>JAWZYV010012564.1:0-501544 GCA_038373885.1 Cheiracanthium punctorium | reverse complement strand
CAGTGGATTGATAATCTACTCTCGTACAGGCTTATCTCTGCTTCGCTTCTGGGGGACACCTTGGTGGCACGTCTTTCTGCTGGTACTCCCCAGGGTGGGGTTCTTTCACCTTTATTATGGTGTATTGTGGTGGACTCCTTGTTGGCTAAGTTATCTAGCATTGGGGTCCACTGTATTGGCTATGCTGATGATATTGCCATTGTGGCCAGGGGCAAGTTTGGCCCGGTGGTCACTGGCTTCATTAACTCGGCCTTGAAAGTGGTGGAGAGCTGGTGCTCTGTTACTGGGCTTTCTGTCAATCCCCTGAAGACATGTTTGGTTGCTTTTCCTAGTGCTAAGCACTTCAAGTCTTCTAAGTTTTCATTTTTTGGACAGCCCATTGCATATTCTTCTTCGGTGAAGTTTTTGGGTGTTTACTTTGACTCCCATTTGGGGTGGAAGAATCATCTTGATTACTGTCTTGCTAAGGCCAAACGAGTCTTTTGGACTTGTAGAAGTGCTATTGGCAGGACTTGGGGCCTGAGCCCTCAGTCTATTCATTGGATCTACAACATGATTGTTCGCCCGATCATTGCATATGGGTCCATTGTTTGGTGGTCTAGATCTTCCTTAGTTTCATCTAGGAAGGATCTTACCCGTTTTCAAAGGATGGCGTGTTTGGCTATCACGGGTTGTCTTCGTACAACTCCTACCTAAAGGCTGGATACTCCAGGAAGCATATCTTCATTTGCTCTGACAGTAGGGCTGCTTTGCTAGCCTTACAAAGCACTGCTATCTCCTCCTACTTGGTCTGGGAGTGTTATTTGGAGCTTTGCTAGCTCTCTCGTCTCAATAAGGTTACTCTGTATTGGGTTCCTGGCCATTCTGGCATTCCCGGCAATGAGATGGCTGATTTCCTTGCCAGGGCGGGCTCTAGTTCCTCTTTTGTTGGCCCTGAGCCGGTTCTTGGCATCTCGGGTAAATGTTATAGGGATACTGTTCTTAACCACTTTCGGAGGCTTCAGTATTCTAACTGGCTTAACTGTGGTGGCCAGAGGCAGGCTAAAGAGATTAATCTTGGCTTCCCTGGTGACAGATGCAAGGAACTTCTGCGTCTCAATAGGTCCAGTCTCCGTAGGGCTATTGGTCTGTTAACTGGGCACTGTTGCCTTAAAAGGCATCTAAATATAATGAAGATTGTCGATGATCCCACTTGTCGGGGTTGTCTTCTTAAAGAGGAAACTGCGTTGTACATCCTCTGTGAGTGTGAGTACTTTTCGGCTTACAGGTTTGAGCATCTTGGGCGCCATGTCATTGAGCCCTGGGAGCTTCACAATATGTCTGTTAGGTCTATGCTGATGTTCACATCTGCTACTGGGCTCTTTTCATAGGGCCCTTCAGGACTTTCCATTTTTTCAGGACTTGGGTTTGGTACAATAGACCCATGGTCGCGATGCCTGGCCCCTTGTGCGCCTCCCCTCCATAAGTCATAAGTCATAGAAGACATTAAACAGATAAAATATTCCCTCTCCCCTTCAAATCAAATTCATGGTCGTAAATTACCAAAAGAGTGATAAAAATCGGAAGAGGGGCAACTCGAGAAGACAGGCAATGAGGCAAATTGGGAGTCATATTTGGATTCAGTAGATAATTTTACATAAGAATCATCAGGAATGGTGCCAGGGCCAATTTTCATGTAGAAGAGTGTCAATTACATTGTGATGTCAAATGTTTGACAAAGAAATGTCTGACAAAGTTGACAAAGAAGCTGTATGAGATGTTTTAGAAGAAGATATTTTGTTGAATCTTTTTCAAAACTATTTAGTGATTTTGCTAATCAGTAAAAGTTAACAGCACACTTTCTTAAAATAAACAAACAAGACATAGTGCAAGCAGGTGACTATAACAACAATTAATCTCAAAAATACTGGTGTTAAATGATAAAATAAATAAAAACTTTGTGAAAAAACACACATAAAATGTTACTTATAACAAGTTGCGATCATTTTGACCAAAAAATTCTTTCAGTCTTCATCAGACAAAGCCCTTCGTCTCACTAAGCAGAGGGTACTGAAAAAGATAAACAAACAAGCATGTTGCCACATGGAAACAAGAAAAGGCAAACAAAACCACGGAGAAGGGAAAAAGGGGATGGGATAAAAAGCAAAGAAAAGAAGGACAGACAAAAATACATAATAAAAAGCAAAAAAGGACACACAAACATACACAAAAGAAAAAAAAAAGGAAACAGAACAAACAAAAGAACATAAAATAAAAATAACATAAAAACATAATATTTTTTTTTTTTAATTTTAAACAACACACAGGACAGCAGATTAGATATTTTTAAAAATAATTAATAAAAAGAATAAAATAATAAAAAAACATAAAGGAAAGACAGAAACACACACATAAAAATCAAAACAAAATAAAAAAGGACAAACAAAATAATAGATTAGGAAGGGGAAAAAAAGAGGAAGAAAGAAAGAAAGAAAAAAAGGAAAAGAAAAAAAAAGGAAGAAAGAAAAAGAAAAAAGGTAGCAGAAGAGAAAGGGGAAAATGAATAGAACCTTACAACAGCAGCTTCCAAGCAGAATGAACGAAAGGAACGGAAGAACCATCGTTCACAAGACATTCCAAGAGAGCTGGGTAATGGAAAAACCTTCCAAAAAATCAAGATGGGACAAAGACTGAGTGCACAATATTTTAGCCTTAGAATACTGAAAACGATGATTAGAATTCTAACAATGGGAGGTAACAGAAGATTTGGAAAGCTCGTGCTTAGAAAAATCTCCCTTTTGAGCCTAAATTTGAGAGCTCTTCTGGTCTGACCAATATAGCCCAAATCACAAGATTCACAAGGAATATAATAGACATCCCAACAGTTCTCAGTAGGAATTTAAGGGAAGAAAATTTAAGTTTATTAACAGGTTTAAAAATGACTTTGAAATCGAAATTTTTGATAAGATTAGAAATTTTGTAGCATAAAGGTTAAAAGAAAGGTAATACAATTAATTTACTAAGAAAATTAATAGTAGTAGTAGAAGTATCAGGCTTAACTAACTCAATAAAACAAATTTATTACAGATTTTAGCTCATGCACGATACTGCCAACATGTACAACTATTTTTAAGGTTTTAATTAAAGAGGGTAAATTAAATTAACCACAGGTAATAAAATAACCACAGATAAAGTAAGAAACAGACACAACAAATCATGCTGTAAAATGTTTCGGAAATTTTATGATAAATGAAATAATATTGAATGCATTAAAACATATTATAGCTGAAAAAATTAAATTACAAAATAATAGCATCATAAAAAAACATACCTTCTCCTCCGATTTCAGGATGCTGAAAGATGTAGACATTCATTAATATATAAATAGATATTTTTGTTTCACACAAATAAATTTAACTAACATATTAAAATATTTAATGAAAAATTTGATGTGGACACCACATGACTTCGTGTACGCCTATTAAATGATAAATATTTTCGATGCACTTCATCTAAACTTATTATGTTTGAAAGAAATAAAATGCTGCAATAATACTAACAAGGAGAGGGCACGACCTTGGAATCACCGATTTAAACGAAATTTGGTGCAAATATAGTTTACAAGACATACAATCACTGGTGCAAATTTTAGGACGCAACTTGCAAGCGTTCTCAAGAAATCACGCTACGAACATTCGAAAATAAGCGCTTGCAGCTTAAATACTTTTTTTCATGCAAAATTATCAGAGTCCCCGTGGCATAGAGCGGAAAAGCATTAGGTTGCGATACTGATGTTGGGGGGTTCGATGCCAGCTGTCGCCGAAATTTTTTGAATCTTTCTTTTTTCATTTTAATGTCCAATTTAATTAAATAATAAAATAAAATTAATTTTAACATCACAACTTGCTTAACTGAATAAATTTCATATAAATTATTAATATAATAGGTATTCCCCTCCCCCCCCCCCGTTTGGTATTTACAAATAGCATAGTAATTTAATACGCAAAAAATAATTAAAATAAACAAATTAATCCTAGAGAATGCTTCATCAAGGAACAATTGCTTGGAGCATTCAAATATATCTAATTTTGTGACTGTTTGTCCTTCGAATTATATTCCTTTAGAGAGAGGGTGTATAAAGCTGGTGTTGCGCGGCTGTCGATCTAATGGTTTGGCGTTTTCTGCAGTTTTCTCCAAATGTAACGCGTTAGAGCCCCTTGTGAATTTAATTGGATGTACTCATTTGTGAAACACAAACATTTTATTACATGCACATTTTAAAAATATTTACATATGCTCACCAATATGCTGATGTAATTTAAGCAGGTACATAAAAAACGCCAAATTTAGAAAAATATACGTAGTATAAAAATAAATGCTCATTGTGATAATGCGTATTAAATTACTATGCTATTTGTAAATACCACACGGTGGGGGGGTAATACCTATTACATTAATAATTTATATGAAATTTATTCAGTTAAGCAAGTTGTGATGTTAAAATTAATTTTATTTTATATTTAATTAAATTGGACTTTAAAATGAAAAAAGAAAGATTAAAAAAAAATTCGGCGACAGCTGGTATCGAACCCTCCAACATCGGTATCGCAATCGAACGCGTTTCCGCTCTAGGCCACGGGCACTCTGATTGTCTTGCATGAAAAAAAGTATTTCAGCTGCAAGCGCTTATTTTCGAATGTTCGGAGCGTGATTTCTTGAGAACGCCTGCAAGTTGCGTCCTAAAATTTGCACCAGTGATTGTATGTCTTGTGAACTATATTTGCACCAAATTTCGTTCAAATCGGTGATTCCAAGGTCGCGCCCTCTCCTTGTAAGATTTAGTAATTTTTAGCCAAATATTTGAGATATCGCCAAGCCAGGTTCAATTTGAAAGAATTGTTTTTGAAGCTTGATTGGGGGATATTTTGCCAAAAGCTGACAAGCTTCAGATAATTAGTGAGAGTTTGGTCAGTGGGAATAGTGATTCATTGCAGACTTTTAATGAATTGAAGGTATCGATAGACTTTAACATATTTATGTTCAAAAAAGAGATATCCAGTTAGATGTTACAATAGTTCTAAATACAAAATTTTAACATTCTATGATTAAAAGTTTTAAAGTTATGCAAAATTATTTTTGGCTTTAAATTTGGCCATATTTCGGCAAAACTTGCCAATCTCGATGACAAATTGTGAAATTTTAGGCATGGACCAATCAATGACTGACTTTGGACATAATATATTGAAGATGTCCACAGACATTAATGTATTGAAATTCTTTTGCGTGTTCCCTTAAATGAACTCTCTAGTAGATTGGAACCAAAAATTGAGGTACACAACTAGATATTACAACAATCTTATAAATGAAATTTCAACTATCTATGACTAATAGTTTTTGAGATATGCAAGTTACATACACACATAAGTAAGTATACCAAAAGTTGCCACGCTTGGTGACTTTTGGCACAATTTTTGAGGGAGGCATATGAACATCGTCAGACCATTATCTAACTACAGTCAAACCTCGACATCTTGAAGTCAAAAGGACACAGGAAAAATATATGAGAGATACTGAGATATTGAGTTTTCGAGATAACAGGGTGAAATAAAAGGAGGGTAAGTTTATAAAGGGATAAACATTTATTTGAGCTATCAAGAATTTTGACATATCAAGTTTACACTTTAAATGGTAGGATGGTATTGTTCTTGAAATGAAAGAATGTCTTTAAAACTACCACCAACCATAATGTTGAGTGTTCCTGTGGAAGAATTATGAGTGATAAAGTCACCTTTCAATGAAGATATTCTTTTAGTAATTGTTAACAATATATATCACTTTTGATTCGTTTGAAATTACTTAATATCTCTAAAATCTGCTTTAATGTATTTCTTAACACAGAGCATAATATATGGAAAATCTTTTGGGTGGCCCTGCAAATAAACTATCCAGCCAACTGGAGCCAAAAAGGGAGGTGCAAAACTAGATGTTATAAAAATCCTAAATACAAAATTTCAACATTCTATGACTAACAGTTTTTGAAATATGCAAGTTACATACATACATACATACAAACGTCAAGGAAAAACTGGTCAAAATGGGTTGTATATGCATTTATATGAATATACATACATGCATATGATGAGAGGTCGGTCAAAAACTTTTTAAAGTAAATTTAGCGATAGTCAAAATCGATTTTTTCATCAAAATCTGGATACCGAAATTTTTTTGCGATAACATTACTTCCTTAGAAGTAAAAATAAAAGTAAATAAAAAATGCATCAGCACAGAACAGTAGAATTCAATCTATAGGTCGAAAAATATTACCTGAAGGAGTTTCTCTAATCTGTCCAGGGAAACAATCATTGCTTTTCAAGGTTTCAGAACAAACTATTGAATATTTTTCAATTCTTTTTTTCTTTATTCTGAAAACATTCCTATAATTTAATTACAGTACAAATTTCTCTAATGGATTATAAGAACACTTATAATGGAAATTACGTCCTTCTAATTGCATTAGAAAAACATCGTATTGTAATAACAGTAAATGCATGTTTTCAAAATAAAGGGGGGGAAAAAAAGAAAGTACAGTTAAAAAATATTCAGTAGTTCTTTCTAAAACTTTGAATTTGTAAAGGCAATTTTCTTCACAGAATAGTATTTTAGTGATCACTTCCCAGGCAAGAGTAGAGAAGCCCGAAGCTTCATAAGGTTGCAATGTAAATTAAACTTTGGGAAAAAAAGAAAGAAATACACACACACACACATATATATGTGTGTGTCGCATGTCCATATAGTGGATAAGTGTTTAATCAATCACGATCCATTTCAGACTAGTTTTATTTACAGTTGAAAAATAGGCACACTACATACAAGAGGATATATCGTACTGTACATCCAGATTCCATAAGTACCACGTGAAAGGAAATATCCATTCCAGACTAGTTTTATTTATAGTTGTGAAACACACACTATATGCAAAAGGAGATATCATACATTCAGATTACATGAGTATGTGAAAGAAAGTGGAAAAAGAGAGAGTATTGCACCAAGTTCAGCAATTATACAATGAGTAGTTCTGTGACATCCGTTAGGGGATGACACCACCCTCTAATCACCAATTTGTCCAGAAATTAATAACAAAACCCTTATTTGCTATAATGTAGCCATAGATGGAGTTCACTGGTGAGAGATTGACAGGATATTGCAGCATGTTGTGAAAATGAATATCTTAACCAGATGCCCATCAAAAGTTTAAAAAGAGGCCAATTCTGGCTTATATGACAGACACACACACACACACACACATATATATATATATACATAGTAGGGTGGATCGAAAATTTTTTTTTAATTTTCATGACAGCCTACATGGCAAAAGTTGACTGGTCAGATGAGAATTAAAAAAAAAAAAAAAAAAAAAAAAAAAAAAAAAAAAAAAAAAAAAAGTATTTTTTAAACATCCCCTTCAGGTGCCCCACTCACCCAAAAAATTCATTTAAAAAAAAAAAGAATATATACGTATGTGTGTGTGTGTGTGTGAGTGATGGCTTGGGTGACATTATTTGACAAATTCATAAAAAAGCTTTTTTGAGCATTCTCTTTAGGCGCTCCAAAAATTCGAAAACAAACTTACAAAATTAGGCTATTTCCCTTACCAATTTCGACACGAAACAAGAGCTAGCTAACTTTCATCCGCCTTTCTGATCTGATGTCACTGTATTTTCCCCCGCCAAACGAATGAGATGTCTCGCTTAACTCTTTGGAGCACAAGAATTTCCACATCAATATAGAAGACTTGCTGGATAGACTGCCCAATGCTGAAAAAGTGCAACCGTTGCCCTCGATCCATTTAACTACCAACAACATGGCGGTTGATTGAATAGCCAGTCTGGCATCACAGAGGTAAAGAAATTTTCTGACACAGCTGGCTGTGCAGCCGCATAGCCACCTGGGTCAGAGAAGAACATATTTCTTTAACACAAGAACCAAGCTGCATTTACCTTGAGCATCTGACTGCTCCGTCTGGATCTGAGATTAACATTAAGAATGGAATATTAACCTTCTTTAATGACAAAGGCATACCGACTGATTCACTTATAGCAATCGAATGCGATGGGACAATCCTCAACACTGGTAAAAGGCATATATAATAAGTCTTCTGGAAGCTGAGTTAAATCGTGCATTTCAGTGGTTCATTTGAATGATGTATCTTTATGAACTTATTTTACGACATCAGCTTGATGGTGTAACTCATGACCTCAAAGAATTTTCAGGTGCAATTGGCAAGTTATTGGAAACATACCACACACTTTCTGTAACTGAATTCTGTAAGATCGAGGGAAATCCATTTCCAGATGTCAATAGGAATACTTTAAGTACAGATGAACGATATTTGTTGGCTATTTTAGCCATGTCTTCAGAAGAATTCAGTCAAGATTTAGCTGCTATTCAACTAGAATCGGCAGTACATTCATGGTGGTTCACGAATGCAAACTGTATCCTTCGTCTTAATGTGGCAACTGAAAAGCCTTCAGAAAACTTGCTACAGTTAGTTACATATATGATGAAGGTATACAGTTCAATGGGGTTCACATAAAAGGAAAGCCATTGGCTATTGAATGTTCTACATACTTGTGGAAGATAATTATGTACTCAAGATATATGTCGGATCACGCAAGAAAAACTATTGATGCTGCCATTTAAAAAAAATGGATTTTTTCACAGACAGAGAATTTGCTTATAGCTATGCTATATGATGATAGAAATAGTATATGAAAATTGGCTTACTGTAAGGTTATTTCTGCCTGAAAAGAGAACAGAATACTTCATTTGTGAGAAATTTTTGTATATCAGTAATAAACATGCAAGCAACTGATTATATGGATTTAATTTTTTCGAATGATAACAAAAACCCTGCAGCTTTAAAAGACATCTCCAATGAAGACTTAAAAACATTCCTGTCGAAGGAGATTGCTTCAGCAAAATTTCCTTATTTGTCTAGCTTCCATGTCATACACAAGGAACCAGCACCGTGTGAATCTGGTGACAGAGGCTGTACCTCTTGTTTATGGTGAAGAAAGAAAAGATAGATTTATAAGATCCAGACTCAAATCAAGGAACACAATGAAATCTTTTAATTCAAAATCACAGTTTAGATTGAAATAGTTTTTTTTCACACGATAATTATACCATATATTTATTATATATTAGTTCCTTAAGGTTCATTTTTATCAAATACTTGCATTTGTTTTCAGTTTACTTATTGCCTTTATCAACTTAATCAAATATGCAAAAATCAAAACAGTTTTATTATTTGGAGCACCTACAAAAGATACTACCACCTCTAATTTTCATATAGATACTTTTTCTATGTTCCAGAACGGTATATACTTTATTACCTGAGTACTCGTCCAAATTAAAAAATATATATATTTATTTTAGAATTTTTAATACATTTTTGTGTAATTGTCAATTTTTAACTATTTTTAGTTGGGGTTTGCGACACAGGAAGATATGAATGGAATTAAATAAAAATATATGCAATGTACTCAACTAATGTACTCAAGTCACAACTTTATGACCCTGCACCAAAAGAAATTTCAAATGTTATTCATTTTTTTAAATTTCATAAAATTTCAATTTTAAATAGTACTTCAGACACTTGGGCCATCTCAAGATGTAGATGGATTTCAATAAAAATTAATATGCATACAAAAATATTCAAAATGCAACTTTTCCACCCTAGACCAAAATTGGTTTTGAAAAAAAAAAAAAAAAAAATTCCTATACTTTTCAATCCACCCTAATATATAAGCTTTAAAATATGAAATTTATTACAACACACTTAGAACCTTGATCCATCATTTTTCATGGAGAGTATAGGAAAAAATGATGAATGTGGGAAAACAACAAATATGGGTTAAACTCAAAATACGGAGAAAACAATGTTTATGCATACACACAATGACTGTATACCAACAAATATTAATTTTTTACAAAATTGTAAAACAAATAAATTGAAGTTAAAAATTATAAGGGATATTTATTTTAAAGAAAGAAAGAATTGAAATATTTTGAAATTCAGAACTTTCATGCGTTTATGCATTTTTAAGTATATTTTCTTAGAGGACTAGGAGCCAAGTCCCCTAGACTCGCTTTTCGTATGAGGCATTCAGCCCTTAATAAGGCTTATTCGTATAAAAGGCATAATTTCAACAGACAAAACCCAAAGAATAGATCAGATAGAATGTTATTGAGATACACATTGCTTGGTTCTTGTTGATGTTTTAAAACAAAAGAAAGAAGCAAAGAAACAAACAAAAATTTCGTTTTTGGGGTGCAAGGGGTTAAACATTTAAATAAGAAATTGCAAAGTAATTCTCAGCAGGGCATAGAGGATTAAACATTTTCACCCCATTTCAATATTATTACAGTAAAATTCAATGAATAAACTTATAGAGAGAGATTGAGGAAACCTGATTGATTAACATACATAACATTAGTCAAAACAGTCACCAATTTATAAACTTACTTTAAATATAAACATACTCTGCACAATAACGGGATCCTTATAATCAAGACGTTTCAGTAAATCCTTCAGAAAAAAAGAAAATCAAAATAAACAAACCTTCAAAGTGGTATCTATTAAAGAGAGAAACACAATAATAATACCAAAAAAAAATATTTAAAGATTATTAATAATTAAAGCCGATTATCACTCAATAATTTGGCATGACATTAATAAGCAATTTTAATAAGTAGAAAATTTTCCGAAACTTGAATTAACTGTACAAGGAAAGCTTCTCGGTAAAATTATTGACCTTTTTAAAAATTAATAATTGAAGTAAATTTTTGTATAGCAATAGTACAAAATGTCACTTTGCACTTTTCATATAGCACTGTGACATCACAACATGACTTCATGTGACAGTATGTGTAAGTTGCAGAGATGTTGTTGCAATGGATAAATGACCGCCAGGGACAGTTTTTTTGTGATACCACATGGAAATCATAGTGACCTATATGGAAGTCTATGCATTACATTACAATGTTACATGTTTGACACAAAGATATGTCAGAGAAGCATGCATTTACATCACATTTGTCATGTGATGAAATGTAACATTGCCACAATCTGACAGTTGCCAAAATGACTGCTGTATGGGTTAAGATATAATATATGGAACATATTATACTTAGAAAGTTTTCGTACTGCATTATTGTTCTTAACTAAAACAAAGCCGTTAAAATTAATATTAAACATTTTAAATAACACACATAAAAAAATAGTAGTACAGTACTTGTTTTTTTGGAGGGGTAGGAGTGGGGGGGAGAGTACTACAAAAAAAAATCATCCTTCTTCAGCTGTATCAAGTTCCTACTCCTATACAGCAAAGAAAGTGATTCCTCTCACTTTCATTCCTGTGTAGAAATAGGAGCTTTTTACAGCTGAAGACTATTGGACCTTTTTTACTATCTTAATAGTACCTACTGTAATTAGTATTAAAATTTTTGTTGTTGTTAATTTTAACCTTTAAATAGCAGTTTTTTTAATGTTACTATGAAAACAAAGTTGAATTTCAAGCTAAAAAAGAGTAACTGGAGTAGTAAGCTAGTACATAAAGTCAGGGTTGAGAAGTAACGCATTACAAGTACCGAAACTACGGTAGTCACTACTTTTTCCCGTAGTTTATAGTGTAGCACATTACTCAGACATGGTACAGACTCACAGAAAAAAAGGCTGAACTTTTCACAAGCTCTTCCACACCCCAACCCCGAAAAAAAAAAAAAAAAAAAATTAACAGGTAATTGGTTACATCAATTTTGTAATAAATAAAAAATAATGCTAATTCAAATTACTTACATCAAATGAAAAAATTAATGGAATATCAATATAATACGTTAATTTGAAAGTGCTTAAAAGCAGACCAAATTATTGCATTTATTTGAAAAACAGAGCTGCAAAATATTTTCCATGGAAATGTGCTGTCTGCTAAAAGAAGACAACTGAATGTACATGAAGTATGGTGACAAAGAATTATTTAAAAAGAAGGAAATTAATTTTTCTCTGCATTTCAGCTGGTTGAAAATGTGTGAACAACATGTCCGAAAATTTTAATGCATAGTTTCATCAATCCCAGGAATGATAAAATTTAATGCTGAAAAGGTGGAAAAGTAACATGTCTGACTATTTAAAAAAAAAAAAAGTAGTACAATACAAAAAAATCAAGAGTTTGAAGCCCTTTTTGGAAACTACTTTCCATTTTTAAGATTACCCTTGCCACGACATTGCTTCGGGCAATTGATCCCGTGGTGTGATTGTTCTTTCTTCCAACCACACAATTGAGGGGAGAAGACAAGGGAGGGTATGGTTTGTCTGAAGAATCTACCATTTTAACTTCTGCCTCCTTTGTTACTGTTCCTGGTATTATTTGTAATATTGGTATTTGTAGAAATATAACCACTCTGCAATACGCACAAACACATAACATTTAAAATTAGGACACCACAAGGTGTTATATAAAACACACAAAGGACAGGATGAAGGGAGAAAGAAACCAAAAAAAAAAAAAAAAGGTAAGAAAACAGAAAAATAAGAAGTAAAGAGAGGAGAGGTGATTAGGTATGTCCAGAGCCTGATCATGTTTAGATGAGGCCCCCTTACTATCACAAGCATTTTAAGCCATTTTTTATCACTTGCGTTTTTGCAAAATAAAACATTTTAAAGATATCTAAAACTGAACTTTTTTTAATTACGTACATATTTATACTCGAGCAAGATTATATATTTTAAGGAAAGGCCATTACAAGGCACACATGTCAAGTTTGGATGCTAGAAAAATTTCCTGGACCAACAAAAAAGTTGTAATTTTCCTTTTTCTTTAAAACATAAATCGCAAGGCACTGATATTTGAAAAAAAAATTGCATTTCAATAAACTGTAGATTTGGTACTTCCATCAAATCAAATGTACTTCCCAAAAAATATGTGTCCAAGTTGATCTAGTGGGGGACAATTATGTAATAGATATTACAGAAGAAATTCATTTTTCCTAATTTCAGTATATATGAATATTAATTTCTAATCTAGATAATCAAAATATTTGGGGGGTTTCCTATTTTTAGGGGACCCGGGCTATTGTGCTCCCCCCCCCCTGCCCTTGTGATAATCATGCTCTGGGTATGCTAGAGAGAAAACAGAAGTGGAACAATTTTAATTTACATTTGCAAGATGCCTAATCTGAATAGTGGGATTCTCAAGCATATGTTCCCCACCCCCTTTCCTTCCTACACTGGGTTGAAATATCCTTGAACTGACATTGTCCCAAACTTTTGCAGAGTATCACTGTAGTGCAAAAGAAAAAAGCAGCAACATTTAGCTTTATAATAAGGCGGGGCCCATTAGTGGATTCAAAGGGAGCATGTGCCTCCCAAATGAATCAAGCTTAGGCCATAAAAATTTATTTCTTTTGATTTCATAATTATTAAAGCTTAATTAGTTTTGGAAATACTCTAATAATTAATAGCAGTTGTTTTTTTAGAGCAAAATAATTTTCTCTATTTAGGATATTAATAGTTTTCCCTAATTAATATATTATTATCAATATCCTAAAATCTGAGTGTAAAATGAATTTTTTAGCAAAATTTGACTCCTAAAAGTAGTGAAAAAGTAGCAAAGTAGTAATTACATTGTCGCGCCCTTGGAAACCCGTGTTCTCTCACAGTATTATTCTATCTATGTGCTTTCACCAGGGAGGGTCGATGCTGACCCCTGACCCTAGTTGACGTCACCCCCGACTCAGCAAGCTCCCGCTTGGACAAGGGGGCGAGAGAAAAAAAGGAGAGTCAGTTGAGTTTCGAACGGAGGGAGAGAGGACAATGTGTCTCTCCTCTCGATGGAAACAAAATATGATGTGTAATTTACTTTTTTTTATTTTCCATTATGGGAAAGCATAGTTGCATCATTTTGTACATAGTTCTCTGTAAATATTAAAAATTAGTTTAATCCAGAAGAGTTAATTGTGATCTATTGAGTATGTTTTCTTTTACCGCAAGTGGATCGGAACCAAAGGAATGCCTCAATTAAATATAACCGCTCGGAAACAGACGATCTACCATTCGCAATTCCACGGTCGCTAGAGTTGTGACTTAAAGTGGTGCCAGCGGTGTGATAAAAGAAAAGTCTATCTCAGATCCTTATAACTCCGATTTCTGGATATGTGTGTTTATATAATGATGGCGAGCTAATGTGGATATCCTTACAACTTACTGGATAAATGTGCTGCTGTGATGATGGTACGACAAATCATCAAGTACGGATATAAAGAATCGACGTTTACAGTATGCGTGTGTGTTTGCTACTATGGAGAGGAGCCTGACAACTAAAGTTTGATACTGAAGAAATCAACAGACAAGGTGAGTGACTTTTCCTTGATTGTTTGATACAGGGATAAGTGACATGATAAATAACATGTTTATAATTTTAAGTAAATGTTGGAGCGCATTTATTAGAAATAAATATCAGCTGAATGTTGATTAAAATTAGAGTAAATATTATAGAGAATGCTGAATACTTTTTACCTATTTTAAGGAAAAGCGTAGTGTTAATTTCACAGCACTGGGTTGTGGGTGAAATGATAAGTAAATATGAAATAAGTATTTATAGAATGCTGAATAATTATTTAATGTTATTTTATTTTGTTGCATGAAAAGCATGTTATTTTTATTATTTCAAATGATCAGTGTATTTTTTCCATTGTCCGGGTATTGAGAAGTTATGTTACCTATATAAGGGACGTACTTTTGTGCATTGATTAACATTTTTGTGAGGAAAATTTTCTATTTCAATATTGGTTAAATATGGCTTTCTTAATGAGAGGGAGGAAAGCAGAACTCATTTTGCTAGCATCGGAATTGGGGTTGGAAGTCCAACCAGAGCAAACGATGATAGATATAAAAAAGATTATTTTAGGAATGGAAAATTATGACGAGGAAACAGTGAAAGAACTGTTACAGTCAATAATTGATGAAAGGCAAGTGAGGGAAAAAAATGAGATGGAGATTTTAAAACTTCAATCTCAGGAACGGATAGAAATGGAAAAAATAAAGTCACAAAGGTCAGATCAAGAGGGGCGTCAAATTATAGTAACAGGTCAGGAAGGGCAAGGTGGAAAAAGATCGTTTGAAGAAGTAATTAAGATAATTAGACTCTTAACGGTCAAAGTTCCAAACAAAGCCGAAGGCTGGGATTATTTTTTCACTAGTCTGGAAAAAGCGTTCAGTAGTGAACAGGTTGAAGATGAATTAAAGGGGAAAATTTTGCTTTGCTTGTTAGGAGAAAAAGCGGCTCCATTACTGTCATATGTCGAAGGGGAACAGTATGAAAATTATGAGGAGTTAAAAAAGGTAGTTTTAAGGGAGTTCCAACCGTCAGCTAGAACATGTTTGGAAAATTTTAAGAAAGCGATTAGGGAGCCTGGTGAGACGTTTGCCCAATTCACCTCTAGATTATCTTCTATGTGGGACTACTATTGTAAGTTGAGGAAGGCACAAGATTCTGAGACGATAAAGCAGCTGGTAGTGGCTGACAGGATATTTGAAACGCTTGACTCAGAAACAGCTGTACACATAGGGGTTAGGCAAGGGGATAATTGGTTTAAACCTAAAGAGTTGGCCCAGGAAATAGATGTGTTCTACATGGCGAAGGGAAAAACGTACCATACTCCTAAAAACGGGCATAAAAGAGAAACTAGTAAGGACTGGGAGAAACATTTGGATTTTAAGAATTCCAATAGGGGAAATTATGAGGAAAAAGGTAGAATAGATCTGAACAGGAGGGTTGGAAAGGATTTTTCTTGCTATCACTGTGGGGGAAAGAACCATTTAAAAAAGGATTGTTGGAGATTAAATAGGAATCCCCAAAACAAAAATACGGGAAGCGCTAAGTCAGCCAGAGCAAAGAGAGTAGAAAAAGATCCTCAGTCAGACAATGAGATCGAAGAAGGAGCAGTTATTGCTAGAGTTAGTAAATTACTAAAGTCAAAACCCGAGGGAAACACAATAAAAAATCAATTGTGTAAGTTAGAAAAAATTGACATTAGTGTTGACGGGGTGGTCACGAATTGTTTAGTGGACTCAGGAACGGAAATAACAGTAATTAGAAGAGGTATTGTCCCGAAAATAGATATCAGGGACAAGCCTTCAATTTATTTAAACGGCATTTTTGGCCCAGCAATAAAATGTCCGTTAGTAAACATCCCTTTGGCGATAGCTAAGGATGGCAGAACGAATGTGATTCACGAAGAGATATTGTGTGCTGTTGCTCCTGAATTGCTTGAAGATATGTTGATACCTCCGGCTATCATAAAAAGACTACGGGAAAGCGAGTCAGGATTAGATTGTAGGGACCCCCCCGGAGACAAGAGGGAAAGTAACGTGAGTCAAGGCGAAAATTACGTTCCGCTCAGCGAAGCTGTAGAATCAGGGAATGATTGTATAGGGGGGAGAGCAACTCAAGTCAAAACAGGTGATTCTTGCAGTTCAGAGGTCGAAAAAGAGAGCGCAGATAATGAATCAGAGATAGATGGACATCGGGACGAAATCAGTCACAGTGAAAGCTTATCTTTTCTGCATCAGCAAAGAGAGTGTGAAAAGCTTGTTAGGCAATGGGAGTTAGGAAGAAAAAATAAGAGCAATTTTTATGTATCTGACGGATATCTCTTTCACACGGAAAAAATTCTTGGGGAGAATTGTGCTCAATTGGTTTTGCCCGAAAGGCGGAGGGCTGAAGTTTTAAGATTAGCTCATGAATCTCCTTTTGCTGGACACATGGGGGAAAGGAAAACAGCAGAAAGAATACGATACTCTTTTTATTGGGAAGGTTTAAAGAGGGATGTCCATGATTTTGTTAGCAGTTGTCACGAATGTCAGTTGACAAAACCAGTAAAAGTAAAAGATAGAACCCCAATTACTCCCGTTACGAGACCTGAATTGCCATTCCAGGTCGTAAATGTAGATTTAATAGGACCCATTGAGCCGATCAGCTCTAAAGGTCACCGATTTATTCTTTGTCTTGTAGATGTCCATAGTCGTTGGGCAGAGGCGGTTGCAATTACTAATTTATCAGCTAAGACAACCTGTGAAGCGTTGTTAGAAATCTTCTCTAGGACGGGGATCCCGAATGTTATTGCTTCAGATAACGGGACGAATTTCAAGGCGGAATTAACTCAGGAATTTGAAAAGCGGCTAGGAGTAAGTCCCAGGTTTTCCACACCCCAATACCCCCAGAGCAATGGATTAGTGGAACGGTATAACTCTACCCTTAAAAGGATGTTACATCATGTTATAAAGAGCGAAGGGAAAAAGTGGCATTTATTTTTACCTTATGTGTTGTGGGCGTATCGAGAAATACCAAACAGTACCACTGGGGTGGCACCTTTCCAACTTTTGTATGGAAGACCTCCGCGAGGTCCTTTATCAATTTTAAAGGACACTTGGACAGGAGAACACAAGGGATTACAACTAAGCACGACCCCTGTTTCTAAATATTTGCAGGAGTTGAAAGCAAAACTCGAATATGCGGCAGAGCAGGCAAATTTGATAGCAGGTGTCCAACAACAAAGGACAGCTCGATATTATAATTTACGATCGAGCGATAGGAAATTTAAAATAGGGGACAGAGTAATTGTATTAATTCCCGACTCGTCGAATAAACTCTACGCAAGATGGCAAGGTCCGGCGATTATTGAAGAGCAAAAGGGTCTTCATTCTTTTATAGTTAAAATGGAGGACGGGTCTAGAAAACATGTCCATCAAAACAAAATTAGACAATATGTTGTAAGATCTAATGCAATTAATATGATTTTTGAAGGTGAGGAAGAATTTGGGGAGGTAGAAAACGTACCTTATAAACAGAAAATTCCAGAAATTTTTGGTACCACTTTGGATAATTTAAAATTGCCAGAACTGAAAGGGGAGGAGTCAAACATTTTAAGAAAAATTATTCTTAAGTATAAAAATTTATTTACTAGAGAAGTACAGCCAGCTAAGGTTGGGGTGCATAAAATAGAATTAATAGAAGGAGTGAGTAGGAAGAAGCCTCACTGTTATCCAATACCAATGGCATATCGTAAAGAGGTAGATAAACAGGTAAAGGAATTACTGTGTTTGGGTTTAATTGAACCTTCAGACGCAGAAATTGCTTATCCAGTTGTCTGTGTCGCAAAGAAAGATGCAACGACTCGGTTATGTGTGGATTTCAGAGGGTTAAATGCGGTAACTAAGGTCCCCAGCTTTCCCATGAAAGATCGGGAAGAGTTAATTTATGTTGCAGGGTCAGCTAAATGGTTAACAAGCATAGATCTTTTAAGAGGGTACTGGCAGATCCCCATGGAAGAAAAGAGCAAACCATTAACAAGTTTTACCACACATTCAGGACAGTGGCAATTTAAAACTATGCCTTACGGTTTATCAGGCGCGGCCGGCACATTTCAAAGAAGGGAAATGAATTTAGCTTTACAAGAGCACAGCGAGTACGCGCAGGCCTACATCGATGATGTTATCATATTTTCAGAAACTTTCGCTGACCATATGAAACACATTGAAAATGTTTTCAGTCATCTGGAAAAATTAGGATTTTCCGTTCGGTTAGAAAAATGTACTTTTGCGGCAACGGAGATAAAATATTTAGGACATCGAATTGGAGGGGGAAAACACGCCCCAGATGAAGAAAAAGTTGCTGTTATTAAAAATTTAAAACAACCAACTACCAAAAAGGAAGTTAGGTCAGTGTTAGGCCTTATGGGTTTTTATCGAGCATATATCCCTAATTTTGCTCAGATTTCGGTACCTTTAACCAATTTGACCAAGAAAAATTCACCGAGTACCAATATTCCATGGAAAGGAGAGCATGAGGAAGCTTTTCAAAAGCTAAAGAAATTACTGTGTGGGGTTACTGCTTTGGCGACACCTAATTTTTCAGAACCATTTCAGGTGCATGCCGATAGTTCCAATTTAGCTGTTGGGTGTTGTCTGACACAAAAGGACGAGAATGGAGAGTATAAACCCATAGCTTTTGCCAGCCAAAAGTTAACTGAAACTCAGCAAAATTGGGCGAGTATTGAAAAGGAAGCTTGGGCAGTACTTTTTGCACTCAATAAATTTGATAAGTGGATTCACGGGGGGACGGTGGAGATCATCACTGATCATAATCCGCTAACATATTTAAATGAAGTGACTCCCAGAAGCTCAAAGCTCACACGCTGGGCATTGGCGCTTCAAAGATGGAAATATGTAATCACCCACAGGCCAGGTAAAAATCATAAAGCGGCAGATGCCATTTCAAGACTAAAGCAGGATGAGTAAAATTAATTTCTGTTTGATTTGTAATTTATCAGGGAATATTTTTTTTGTTTGTTTAGGTGTATTTTAGTTTATTATTTTAGTAGATGTTTTTTGAGTTACTATAATGTTTTTTTTAATCAAAGTGAAAGTTTAAAAAAAAAAAAAAAAAAAAAAAAAAAAAATCCCTGTATCTTGCTTTGTAAGGATAGGTCATTCATAGATCACTTGTGAGACTGTTTCGTATATATTATATAATTGGAGGAAATCAGCCTTTAAGGGCAAATTTCGCTCTTAGGTGGGGGCGTAATAGCGACCGTGGAATTGCGAATGGTAGATCGTCTGTTTCCGAGCGGTTATATTTAATTGAGGCATTCCTTTGGTTCCGATCCACTTGCGGTAAAAGAAAACATATTCAATAGATCACAATTAACTCTTCTGGATTAAACTAATTTTTAATATTTACAGAGAACTATGTACAAAATGATGCAACTATGCTTTCCCATAATGGAAAATAAAAAAAAGTAAATTGCACATCACAATTTGTTTCCATCGAGAGGAGAGACACATTGTCCTCTCTCCCTCCGTTCGAAACCAAACTGACTCTTCTTTTTTTCTCTCGCCCCCTTGTCCAAGCGGGAGCTTGCTGAGTCGGGGGTGACGTCAACTAGGGTCAGGGGTCAGCATCGACCCTCCCTGGTGAAAGCACATAGATAGAATAATACTGTGTGAGAACACGGGTTTCCAAGGGCGCGACATACATTTCAAAAGTAGTTGTAGGTAACTGCATTTGTGAAAAAGTAGTTGTATTTGTAATTAACTACATTTTTCACAAAGTAGTTTCTCTACATTTGTAGTTCACTACAAAAAAAAAAAAAAAAAGTTTTTCCCACCACTGCATAAAGTAAATGCAAATAAGAAAATAAGGAGAGATAAATAACATTAAATGAAAAAATAATACATATTGGTTTTTCCATTCTAAAAGAAATATTTCTAAGAAAATTAAATATTTTGATTCAACCATTATATGTTAAATTCTAATCTGTATAGCTCTAAATCTGAAATTCTATGGATTAGGGTTACTATACTTATAGTATATGAGGCAAATTTGTTACATTTGATTAGATGGCTCTATTACTGAACTTGGACTTTTTTTTTCAGAGACTGGAGTAGGGGCATAACAGAAGAATGGATGCTTATTTTTTCTTTCTTTCATATTCCTTTGAATGTTTATGACAGTAAGTAGACTGGCTGAATAGCTTAGTAAATGAGTGGTCATTTGCTTACTGAACTATTTATTTGTTTTATCACTTAACCTAGAGCAGTGATCGCCAAACCGTCAACTGCGAGTTATTAGTAGCTAGTGGGGATGTTTATGGTTGATTGTGTAGTCTAATAAAAAAAATCTGTTATTACATTCGTTATTTATTACTAACTACTTTTCAATTTCTTTATACAGTTCAATTTCAGATTTTATTTATTTGTTTTGTTATATACAGTTTGGTTAAAATTGATTTTGTATTTACTAGAAGAGTAAGTTTATAGGCAATAAATAAAGGTAAGATTTCTTTTTTTTTGACAGTTTGTTTTGCTGGTAGCTCACAATAAGATTTAAAAATGGTATGGTAGCTCAGAAGCTTCATAAGTTTGGTGACCACTGACATAGAGCATGCATAAGAAGGTGCAAATAATTATTGTATGGATAAACCAATTTTTTCATGAATAAATTTGTTTGTGTCATTTCATCACAATGTTTATATATATATATATATATATATATATACATATATAATACTTACTTTAACTTTAGAGCTGAAAGTAGTTTTTTTATATACCGGATTGAGCCAGTGAAGAGCTATAATGAATATAGAAAAAAGAGTTATACATTATAAAATTGATGTTATGATTTAAAAAAAAAAAAAAAAAAAAAAAAAGAGCAGTTTTTAAAAATGTTAGAACAGATATGCCAGTTATCTCAAGAAACTGGCATATCTGTCATATTCTCTCTCTCTATATATATATATATATGATATGTCAGATATTATACCAAACAAATCACTTGAATACATTTCTAAATTCAGAAGCTGTTCAGCAAAGAAAAATTTGATTAGCTATCTCATTTACATACTAATTCAGAAACTACAAGCAGATTTGTTCAGACAAGAATTTTTCTCATGAGCTATTAATTTCAAAGTATAAGGAAAACTTTTAAAAGTCTTCATAAGAATAAAATAATGACAGTGAATCATTTACAATCTACGTAAGAAAGTTTAAAAAAAAAAAAAAAAAGAAAGAAAGAAAGAAAGAAAAGAAAAGAAAAAAAGAAAGAAAGTGGCTTGAGCAGTGTTACCACTGAATTTAAATTAGAAATAAATACACAGTGAAATGATTTTTTTCAATGGTATTTTCATCTTAATCAGAAATATCACTTGCAGAAAAGAAAAAAAGAGTTGTGGACACAAAAGAACACATTTTTTTATTAGAACTGTTTCACTTACACTTGGGATTACACAAAACATGTAATTTAAAAATTTTATGAAAAAATGTAGGGTTATTTTTACAATAATTACTTGGATTGAAAATTTCAGTATCATATCATTAAAAAAAGGGGGACATAGATAAAATTTGAAAGGAGAATTTTCTTAACAATAATAAAAGAAAAAAGAAGACAAATCTAAATATGAATATCTTTTAAATTTAAAAGATGCTCATATTTTGATAGTTCTTTTTTTTCCCCCTTAAACTTTTATAGAATCAATAATAGAAATTTAAGTTCAAAAGTTTGAGCAGCCAGAATTACCTTCTTCCTTAATATTATTTTTCCCTTCAGTTGTAGTTTAATGCTTCTTGACATAGAATAGCATAATCTGCCAAACAGTTTACTTTTTGTTATTCAAATTTAACATTTAAATAAAATTTTTGTTAAAAATTTATTTAGACAACTGAAGTGTGAAATTCCAGCTTTCTAGAATACCACATGCTATCGGTCTAACAGCCTGGAGTTTTGGTCTGTTTTCTCCAGGTGTAACATGAACACATGTTAGATCCTCTTAAAAAGTCCTCCAACCAAGGCATTCCCTTTTAGGCTCCTCAGGTGGCTTTGCCTTCGCACGATACAATAACAACAAAATGAGGGTGGAACAGCAACACTATTGGTCTCAATGTGCCCATATATCAGCGTTTATTTCTATGTACTCAAAAACATGTTCTAAGCTCGGCATTTTGAATTAGAGAATTAGACATTGATTCCTTGAGCACACAAAACTGTGATAAATGGGTAAAGGGAAAAATTAGTTTTTACAATTATTTTGACATTTAGACCATATACTTATTGAGAATTTTCCTATTTTCTAAAATACTTCAGATATTGATTAAGTAAAAATGTATTACTTTTGTTAAATTCTAGTAAAGGGTGCAATTATTGTCATAGAAAAACTTTTTTTAAAAAGTTTATTTTATGATTTCTTAATTTACTAAGAAACTATGTGTGTCTGTTGCTTTTTATTTTGCAAAAGCAATTATCTGAAAAACAAATATTCACAGAGATGCTAACCCTCAATGAGACTTTTCAGCAGTAATTATGAATATTTTCAGTATTTTTTATGTTTGTCCTGTCAGTAGTTTTCAATGATAGTCGATTAGGCAATTTTTTTTTTTTTTTTTTTTTTTTTTTTTTTAAACTATTAAAAGTTTAACTATACCCTATCAAAAATTGGTCTTATTAAAAATAAATGGAAATTTACTAGAATGGAATCTATTACCAAGCCTTCGCAGTTAGTGTGGCTTGGAAATAAAAGCAGAAAAGTTCAAAGCCTGAGAGGGAGGGGAGGGGGGGGGGAAGATGGTAAGATTAAGTGAAATCCAGACTCTTTTCTCTTCAGCCGGTGCTGATTACAAATTTGGTGTGATTGCATCCAATAATTGTTTGTTTTAAGCTTTGGGCGTTGTTCAATAACTCTCAGGGCTTTTTTTTTTTAAATCATTAAAAGGACATAGCTTCTTAAAAACATTATCGAATAAATCAATTGCATTTCCGTAAAAATATACGATTTTTCTGTAGTCTGTAGTAAACCAAAAAAAATTGCATAGAAATTATTGAGAATCCATAGTAGTTAGCATCTCTGTATTCATTAGTATAATAAAAACTGAATTCCGAATTGCTTTGGTATTTAGCCAGTGTAAGAATTAGTTTTTTCTATATTTGAAATCTCAATTTAATATTTTCAAATATATAAATATTTTTTTTTTAACTGAAAATATATAAATATTTTTTTTGAAACTGAACTTGAAATGTATAATATTTTTTTCAAATATATAAATATTTTTTTTGAAACTGAAAAATTCTATAAAGTTAATATATACATGTGTGTGCACAACGGGCACTGCAAACTTATTGCACTGGGTCCTGAGAAACCTCACGTCGTCCCTGGTTATTGCTTCGCTCACTGTGTTTGTGTTGTATGTGCTTGTCATACTCTAGTCAATAAATGTATGTTCAAGTGCTATTGAAAAAAAAAAAAAAAAAAAAAAAAGCTTATGGACAATATTTATTTTCAGAATTTTTTTAAAATCCCAAAATTGTCTATTCATTTTAATTTCTGTCTAATGATTTTTTTTTTTTTTTTTTTTTTTTTTTTGTGTGTGTGTGTGTGTGTAAGATTTCTAACATAAAGTACATATATTAAATTTGTTTGAAGAATGAAACAAGTGATGATGCAAACATCTTAAAAAGCTTACCATGTCCAATTTTGTTTAATGACTTGCATTTATCCACAATAAGCTGACCTGAAAAATATTAATTTATTGAAAATTTTAATTTTTCAGTAATTGGCCATAAGAAAAAAAATAAACTAGAAACTAATAAAAGTATGTAAAGAAGTATTACCATTTTCATCTACGGCATCTTTTTCAAAAAAGAATGAGATTTTTTCTCCAGAGTTAACAAAATAGTCACCTCGGTCCTGTCAACATATACAGCATTTAAAAAAAAATGACAATGGTTTATTTATTTTCAAAAATTGTCTTTTACTAAAAAAATCCTAAAAACAATGGATAAAATTTAAAGGGTTACTTGATCTTTCTGTGTGTGAAACACAGAGCAATGATCTGGAGGATTCATATCCTTTACTATATTTGAGCATTCTTGAAGTAAGTTTTCAACTTCGACTGATGTCAAAAAATTTTCCACAATGGTATATCCCAATGTCTGAAACTAAAATAAAGACCACAAATAAATGCAATTTCATTTTGATTACCTCTAGCAGAACTGCCAGAAAACAGCAGCTTTTTAGAAACCTGTCAAGCCAAAGTAAGTAGGCAAAGCAGTAGTCTCTGTTTAAGACAAGTAGTTAGGTTAAAAAGAAAAATTTTCAAACACAAATAATAGATAGGGATTATAATAAAATAAGATAAAAATTTTAAGATATAACTAGAAAATGTTTTACAAACTTCACTATTTATGAGTATTTTACACAATTTTGCAAACTTGCATGAATTAAAAAACTTGAACAAATTTAATAAAACAACAACAAAACTTATTGACGGAGACAAAATTTTAAGAAATGCTACTAGACTCACACGGGTAAACATGCATGAATTAAAAAACTTGAACAAATTTAATAAAACAACAAAACTTATTGACGGAGACAAAATTTTAAGAAATGCTACTAGATTCACACGGGGTAAATCCTAGTCAAAAAGCATCAACATTCAATTATTACAAAATCTAGAGTTACTAATTTTGGCATGGAGTAAGCACATTGTATGGTCCATCTAATAAAATATTTATTTTATCAATAATGCACAAGTAATTTGAATAATTACAGTTAATTAGTGACCAGGATTTACCAGGAATGGGGTAATTCATGCTGCTTCACTTGCTGTGTTCTTATGGGAATGGAGTTTAGCGCTCAGACCACCGTGGAACAATGACCCCCTTGAAAGACTAAATTATCACTAATTTCATAAAGCAGTACCAGTCATTTTAGGTAAAACTGTACCTATTAATTTCACACATGTGAATGCATTTAATTGCTTTTTTGGATTTTTATTTATGTTTTATCAACTCACAGTTGGTTTCCTACAGTAAAGATTTTTTCACTGGAAAACTGACACCAACATAGTAGGTAAAGTGGTGTAAATCATCATTTTCAAAATTAATTTTCTCACAAACTATTTCACTTAGAGGCACAGGATTTGCTTTATTAATTTTCTTAGGCAAAGAACAACATTCTTCTAAATATAAAGCAGGGTTGGCATGGTTTAAACCGACTGGTTTAAATCACGGTTTAAACCATGGTTTAAACCATATGGTTTTTTTCTCAAAAAAACCAATTGGTTTTTTTAAAAGAATAATTTAAAATTACGAATAACTACAGATAGAATATTTTCTGATGTATTTTTAAATTATCCTCATAAGTATCAACAATGAGTTTTTATATCACTCTAGATACCTTATTGTTTTATAATTATTAAAAATTATTAATTAAACATAAATTATTGGCTGCATTTTTAACTTGTTTGTAAAATAGAGGTTTTGTGTTTTAACAACTTATTTCTAAACCTTAAAAATATTATTTTGAACAACTTATCAACCTTATTGCTGATGAGTCTAAGAGCAATATTCCATGTAAAACGTAGTAAACAATTACTATTGTATTATATTATACTAGCTGCTAAGGCGGTCAGCTTTGCCACCCCACACCTTACCATATATACTCAGTCAGTTTTGTCCAATTTATCGGAGTCCTTTCAACAAAAATCCTATTTCATGCTTTAAACAGTATTTGTCATGAAATTTATTTAGGTTATGGTTGTTACAAATTTTGGGGGTATCATGACAAAAGCTGATAGTGGCCATGGCAGGGTTTAAGCTGAGCTCAAAAATTTTTTAGCAGAAAAGCTAAAATAAGAAAAAAAGCTTTAGCAAAATGCTAAAAGGATAATTCGATGTCTGATCTCCTTTTCCTCTCATTGTTTTTGCAGTGGTCTTTAAAATTATAGACGTACAGGCTTTATATTTCAATTCAATATGGTAATCAAAGATTGTCCCCACAACCGTTCTATAACCATTCTATACAGGAAGTTTTTACTTTTATCCCTGTTTCTCTTTTATATTTCAGTTCCAAATTTTTTCAGAATACTTTCACAATAAATCAAAAGCCCATTAGTTTCATTTTAGCATTTTGACAAGTTTTTTTGCATTATGCGAAAAATGCGACCGTATCTTAAACCTTGGGCCATGGGACATGTGAATAGATCCAAAAGATTTTGGGGTCCTCATCATGGCACAGTGGTAATATCACTGAAAATGGTATATGGCCAAAGTGTGAAGGTCCCGGATTCAGGTCCCATCATGCGGCTGTCGATCTAACAGTCCAGAGTTTTGGTAGGTTTTCTCCAGATGTAACGTGGATACACATGAAAACCCCTTAGAAAGTCTTCTGCCAAAGCACCCCCTATCCTTGGCAGATCACTCAGAGTACCGTTGCCATTAATCAAACCAAAAAGAAACATTTTGCTTTTTCGTGTATGGAAACGGGAAACGGCTAAATATGCTTCAACCCACTGCAAAGTGGTTTTTTTTTATATGTGCAATAAACACGAAGTAAAAAAATCTGAAAGATTTTACTTTTTTGCATATACATTGTTATTTTGCAATCTATCTACTGCCTGACACACGTAACCAGTAACGAATATGCTTGCTTCACTTGACGTCATTGAACTGTTAATCTGGATTTTTGCATGTGTGTTATTGTTATTACGCTAATGTTTACATCTAGTTCTTGCCGCTCCCAGCATAAAAATATTGTCAAATTTGATACCACATACATTAGCGTATTATATAAGTAGATACTAAGTATGAAAAAAATAGTATTTCTAAATAAAATATTAGAATTGAATGATTTCAATGGCTACATAAGTATAGCAACTATTGTTTATTTACTTTGTTTTAATTATTTTCAGAAGAAATATTGATTTTTATTTGAACATTTTACAAATAATTTTATTTATTAATATTTAACATGTAATTATAAAAGGATTTTTTAAAAAACCAGGTTTAAACCAAAAAAACCCGGTTTAAACCAAATAAACCCGGTTTTTTTGGTTTTTTTCAAAAAAACCGGGTTTATTTCCAACCCTGATATAAAGGGTAGGAAAGGAAGGACCGTATAACTGTAAACAAAGTGCGATATCATAAATTAAATCAACGTTATTTTGATTATTAGAATGTTCAATAGACAACTTCAACATTGATTTATATTTAATAAACACACACATAATTCTGATTCAAAGCCAATACCTAGTTGCAAATTATGATATAAACAAATTCAATTGATCATTTAATAATTTGCATAGGTAATAGAATTAAACACAAAACTAGGAAGCTAGAGATGAGTAAAGCGAATAAACTATTAACTTTACATTAACCTAAAGCAGAATTATTTAGATATTTTAACAGTCAAAGTTTCCTTATAAACAGAAAATCCCTACTTCTTTTTTTATATTGTCACCATCCATTTCTTATCAAAATGCACGGTAGAATTCCAAGATATTAATTTGTTAGTTTCACACACTAGCTTTGAATATGAGCTTTATCTGCCCATTTCTTATCACATTCCAATCTCTTATCATAGACTTTTGAGCTGTTAAATTGCTGTTATTTTGGTGGTGATTGAAGAAATCCGCAAAGTTACCGCGATAACTGCTACAGATTTTCATACGATTTTTGTTACTTTTTGGGTTAAATATGGACAGTAATAATGTTTGACAAAAAGCTATTTGTGGGAAATCAAAAATAAAATTTATTAGTTAAAAAACTAAAAACTTTGTACATTATGGTATTAAACAGAAATACATATTTTATATATTTATCTTTGTATATTTTACCTTATTCAAAGCTTATTACCACGCGCACACACCATGCAATTTGAGAGGTAGGACTCGAACAGAGAACGAAGACCATGCAATTTCTAAATGTCAACAAAACAAACAAATAAAATATCTGTGTGTGCGCATGGCTCTCTGAGATACCAAGTACAGGCTATCAGAAAACCAGTTTCTCCTATGGGATTTTGCGTATAGCAAAGTTTTGCTTCTTCGCCGATTTAGCGCTACTACCTGACCCTATCACTGTTGCCTTTAGTGGTGGGTAAAGTCGGTCCTTTTGAGGATCCGGTCCGAACGGATCCGATCCTCTGAAGGACCGACTCCTTCGGACCCGGTCCTATTGGATCCGCTCCCAGGAAAAGGAACGGGTTCGGACCCGTTCCTTTCGGTCCGAAATCGGAACCGGTCCGGACCGAGAGGAACGACTTCGGATCCATTTGGCAGAAAGAAGTGGATCCGGACCGAGAGGAACGACTCCGGATCCATTTGGCGGAAAGAAGTGGATCCGGACAGAGATGAACGACTCCGGATCCATTGGGCAGATAGAAGTGGATCCGGACAGAGATGAGGATGAGCAAATGGAGAGTATCCGGACAGAGATGATCGAAAGGAAAGATCCCAGCCAGACATAACAGAAATAAGCAATAAGACTGATTTCAGAAAGCATAAACAACGTCGGTGTGCGGTAAAAACGCTCACATGATTAATTTTTACTAAATATTGGACATAAACATTCTTTGTTTTGTAATATACACGAGAAAGGTAACTGGATCTTAAATCCAAAATTCTTTTGTTTTGGGGTAAAGGGGTAAATTTTCAGTTCAGCAGGTCTGGGAATGGTATCTCTTAGAACGCTATTGTTATTAGGTTTCCTAAGCATATAACATATGGACCATAGGAAAAGCGTCGGGAGGGGGCACAGGGTGTCCCCCCCCTCCCCCCTTAAAAATAGAAATTTTGATTCGAATTTCAAAATAAAATGTTAAATACACATTTGCTTGAAATTTTAAAAATAACTTTCCTTTTCTGCTCTTACATTCGATATGTGCCCCCCTCAAATCTTTCTTGTGCCCCTCCAAAATTTCAGTAGGTCCGGGAGCAGTGAAAGCCCTCTTTAGGAAGTTACTGTTATATTATTAGGTATTGTTATAAGCGTATGGTACATATGAACCATAGCATTATAGTCGGGGGGAGGGGCACAGGGTTTACGTGTCCCGCTGCCCCCCCCAACTTACTCTCAAAATCTTTTAAACAAACATTTGTTTCAAAATTTAAAAGAAACTTCCATTTTCTGCTCTTAAATTAAATATGTGCCCTCCCCCCCCAAAAAAAAAATCTTTCATGTGTTCCCAGGGGCGTAGCCAAGGGGGGGTTAGGGGGTCATAACCCCCCCCATGAGGAATTTTTTGCCATACAAAATGTATATTCTTCACTACATTGTCACACCCACGTATACATATATATGAGTTGTAGTAGTCGTAACCCCCCCCCATGAAAAATTTCTGGCTACGCCCCTGTGTGTTCCTCCAAGATTTCAGTAGGTCTGTGAGCGGTGATAAGCCTTCCGCCTTCCTTAGAAAGCTCTTGTTATTAGGTTTTCCTAAGAATGTAATACATATGAGCCATAGGTGTATATCGGGGGGACAGAGGGGGGGCACGTGTCCCCCTCTCCCCCAACTTCGTCGCAGAATCTTTTCATTTTAAAAATTTGTTTGACGCGTTGTTTTAACCGCTCCACTTAAAAATGCGAAACTCCAGTCTGCGTATTTACAATATATTTTTAAAATATTGTCCACTGTCAAGGTTGTTTAATTTAAACGTTACTTTTTTAAGCACTGGTTTAAACAACCTTTCTCATTTTCAATCTGTTGTACTGGTTTTAAATACTTCCTGGCTAAAAGGGTTTCTTTAGAACTTTAATTAATTAATTAATTTTAATTTTTTAATGCAATACAAAATACTTTATGCAAAAAAGGTTTTATTTGATGAATAAAAGTGAATAATCTTTTAACTTTTCATAATTACATAACTCTCACGTGTTTACATTAAGTTATATTACTTAAGTTACATTAAGTTATATTATAATAGATTTATTGTTATCCTACTTATTGTCTTTTAATCATATATGAAGTTCAATGTTTGATAATTTACCTTTGAACTTGTATATCGTCATTCTCCCGTGTTTCAGCATCTTTTTTAAATGCTTGCTAGTAAAATAAGTATAATAGCTTAATAATGAAGAGAAAGCTTTATATAGGTTTATCTTATAAAGCTTTAAAAAGCATTTCTTTAATCGTATACCTTTTACGTCATAGTATGATTACTTTTTACTGATTTCATGATAATTTAGTAAACGGTTGAAGTGTGTAAGTCCAGGAATCTGGGCTACCACGCGCCTGTTTTCTCCAGATGTCACGTGAATACGCGTTAGAACCCCTTAGAAAGTCCGCCTACCGAGGCACTCCCATCCTTGGCAGATCGCCCTAGCGTACAGTTGCCGTAATCACACAAGCAAACCCATTTTTTCTTTTTCTATCTTTTTTTTTTGGGGGGGGGTGAAGGAAGGAAGAGTTTTTAAGTATGTGAAATCCCGTGCATTTTTAAAGTCCCCCTTTAAAAAGCAGACCCCACCCCCCGAAAATAAAAATGTGTGGGCACCCATGGTGACATTATTTTATACATAACTATTCGCAAATATCAGATTACTCTAAAATTTAAGTCAATCAAAGGCACATATCTCTCATCTACTGAATGTTTTGATGCTACTTTATTTTACTTTTTTTGTACTGGCATGTATACAATTCATGTCACATTATATATAGATGTCACATAAAACTAGGAAATAAAAATGATTTAAATATTTCAGCGGAAAGAAATCAACTTATTACGTCTTAAAGTTTCATTAAAATTTAAATAATTCACTTGAAATCAATTAAGTTCTATCAGCCCTTGCAAATTTCCTTTCAAATAATTTAGTATGTTTTATTTTAAAAATTCTTAATAAAAGAATTTTATCTTTTATAAACAGAATAATCGGTATAAAATTAATTTTTAAAAAATCTGATAAAACATATTTACTATCACAAAACTTTTGAATGTTTCTGCTGGATATAATATATTCTTAAATGTAAAACAAAAGAAATTTGGTGCGTCTACTTTTGATTGAATGCCATTCTCATATTTTATCCAAAACGAAGCAAGTTTATGTTCAATATTTAAATAAAAATTATTGTTCTTAGCTGGGGGAATTCTTTTATTCTGGTTGGCGACCCTTCGCGTTTTTTCCGGTTAGTAACAAAGAAGCACAGCGTCGTCTGAAGAACTACCCCTCAAATTCCAAGAACGCGCTCCTTCGCTACCTTTTGTAGACGCAAATATCCCCGGGCTATCAGAGAATATCCCGAAAAGAGCGTTTATCTTTGATCACTCTGGAAATTATTTAGAACCTTCCATAAAGGGAAGTCGAAGACGAAAAGAAAACGAGTAAAAGAAATGTCCCTGGTCAATACCTGATTAGAAAATAGAAAACGTAAAGAAATTCCTTGTTGAATATAAGAATGACTAAAAGTAAACTTTAAACTACAACAACAACGGAGAAGACTAATTACAATTAAAGCAATTGAGCTTTAATTGTAAAACTTAGCTTACAAAACACCAAACAATGTTGCATTAACGTAAAGTTGTGTTGTTGAGATTAAAAATTATAAAGTATTGAGACGAGTTCAAGTTAAACTTTCCTATATAAGAAAAAGGTTAATTCTCTAATAATTCCTGTAAAATAGACATTTTTATCTTTCATCTTCTTATTTTTTTTTTCTAAAAGTACTTTGGCTTAGCTGTAAAATTAAATCTGAAAATTATTTTTAGTGGTTTGTGTCATTTTAAATGTTTTCTTTTAATATCTCGTGCATTTTATTTGATTTCATTTTAAATGCTTGAAGATAAATCATCATACTTTTTATCCGTTTTTGTATAACCAACTCCTACCCTCTCCCCCACACACGCTCACAAAAATAAATAAATAAAGCATGAAAAAAATTCTTTTGAACCATATTTTTGTTCTAATTATTTCTATTGGTATCAATCTACAGAATTTTACAGTGCAGAAGAATTCATACAAATAATACATGTTCTATTGCAGAATTTCTTAATATTATTATTAACAGAATTCTATTATTAACAGAATTATTATTAACAGATATATTCTTATTAACAGAATTTCTTTTTGATTTTTAAGATTAAAAAAAAAAAAAAAAGACTTTCTCTTGAAAATAATTAATTAAACGGAATAATTAAACTCTATACATAACTTAATTCATTAAATTTACAGTAACTTCTCAATTATTTCATTTGGTTGTGTTGTTGAACAGGAACCAGAATTGATAATTCAATCGGTAGTGCATAATCAGCCGTACAGATTTAGCATGCACATTCATCGTGTGTACGTGTTATTGTTAGATCCTTAGTCCAACAAACTATCATGGACTGTTTCTACAAATTAATATTAAGTAAAACCAGTATTATTAAAGCTCATCCAAATAATGCAATAATCTAAATATATAAAATAAGAAGAATTTTCCTGTTTGTCTGTATGTTCATTCGCTATAGGCACCTAGAACTTACGTCGAATCTTAACGAAATTTGGCCCACTGGATCATTGAGCGATTTCCTTCTGTGTTCATCATTGCTTCCCGGCACAGGTCTTGGGCCGCAGTGGGAGAAATGATGTGGGGTAACAATGGGGTAGCTGATCACAGAAGGAAAATCGCTGCGTTCGCGTCTTTGCAACGGTGAGAAGCAACCCAGACAGTAATTTTAGAAGAGTTGTGCCTTAACACTCAATGCACCCGCGCAACGCCCGTCAGTTTGTGTGAGTGCACAAAAGGGGGGGAGGGGGGAAGGCACTCGATATATACTCACGCACTTTAAACCGAATTACAGAAGAGAAAAATTGTTTAAACCAAGAGCTTAAAAATAACCTTGTTTGAATTAAGCAACCCTGACAAGGAACAATTTTTTTAATTATATTTTGTCAAGACGCAGGCAATAGCTTGCATTTTTAAGTGGAATGGTGAAGTGAACGGTTAAAAACGACCCGCCAAACAAATGTTTAAAATAAAAGGATTTGGAAGCGAAGTGTTTAGGTGGGGGGGCTTCGTGTGGAACTTGGCATAGAAAACTCGACATATAAAATCTGCTTTGCACTTTAAATCACACTTCTTTTTGGAAAACCATTCCAGATTACCTTAACAATTATGAAAACAAATTAAACCAGCACATAAGAAATTGGCAAATCAGAGACGCTCCTGGCAAAATGGACATATAGTAATCATTTTATAAACTAAAACCATAATGAATTATGCTATTTGAAACATATTTTGATGATATTTGTGCAACAATATATGAAAATTTATTTTTATTCAGTACGGAAAAAAGTTGTATAAAATATAATCGTGCTTTACATTTAAAATTGGAATAACACAGTGGAATAATACAATGCCAAAAATATCACTCTGAATTACTGTAGATATTTACAGACAATTTTTAAAAATACTCAACATTTTCACTTTACATTAAAATAAGAATACTCAATAATATGAAAAATGGAAAAAAAATGAATGAAATCTAATTCGAAATCATAGTCTACGCCATATTATTTTTAAAACATATATAAAAACTCCACTGCACTCTAAATCACCCTTCTATTTGGAAAATTGTTCCATATTACCTAAACAATTATCAAAACAAATTAAACTAGCACACTAGCAATTGGTAAGTCAGAGACGCTTTGGCTAAATGGATACATAGTATTCATTTTATAAACTAAAACCATAACGAATTATGTTATTTGAAATTTATTCTGATGATATTTGTGCAACAATATACGAAAATTAATTTTTATTCAGAACGAAAAGAGTTGTATAAAATATGATTGTGATGACTAGGGTACGAAGGGTATTTTATTTATAAGCCTTCTTATGATTACCATAGCCCGTTCGTGTAAACATAGTGCTAAAAGTTCTCCTTATTGAATTTGCAAAATATACATCCATCTAATGCAAGGTATCACTGAAATGTGCACATAAAAATTCAAGCTAAATAGTCAGCTTCAAACTTTCTAGCACATATTCATTCAAATTTCAATTAAGAAGTGTACAATGCCAAAAAGTGTTTCTTGTGTACGAAGTCAATAATGAATCAGAATTATTTTCTCAGTTACATATACATATCCTGTATAAATATTAACGCTAAAATAGCTTTAATAATGTTTAATTATATTTTTTTCCTTCTAAATTTTAACGCAGGCCTCTAAAATGGTAGGAGCCCACAGGTGAAAGCCTACTCAGCCTAATGGGTAATCCGGCCCTGTTTAGGTATAGTCCCTCTTTCCCCATGACAGCCCCCTCCTTCCTCCTCTATAATTTTTATGGTTTTGTAGCAGTTACGCTAGTTTGATATTCCATAAATAATAATTTACAAACATAGGTGCTCCATAGAGTGCTTTTACAGAAGAGGGAGGCTATTTGCAAGTGTGGGGTGGAGGTGGGGGTCGAATACGAGTATATGTATCACACGCCCAATTCACACATTTTTCTAAAACCATTTTTTGATTTTGATCGTTTTCTTTCATTGTGAGTTCGAGGCAACTACCCCATCCACCCTTACCTTAATCATGCTCGCTGTGACTCCCCTTTCATTTGCCCTCTATGTATGGATGAATATGGATGAATGCACATATTTACAAAACGGCTGCATATTTTTCTGCCAAGGAATAACGACTGAGCACATAGTCAGAATATTGTGTGCATACTTTAGTGTTGTTATAAAATAAAGTAAATTAGTCAGAGACTAATGGTTTTCTAAAGAGGAATTCTCTTTCAGCAACACAATATGATATGTATGCACATGATCAAGGCCTCTCTGAATTTTGGGCCTTGTCCAAGCTCGGCTTGGGCCCTCGTTTTTTTTCTCTTCCTTCTTTCTTGGCGAGATGGTTAAATCTAGGCCCAGGGGGTCATGACCACTGTGACCCCCTCTGGAACCGCCACTGGCACCACATGCAGCCAAGAGTAGCAAAATAATAAACCGAACAGAAATCTTGCAATTATGAAGCGAAATTCGCCTAAAACAACGAGTCTTCTTAAAGATTTCATGGTTTTCAAATGTTCGTTTCTAAATTTTCGTATTTATGTGTAAACTAACAAAAATTTTTGAAAATCGTAGGGGGGGCTGGGAGACAGCTAAGTAGTGCTCAGCCCGCGTAGCCCGCCCCCCCCCCACCTCTGATTACGCCCTTGATGGGGGATAGAGTTTTATATGTAAAGAGAGAAGATAAGAGCAAGCAATTATAAAATATAATCCAGAAGTTGTGCTGCTCGAAGATTTTTATGAAATCATTTTTTATTTAGCTCTTAACTGTAGCTAAATCAGAAACGTTAAGCGTTCGATATTAGTAAAGTTTTGATAAAGCGTATAAAGAAATGAATACTGTCTATATCCGAAACTGTATTAAACATCAATTTTTCATCTATCTCACAAGGTTCTTCATGATTTAAAATCTTCAAACTTAAATTTGACTATCAATTTTCTGCCTTGAATTGTTTTTAAGTCACATTTAAACGGTTTATTTTCAGCATCGAAACTTAATACTGCTGGGAAATGGGAATGTCACAATCGTTTGCAGTTTTGCACAATGGGAAAATCTCCCTTATGGTCAGACGTCTACAGAAGAGTCTGCATCTCACAATAGAATAAAAGTGAAAGCTTTTGCTGTACTGATTTAAAAAAGAAAGATTACATTACATGAGAACGACCCTCCTAAAAAAAAGCGCAGTCTTCTCCCTACTAGAAAGCAATTCCAACATCAATTGTGTCACGGTGTAAAATCTGAAGGGTTCTTGGGGGGGGGGGGGAAACCCGTTTCTTTTTGCCCATTTTTGCCTAGCTATCTGATGGTCATTTGTTTGTGCTTGCGCTCTTGATAAAGAAGGTTGACATCAGTGCCTTACGGCATTACAGGCGCCCAACGTAATTCCTGAATCTCTGTGAAAGAAAAAGCGGAGTGGGAGACAGAAGAAGCTAGCGATACATTCTCTATTTTTAGGATTCTTAAGTTTAACCGATTTGGAGGAAGAAATATGATTTGACACAAATAAGTTGGAGTGAAATTTTTGAAGGGGCTCAGCCCCCTGAATAAAAATATTGGGGGGACTGAAGCCCCTTCAAGCCCCATGAAGTCGGCGCCTATGCTTATAAGTTCTTTAAAATTTTTAAAGTCAATCTTCTAAGAGTTTCTGCCATGTCCGAGTGGATAAGGCACTCAAAATGGTAGACCGCTGATCGCACGGCTGTCGATTTAATGGTCTGGAGTTTTGGTCGGTTTTCTCCAAATGTAACGGAAATACACGTTAGAACCCCCCCCCCCCCCAAAAAAAAAAACACACTTTTTAGGCAGATACCCATCGTGCAAGTTTGACTTAATATACGCAATATATACTTCTAAGACAACTCGTTTGGAGGCCACCTTCTGGATCTACTAATGTCCTATCTCACAAAGCCAAATTTTCCCTTACGCGAGAGGTCTGGGAACGCATTTCTCGTGTAAGTCAAGACTCTAAAGTAATGTGGCTCGGACAATGAAATATTTTGTTATTTTAATTCGATAATTACACAAAGAACTCGAAGCCATAAATTGGGTTGATAAGGCACTATGACGAAGATATTTTATACTATTTCAAATATAAATGTATACGGAATATTTGGACAGGTAGGTCTATTATAACCTGGGGGTAGTAATGACCATCTGAGATTTTAAAAAGCTTTGAAATTTAAATTTACAAAAATATTAATAACAAACAAAATACACATACTTAAGTACCGTGTTTACTCGCGTAACAGTCGCACTTTTTTGCCAATTTTTCAGAGTGAAAGTCTACGTGCAACTGTTATGCAGGGTAAAATTTACAACATGTTATTCTAACTAAAGCTATTTTTTCTACTTCAAAACGGGGGTGCGACTATTACGCGAGTAAACACGGTATTATGTATTTCAAAAAAGAGATAAAAGAAAACAAATAAAATTTGATTTAGTAGATTAAATTATATTTATGGAAATGAAGCATACAATTTATGTAATTCTAAATACATACGGTGAAGGAAAATGCAGTTTTGTCCCCAAAGCTTGCGACGCCCATGGACCCAGTTGAATGTTTGAATATAAATACTCAGCTAAATCACAACCTAAAAAAATTCAAGTTTTGTCTTTCAGTGAGTTTTAGAATTTATCGTAAATTTAAATATTTTCCATATTATCTAAGTTTTCAGCTTCCATAACTGACACTGCTCCTTAACATTTTCATTTCCATCTACAGATAAAATTTGGAAACATTTTTAACTAAGATTTGCGCAAAAGGTTTCAAAATCATCTAGAATGGAAATTTGATTCACCCCATCCATTACGGGAAGCTGTCGCTCTAATGGTCGGGAATTTAGTGTGTTTCACTCCATATGTAACTCGAATGCGCCTTATAACCCCTTAAAAAGTTCCCCACCCAAGGCATCCCCCCACGGCTGACAGCCTTCGTGTATCTTTGTCTCTTAACCACAGTAACCAAGAATCCATTATACTACTGCAGAAATACTGGCAGCCTTATTTTTCTAGAACTTAGGAACACATTTCGAAAATTCCCTTAAAGAATCTAATAAATACTACCTAAAAATGTTTTTACTACTTTTGGTTTCATATACAGTGGGAATCCAGAAACATTCCTAGACAAATATACTGTTTGTGTTTTAAACAGGAGTATGAAAGGCTTTTCTTTCCCTTTCCTGTTTACTTAAATTTAAAGATCACAAGAGATCCTAACACTTCTTCAGTGACACTACTACGTGTAATTCTAGTGCAGCTCATAAATTACATCAAGAGAGGGGGGGGGGGAATGAAATCAACAATTTTATGATTTTCATTTGCACATGCTATCTGAGCAATCTGTGGTGTTAAGATTAATTTAATGTCAGAATATAAAATGTATTTTTTGTATTTTGAAAATACAAAATACTATGAAAATATATTTTAAAATACATTCTCAAAATACTTTGTTTTTTGCAAGTGAAAATACAAAATACAAGATACAAATGTATTTTGAAAATACATGTATATTAACGATACTGCCAAACTCTGCAACTCACATACATGTATATCTGGGTGTGATAACGGAAAAAAATCCTCATGGGGGGAGGGGGTTGTGCCCCCCTCTATCCTCCAGGGTTTTAAAAAACTTCCCTAAAAGACCCTCTTTAAATCAAATTTTAGTGTAACATGCAAGGTTTTTGACAAATTTTCATTTCTAAATGCTAAAACAGAAAAAAAAAAACTTTTAAAGTAAAGTTTTAAAATTATTTAAAACTCACTTCTAAAAATGTAAAATATTTTTTTTTAAATAACTGTGACTAAAATTAATTAGTTAATTAATTAAATAGCTTTGTTCCAATAGTTCTAATAATAATACTTTTACTATTATTGATATTGTATAGCGTATTGCCACTCACCAACTTTGATTAAACATATCTCTGAGCCTTTTTATGGGAAAGGCTGAAGTATTTTTGTAAGAGGGATGTATAAAAAGTAAAATTTTGTAATTAATTACCTCTGATTTCCTGAGAGTTTTATTCGATAATATAAAGTAACTTTGTAATTTATTCTATATGTCTATGATCAATATTGAAAGAAGAAAACCCTAGATCAGTGTTATTAGGATATCTCTACAATAGGGATCGGAAGTGATAATAATTTTTACCCTATATTAAACATTTTACTTCCAATGAAAGTTATCATGAAAGTTGTTTTGGTTTCATGGTTAAGGGATGTCTACACGAGGGCAGTCTGCTTTATTAAGGGATGCCTTGGGCGGGGGACTTCCTGAGGGGTTCTAACGCGTATTCGGGTTACATTTGGAGTAAACAATTGCTCGGTAGCCCAGAACTCTAAACCTACACACTTCAGCAGTTTACCAAATTGCCATGAATTTAGGAAAAATTAATTATGACGCAAAAGGTTATTAAAAAAATCTTTCTTTTTAAGATTTATAAGATAAACTTATAAAGCCTTTTCTTTTTATAAAACTAGAAACTTTCAAAATAAACTTTAAAAAGAACTTCCTGAAATACTCAAGAATGACGATAAACAAAAAATTGGAACGATAAATTATCAAATATTGATCTTCATACCTGAATAAAAGACAATTAAAAAAAGGATGCAATAATCTATTTTAACAATCAATGTAACTTTATGTAAAGCTGTGAGAGTTACTTAATTATGAAAAAGGAAAACATTATTAACTTTATTTACCAAATAAAGCCTTTTTTGCATAAAATATTTTGCATTGCTTAAAATAAAGAAACAAAAGTTTTAAAGAAGCCCTATTATTCAAAAGCTTTAACTAGTACAACAGATTTGATATTGAAAATATTGTTTAACCAAGGGCATAAAAAACTAATTTTGTTTGAATTAAACAACCCTGACAGTGGACAATTTTTTTTACAACATTTTGTCAAGGGGAAGAATGGAGTTTCCTTCTACATTTTTAGCTGGATCGGTTAATACGACCCGACGAACAAATTTTTAAAATGAAAAGATTTTGAGACAAAGTTGGGGGACAAGTGCCCCCCTGTGTTCCCCCAATACTACGCCTATGCTTCATATGTATTATATGCTTAAGAAGACTTAATAACATTAGCTTTAAAAGATTGTTTAACAGAGTTTGAAATGAAGTTGGGGGGGGGAGAGCTCCCCCTGCACCGCCCCCGAAACTGCTGCTATGATTCATATGTATTATACGCTTAGGAAAATCAAATAATAATAGTAAGGAAGAGTTTATCATTGCTTCCAGACCTACTGAAATTTTGGAGAGGTACAGGAAAGGTTTGCGGGGGGCACATATCGGATTTAAGAGCAGAAAAGGGAAGTTTTTTTTTACATTTTCAAGCAAATTTTTACTTAAAAATTTTTTTGTGATGAATTTTGAGGGGGGGCACAGGGGGGTAGGTGACCCCTTGTGCCCCCTCCCGACGCTTTCCCTATGGTTCATATTATTACGTGCTTAGGAAACTCGGAAACCCTAATAACAATAGCTTTCTCACTCCCAGATCTACTGAACATGAAAGTTTACCCCTTTATGCCAAAACAAAAGAAATTTGGCATAAAACACAATTAAATATATTCCTCATGCATATTACAAAACAAAGAATTTTATGTCCAATTTTTAGTAAAAATTAATCATTTGGGCGTTCTTACCGTTCGCGATTTTTCAGTCCAAGTTTTTTCCCCACACCTGGCAAATTATAGCTGATCAGCCAACACCCCCAAAACTGTGAGAAAATCTAATCCTAACTATTAAAAACTCCATCCCTACTAACTAAAATGATAAAATAACCTCCCGTAACAACACTGAATTCCACTCACAAATCAATAAATTAAGAGATATCGTATTTTTTCTCCAGTCCTACATCCAATGACGACATTCTCAAAAGCAATTTATCCCCAGATTTCTTCCTATAAGCTCTCATCTCATCTCACTAATAATGAATGACCTTTCAGTCTCCTTTGGAATGTCAACCGTCCCCCGGCATCAACTAGTACAAGACTATCTTTCCACAGGAAGTGAAACAGGTACCTCTTTATATCCCCCCACCCTCTGTAATTCTCAGAAAGCCTATGTTCTTCACTCGATCAATGGAAGCGGGTTCGGACAGAGAGGACCGAGACCGACTTCGAAACCGAATGACCGAAATGAATGGATCCGGACAGAAATGACTGATTTCGGAACCAGATGAACGAAAGGACCGGGTCCGGACCCAAATGACTGATTTCAGAGCCAGATGAACGAAACGAACGGGTCCGGATCCAAATGACCGAAAGGAGCGGATCCGGATCCGGAACCGGACCGGGTCCATTTTTAGAGATGGATCCGCTCCGGACCCGGTCCATGCTCGGATCCGTTCCTCCGGACCCGTTCCGGTCGGAACGACACACCACTAGTTGCCTTGCTTGCCAACACTGCCGCAGAAAAAGTGGCTCAAATCAAAGTTAAAAGTTGCCAGAAATGGCTAAATATGCTTTCAAGCTGAGAAAAAAGGCGGCGTTTTGGCGCCTTTTTTACCCTCAGCTTTTCTCTCTCAGCAATCAGTGGCGGCCCGTGGTAAAAAATGTTAGTGCAGCCGGAAACGGAAACACATGACACCCCCCCTTCCTCCGGACAGGAATGGAAAATCTTTGTTACTGAATTCGAAAGCTGGCGGATTAAGCCCTCACCCAGGATAAAAAAAAAGAAATTACATAAAAGTGTAACAGATCCTATTTTACTTCCATAAAATGGACATAAATTTCAACCAACCGCTGATATCATCAAAATTGCATTAATCCGTGTCTGATTCGAAGTTTCCTGAGAATTTTCTTTTGTAATGATAACTTGTGAAGAAAAGAAAAAAAAAGAAAACTTACTTATATTTTATAAGTCAAATCAATCCTCCTTTCTTTTAAACTTGCGAATCATACGGTGATGTCCTCATAAAAAGGCGTTGTTTTAATTCAGATATCATTAATTTTAAAAGCTCTTAAAATTCCCCATGTTTAAAGAATTTTCTCGCTCGCCATGTCCTCATAATGCCAGTTCTTGCTTACTTAAAAACAATACTGCTTTGATGGGTGATTGCATGAAGCGTCTATTCAGGCTTACCTTCTTGATAAATTCAGCAATATAAAGTCGAGAGTTTTCCTTTAATGCGTCAGCAATTTAGCTCCCACTTCTTATCAACTCCTTAAATTTTAAAGAATTTTTTAAACGCTCGATTGAGCTTTCATGTGTTTTACGTGCTCGTGTGATAGTGGTTAATCCATTCTATCCAGTACCATTCCAAACGCTCTTTTTTATCTCAACGATTAAACACGACCAACAAAACATTTTTTTTTGTAAATAAAAACTGCCCCATAGCCACGAGAATAGTGCATATCATGATGAATGGAAGCTATGACCATGCTGAGACGAACCTGCTTTTTCTTATGAATGGACAATTTTGGTGTCGGTCTATTTTCTTTTAGTGGTTGTCGTTTATTATCTTCTTTCCATGTGTTAAACGGAGTTTCAAGCAAGACGCAAAATGAATAATAACGGGGCACCATGTTTCAAAACGGTTAAATCATAGATTCCAATAACTCATGGACACAGTAACAAATAAAGCTAAAAACTTTCAACCTTCCCAGACAAAAAAAAAAAACAACAACAAAAAAAAACTATTGTTTCCGTTAGAAAGGGCTAGAACAGCGGTTCTCGACCTTTTAACGTCGTGCCCCCCCCAACAAAGGCTAACTTAAAGTGGCGCCCCCCCCCACATTTTTCAGCATACATTGAGTTTTTTATGAACATTTTAAGCGAAAATGGATATATTTTTTAGTAAAAATGAGAATAAATAAGATGACTTTTTAAAAACATGCATCACTATTTGCTCTATAGTTTTTCCCACTCCCCCTGCAAACGTTCTGCGGGGAGCACGCTCCCCTTAGGTTGAGAAACGCTGGGCTAGAACATATATTCTGTGTCTTTATTCTCTCCATCACATCTCGTCCGAGCCAATCAGTTTGTCGAATTCACTAGTGCAGCAAAAGACAGAAAACCTTTCTTCGGCTGAGTCTTAGCTAAAACACCCTATGCTATCCTAAGCCGGAGAAATTGCTTACGTACTCGTTACCATGGCAACGGTACTGCCAATTCCTTAATCAGCGCTGAGGGCTGTACCAGCGACTTTCGCAGTTGAATTGCGGGAAGATGAAAGGTTGCTTTTTTTTCTGAATGAGCGATCCGGCCGTTACTACATTACGTTTTTTTGTTGTTGTTTTTTTTAGATTTTTTTTTAAATTTACGATAGGAATTCCATAATTCTAATCTGAATTTAAGAAAGTTAGTAGAATATATTATTTTAAAGTATGTGCTGATAATTTTAAATGCAGCCCGGCTGTACTTGCTGTATCCCACGAGCCGCCACTGTCAGCAATACCGAAGTATTTTGTAAATCGGAAATGAAAGTCCAAATGACTCAAAAAGCATCACCAGACAAGCATATTTCAGCAGAACAAGCATTTAAGAGTAAACGCCGAGGGAGATGAGGAATAAAAAGGCGCCCAAACGCCTTTTTTTTTCTCAGCTTGAAAACATTTTTAGCTATTTCTGTCAATTTTTAACTTTGATTTGAGCGACTTTTCCTCCGGCAGAGTTTAGCGCAACAGTGATAGGGTCAGCAGGGCCGGCTAGAGGGACTTGCGGGGCCCCAGGCGAAGCGCAAGAGCGAGGCCTCTTTTCTATCATGCCTTATGTAAGTTACTACTAGCACTGCTAGTACACATTAGCTTTATTTCTCGTTTTTTTCGGGATATATCGCAATCATCTACCAAGCTCGGTCTAATGTGATAGGGAAAAAAATGGCCCAGGAGCGGGGCCTTAGGCGATCGCCTACATTCGCACCCTCCTTGAGCCGGCCCTGGTGTCAGGTAGTAGCGTAGTAACACCAAAATCAATACCGGTCTTGCGATGGTGGTTTATAATATATATATATGTATATACCTAAGGCGGTCATGTTTCTAAACAGTATTTTCCTAAAATATAATCGTACCTCTGCGAAAACAAAATCTAATTAAAAAAAGTTCAAGTAGTCCCTTTGGTGAAACTACTGCGGGATATAGTAACAAAACGTAGGTTTATAGTTTAATTAGTTGTAAGTCGATCGCGCGCGTTGAAAAATGATGAATAGAACACTTTTAATTCCACGAACTATTTATTAACGTGATATACTGTGCTTTAATTTAGATTAACCTAACAAATCTATTATTACTACCTATTAATTATTTTAATATTATCTATCTTCGTTTCTCCTTCTTTAAGAGAGCAGTCTTCCAGGAGAAACGAGCCTCTTTCCTTGTTCTTACAATAAAAATCGACTTTCATAAAGATGGCAGGAAAGCTTATGACTTCCTTGCGAACATTAATGATAAGCAAGCACCCAGTCCTAAACAATCCTTTCATTATAAAGACAGAACCATCACCAATGGGTGCATTCGTATACGACAAACTCGTTGCACGAGTTTTCGTAAGAAAACTGGAATGCGTGTGTTTAGTGCTGTCAGTGGTTATCAGTTTCTTTGGACTTTACGAACACCTTCAGTTTATTTAGTTTCGTTGCCTAGGGGACGTATTTGTTTACCATTTGCGAATGCGTTCATTTTGCTGAGGAGAATTTTTATTACATACTCAATATAAAATCAACAGGATTTTTAAAAGAAAGAGTGGCCATAATTAAACTGCACAGATCAAAATTTATAAATTTCAACTTAAACTTCAAGTTTTCAAAAGTATTTAGCAAAAGAAGTTCAAATTTCGCTAATAACGGTTTGAATCAACTTCAATCTCAACACTAAAACATGCATTTTTGAATTTACTAAAATTAAAAATTCAAGTAAATGATTACCTTTGAAAAATTATGTACTTTCGTAGCAGTTTCTAGCGCATGCATGAATTTCCTCCTCGAAAAAGTAATATTTGCAGCTTCAGCAAACGTAAAATACTTTTCATAACAACAGACGCCATTTGTAAACAGCAACAACGTGCAGCAAGTAATCTTCTAAACAAACTCAATCAATCTAAATCGCTCTCGGTTTACTTCGTTTGAAACTAATTGCGCTCAGTTTTGTATACGAACGTTCGAGTTTTTAAACTGAATGCGCTCAGTTTCCTTTACGAACACCTTAGATGGAAACTCGTTGTCCGAGTGCAACTCGTTTGGTGTTTACGAATGCGACCTCTGATTCTAGAGTTGCAAACTTCTTTGTGCAATACTTTTCTGGCCTACAGTGCAGGGAAAGCTACGGCACGTTGCATTCTAGGGAGATATTTTGGATGCTTAAGAGTATAATGAAAGAGAGAGATTTGTCGGCTGAGGATAGGGACATATTTAACGCCCCTATCAACTCAAATGAATTAAAGATTGCTCTGGGTTTTCTAAAACCAAGAAAGTCACCGGGTGAGGACTGTATTTTCTCTAAATTTCTCATGCATTTAGGCCCTCGAGCCTATGAAACTATTTTGATCCTTTTTAATATCATTTAGACCTCTGAAACTCTCCCTTGCCAATGGTGCAAATCCACGATTATTCTGATCCATAAAAGGAATAAAGATCTGAGGCTTTTTTCAAATTACAGACCAATTTCCTTAAATAGCATTCTATGTAAGACGATAAGAGAATCATTTACAGAAGATTAAATTGGTATCTGCAAACTGAGGAGGAACTGGCCCGCTTTAGGCGGTTTAGACCCACTAACCAACAAGTGGCACTTCTAAGCCAATCTAAGATGCTATGGACAAAAGACAATTTTTTTTGTAGTATTTGTTGATTTTAAGTCAGCTTATGACCTCGTGTGGAAGGAATATCTTCTTTTGAAGCTCTCAAACATCGGCATCCACTCGAATATGTTTAAATGGTATTACGGCCTTTTCAATAACCGACTCTGTAGAATTTGGTATAACAATTGCCATTCAATATATAGAGGCCTCAAGACAGGCCTATCTCAAGGAGCTGTTTCTAGCTTCTCTTTTTTCAACATTAATATTAATGACCTAATTAGTGAACTGAAATCAATTAAAGATGTTAGATGTCTTCTTTATGCTGATAATCTAGTCATCTGGACAGTTCATCCGCCAAAGACACTGCTGAGCATAATATTAACTCCACTCTAAATAATTCTTTAATAATTTTGGAAAATTGGACTCGACAAAACAACATGAAGGTAAATCTTATGATAAGACTTACGTTGAATCTTTCATGGAAGTCGCACGTGGAGAACGTGGTCCATTGGGCTTCAACAAGACTCACACTCTTAAAGACCCTAGCGGGTTCAAAGTGGGTTGCTCAAGATCTACTTTAAGCACCACTTATAACACCTATATTTTACCCTATTAACTTACTGTTGTAAACCATTTATCACCTCTTCTAAGCAAACTGGAGGGTTTTCAGAATCAGGCACTACACTGAATTACCAGTGCAGTGAAAACTACTAATATTGAATGCATGCAGCTTTGTACAAACAGACCTATTAATGTAATTATTCATGAAAGCGCTGTGCTTCTGTGGGAGAAAATTATTAGAACACCGGGTTGCTTGTCCCTCTGGGATCAGGTTTCTTTTGAGCCTGAGAGAAATCTGAAGACACAATGTGGTTTTATGCAGGGTGTATCTGAAGTGATTTCAAGTTTGAGCCTTAATTTGAAGGTTGAGCAGTTTTTACCACCACGTCATCCTATTGAAAATAAAAGCTTTTCTATGCGTCTTGGATTTCTGCAAGAGGTCTCTAAATCTGACTCAAGTGTAACTATGCTCAAGCCCTTGCATACGAAACTATGAATGCTTGCTACCCGGAGGAGGAGTGGTTGCGGTGTATACTGATGGCTTCAGATTGGATGATTTCACTAATGCCGGTGCTGGTGTCAACTGTGAGCTGTTATCTTTGTACACTCCTAATGGCGCATTTGCAAATGCTTTTGACGGTGAGGTAGCTGCTACCCATCGAGCCCTACTGCAACTACAGCTCGTCACGAATTTTTCTCAAAGGTGGTTTTCTTATCAGACTCCAAGGCCGCCTTTCAAGCTATTGAATCACAGACTGATTACCGTTCTTCAACTGTCAGTTACTGTTATGATCTCCTTAACTTCCTTTCAAGTAACGGCAAAGAGGTCGTGCTCCAATGGATTCTTGCCCATTGTGGAGTTCAGGGCAATGAAGCTGCTGATTTCTTGGCTAAGAAGGGAGCTGCTGTACAGCAAACAACACAACCTGATCTCCCTTGTCATTCCGTCAAGTTAATTGTTAAGAGAGCCTTCAGGGCTTCATTTTCTCAAGATCTTATATATAAACCATGGATCAAACAGATTTGTAAAATACCCGAATGCCCCAGAACGAAATCTGTTGCAATTTTCCGTCTCATATCTGGCCATGATTGCCTCCGCAAACATCTCCATCGCATAAATGTCACTTCGGACTCTCATTGTCCTCTATGTGATCTTGGAGAGGACATGGACTTGCTTCATCTCCGCTCTTCCTCATGTTTCTATTTGGGAGCGCTATTGGGTGGCAAGAGCTGCCCTGAGTTTCTAGATGCACTGATGTCACTTTTGTTTTGTTTTTTTTAATCTTTTTTGTGATGTTCAGTTGTCTTGTAACTAGCCATTGGAAAAAAAAAACCCAAAACATTATGTAATAAGTAAGTATACAAATTCCTTTTTTAGTACATTGATATTTTTGTATATATTGAATTCTGTACATAAATACTATTTGGTATAAGGATTAAAATTTCCTGCTTTGTTTTGGGGAACGACAGTGTTTCAGATGTAGTGCTTAAACGTTTCCCTGAAAAAACAGTTGTTGGGATTCGCACCTGGCTAACAGAAAAATACCATAGTTTGCCACCACATAAGTTAGTATTGAAAGTTAATTGCATCGTTATACTAATCAGAAACTTAAATACAAAGGAAGAATTAGTCAATGGAACAAGAATGCGCATCAAGTTTATATTTGGAATGTTATTGATTGAGAAGTTTGAACTGGAACCGCAGGCAATAAAAGACTTAATTCCAGTTATAAAATATTTTGATAGTATGTTACCATATCCTTTCAAAACTCAATTTCCAAATATATCTGCATTTGCGATGACAGTAAATAAATCTCAAGGACAATCATTCGATAAAAGTGCAAATTTAATGAGGTAGCAAAGCGAGTTGTTACGTAACTTTTTATTCATGGTAAGTGGTACGCCTCAGCAAGTAGAGTTCAATCACTCGACAGTTTAAGATTTTATAACTCCAAACATAATGGACCTTTAGCCGAGGGTGGCTCCAGGCTGAATTTTCGGATTGGGCCACTAGACTTTTTAGATTAGCCTAAATTGTTTAAAAGGCAAACTGAATGCGTGAAATCGCACGGGAACGTGTGAAATCCAAGGCCGGTAGGGGGAGATGACCCCTATGACCCATTAACTGGAGCTGCCTTTTCATTTAGCAAAATATGTCTTATCTTCACAGAAAAGTGTGGTGGTTGTTTGAAATTGTTCAAAAATGGTTACTATAGACAGATGGTCTCTTAGCCAAGGCGGTCACTTTAGTAGGTTCCACTGTACGAGTATATGGAATCTTGAGACATACTCTTTGACAGAAAAACTTTATTCACGCTCAAATAAAAAATTTTTAATGCTTTATGGCCGAATTTCGACCACTGGCAGACAAATAGTATAAAATAAGGCATAATATGCTTCAAATGTGATACATAACCGGATTCAATAATTTTAAATAATATCAATCCTTCTTTGGGGGGATATATGGAAAAATGAAAAATACCTTTCTGTAATAGGGAAAAAAGAAGAATTTCCAGCCTGAAAATAACAGAAATAATCTTGGGGGAACTACGTCTTCAACTCAAACGCTTACTTAACTTATGTCGAACTTTCAATTAATCATGCTAAAAGTCGTTCCAGCTGCTCAAATGATAAAAATCGTGTTACACATTATTTTGCTAAAAATGTTTACAATATCACCCCTCTCCGCCAATAAATTAAAAAAAAAATAAATAAATAAAAATAACGTTGGGACGCTTAAAAATTTTAAATTTTCTTTCCAAATCAAGGAAAAACATGAATATGTAACTCGTCCGGCTTTAAATTTAACAGGTCGCTAACATCAAAGAAAGTGAAATGGCAAGAAAAGTACAAAAAATAGAAAATGTGTACTAAGATTCATTGAGATGTACTTCGAACCAGTAGCGTAGCCAGGGTTTTGATTTCGGGGGGGGGGGGGGCTACAGGCGCCTCAGGCTACGACTCTGCTTCAAACCCTTTTAACAATGCATAAAAGATCGTTTTTCTGCACCTGCAAACGAAACATATGTCAGCGTCATTCTCATGAGCTCTTCAGTATTTTTGGGATTTTGGGAAATAGTCATTAAAATTTTGTTTATACTTTTTTACTTCCTTCTACGAAGTATAGTGATCGAGAAAAAGTTCGGTAGCCAGATTTTGACGAAAAACCAATTTTGACTACCTCTAAATTTACATTTAAGAATTTTTTTACTTTTTTGCACGAAGGAAGTAATGTGATCGCGAAAAATTTTAGTATCCAGATTTTGACTACTATGTTATAAAAAAATCTGAATTTCACAGATAATGTCAACCAGGTTTTCACGGGAGAATCTCTTTTATTGGTGAATAAAGCACTTTTTCTATTTTGTAACAGATGTTGTTCTGTTAAAAGAATTAAAATTATAAGTAAAATTTCTGAAGTCTAGTTCTGAAAGGGCATTTTCCGTTCTCCTTCTAGCATTTCCGATCTTGGATGAATGAAATGTCTCCGAGTCACTTTCGCTTGCAATCAAAACAATATATAGTTGATTTTAGCAATTTTGAATGCAATATGTTCGTTGTTCATTCTGCCTGCAGTTCAAGTTGGAGTTCCCTTAAACGTACAAAAATATCGTCGAATTATGCATGGAACAGACGACTGAAGATAACTGGAGTAGTATTTTACCTAATGAAAGTCCTTTGCGGTGGGTGCTTGCTGCGTTAATGCAGTGGGCACGAAGAAGCTTATTTCTCTGTGTATTCTCTTGTGATAATTTTATTTTATATCCGAATACCAAATGCATTTTTTTCATATTTAGAGTTGTGAAATAAATTCAACTTAAACATGGAGGGGATGTTTTCGGTAAAGATTTTGCTTTAATGGGCATAGTTTCTTACGATTTGATTAGAAAAATCTCTTAGTCATTGTAAAAAAAGTGAAGTTATGATTACTTCATTTCATAGAAGTGAACAAACAGTAAGTACTATTTTACCGTTCTAAATAATTGTAAATAAATTTGTTTGTTTCAATTATATCTCACGAGTGGTTCAACCATTATTAAATTTTTGCGTTCTGGCACTGTGAATTCGTTTTATAACTATCGTTTTATATCTATTCGTTTTATAACTTTTTAAGATCATAGTGAAATTATATTCTATTTAATAAAAAAATTGTTTTTTGTATAGTGTATTTAAATGTAAAGTACTTGCCTTGATTGGAAATTTATTTTCTCGAGCTAATAATAATAGATTATAGCTCTGTTAAAAAAGAAGAAAACGAATAATTCAAACATTTTTAATCGTGCACCATTTATAACATTATATTTACGTGTAGGCAATCCGTTCGTAATTATTTGAAAAACGAAAAAATCATAACTTTGAAAAGCTTTTTTGTTGTAAGCTCATCCAAAAAGGAACAAAATGAAAACAGTGCTAATACTGAGATTACTGCGTCTACAACTGAAGAATTAGTATGCCCGATTAGAGATTCATCTGTGTTTGTGATACCACCTGCCTGTTCGATATTGAAAAGCAATGAAAGTGAAGTGAAGTGAAGGCAAGTCCCTTGTTGAAACAGCGACATTTGGAGTGTCCAATACCTCCGCAACAAAAATTTCTGAGATTTTGGCAGTGATATTTCACTCTTTGTTATTCCCACAACGAAATCCTTGTCTGACTGTGAGACAGTACTAGCATTACGAAATATTTGGATTTCTTCTGCAAATTACACTTTTCCGGACCAAAAACTTGGATCTAAAAAGCAGCGATTTTAAATCTCATGGCTGAAAAAAATGTTTTTGGTTAGCCTATTCAAAAACTGAAAACGGCGCTTATTGCAAATATTGCGTCTTGTTTCCTCCAGCTGATTTCGTTGCTGGGAAAGGTAGTCGCAAATAGGCTTGTGACAAAAGCTTGTCAAAATTTAAAAGATGTTTTGGAAATTTTCAGATCCCATGAACTAATACACCATCAAAAATGCGCCGTTTTAAGAACCAAAAATATTTCTTACATTGTTGACTAGAAAGCGGATTCGGTTTTTCTTCAACTTGACAATAAAAGAAAAGAAGATGCTCTGAACAACGGTAAAAAAAACAAACAAATCCGAATTATAGAAACCTTGATATTGTTTGGGAGACAACAAATACCACTACATGGTCATGAAGATTTCGGCCGAGTCTCCCTAGAAGAGCTTTAGCGCAATGATGGAAATTTTAGAGCTCTTTTGAGCTATCGTATGAAAAATACTCTTTCTGTCTTAAAATCTTCTTGGTTTGTCTGAAGCGTGATAAGTATATATACAATAAGGAAGATTTTATTTCAAAATCTGTCATAAATAAAATATTACCCAAATAGTCTGGTACACTCACTGAACGCGATCCTTGCTCCACCCCCGATAGTTATTCTGACACTGCCATTCAGTTGTGCTAGTAATTTCACTTTCTAATATTTGGCAAGAGTCCCAAGTATAATACTGTGTGTAGTCTAAGATAACGACTTAACAATGTTTTTGTTTATGGTAGAGTAACGTACGTATGTTTTTGACTGTTTTATTTATTTTCGTTAACACAAGTTTTTTTTCGGGTTTTGTGTGTGTGTGTGTGTGTATTCTAATATATAAAACATTTATTTTACGCCGGCTTTGCACCAGTGCCGGCCCCAGCTATTTTTCTATGTGGTGCAAAATATAAAAATCCGCTTCCCCCCCCCCCCCACACACACACACATGCAGCTAGAAAAGTTTCCAAAGGGGTTAAAACGAAAATTTCAACAATATGTGCATACTCAAATTTACATTTACATAAAGTATTTTTCACTCGGAGGATTTTTCACTCAGAGATGGCGAACGATGCGATCGCTAGGACCGGCTCTGCTTTGTACGAATATCCTCCTACCCCATGGGGCCCTACTGATAAAAAATCCTGCGTACACCACTAACCACCTACTCAAAAACGCGTTGCGCTTCCTTTGGCTCTCACAACAGCTGCAACTCGTCTGGGCATGGATGCCACGAGTGCTTGGTAGATACTGGAGACAGGTTGTACAAAATATTTAAGCAGAGGCCAAGTCGAGATATTGGAACATGGTGGTGTTTGAGCTCTGAGCTGCTGGAGAGAGGGGAGCAGCTGTTCTCCTGGAAGGTGGCATACTCTGACAGGACCATCGATGTGATGAAGGAGAAGACGGGATTCATCCTACCTGACAACTCTCTTCTACATATCTGTGGTCCAGTCTCTATGTTCCCGTGCCCACTGTAGGCGTAGTTGACTATGACGCTTGATAAGCAGAGGCACACATGTGGGACGTCTTCTCCGCAGTTCCATATCCAACAGTATCCGATGAATTGTGTGTTCAGAAATACTTGTTCTTGGACCTGCATTCGATTGGGCTGTCAGGTGAGCCATTGTCTGCCGCCAATTTTGCTGTACTAGGTGGAACAGTCTCCAGTGTCCGTTTTCTTTGATGATGCGTGGACGTCCAGCATCTTGGCGTCAATTGCTGGTTTCACCGTCATTAATCCATTTTTTGCAACTACTGACAACGGCAGATCGAGAACTATCGCCCATTCGTGAAGTTTCGGAGATATTCGTTCCGAGTCCTAGGGCCATTACAATCTACTCTCTATAATTCGCTTACTTAGATCAAAAGGGTTTCCCATCTTTCACAAACGTAAGCGCAAGAATGATTCCTTATCTTCTCCAGCAACAGTTAAATACTATTCCTACTTAATTACGTGCTCTCCATGTCATCCAGACGAGTTCATTGAAAAATGTGTGGGTGGTCATAATGTAATGGCTCTTCGGTATATATTGACTATTCTACACAGGGTGATTCATTTTTATTTTTGCAAAATTTTAAGGGGAGATAGGGCACAAAATAAGGAATCAGTATCCCATTGCAATACGGGATCAAAGACGCAGTTTTCCGTTACCCGGTAATAATCACTTTTGCAAAAGTATTGAAATGCTCGCCTAATTTCTTTATTTCATAATAGGCTCGTTTTCAAAAATTTTAACCATTGAATAAAATAGAATTTTTAAACTATGAATTTTAGTCATTTGTTTTCTGTGAAAAATACATTAGTTTCTGACGGAAAATGGTCGGAAAGTTCACTCTTATTTCAGCACTTTTACCAAAATGATTATTAACAGCTACATGAAGACGACGTTGCCGATCCCACATTGCTGTGTAATTATGATTCCTTATTATGTGCCTTTTTCTAGTTAAATTTAGTAAAAATAATTCTGAATCACCCTGTATGACTGTGGTTTGAAAAATCCCCCCTTTGACTGCAATTTGAAAAATCACGACTTACGTATTTTTTCAAGTGACGGTCTCAAATGTTTTTATGGAACGTATCAAATGCAAGAAGGAAAGCCATTAAATTACAAATCGGTGTACTTTGAGAAATACTGCTTCAGTATGAATATTTTCTAAGTAAATCACAGATCGTTACGTAACTTTTGTATTTTACACTCAATGACTTTACCTTTGACAATAACCCTTTAATGCGCAGTGTTCCCGCTCTGGGAACACCAAACTCTCGACGTTTTGACTGTTGCCAGTCACGAAGAATAGATTGGATTTCTGTAAAAATAGTTGCGGGTGACATAGCTCCACGAGAATCCTTTACTTTTTAGCGTGTCATTTCTCGTAAAAAAATTGTCACGATTATTTTTAACAGCACTGACATCTGCTGAAAAATGGAAGAATGCGAGAACAGCTGGATAGACTGCCCAATGCTGAAAAACGGGCAGCCGTTGCCATCGCTCGACTTAACTACCAGCAAGATGGCGGACGATCGAAACGTTCATCGCGTGCCACAGATCTAGAGACCCTTTTTTGACGGCAGTTGGCAACAGTTGACGACAGCTGGCTGTGCGCGGGCACAGCCAGCTGCCGTCAAAAAAAGGGTCTCTAGATCAGTGGCACTCGATGAACGTTTCGTTCGTCCGTCATCTTGCTGGTAGTTAAGTCGAGCGAATTCAACGGCTGCCCTTTTTTCAGCATTGGGAACGGGTTGCGCCTCAAAGGGATATAAAGGAAAGAAAGAATACTATATTTTTGAAATCCTACAAAAACAGAATTCCTCATATATAGGAAGCCAAAATCGTTTATTTGACAATACATGTCTGTGAATTTATTAACTAGTGCTCAATGTCAAAATATAAATATCCGATGAAAAAAATTTTTTTTTTGAACAGCAAACGTTTGCTCGCTATCGTTTACTAGCGTACTGTAGGGTGTGCTGTCTGGCTTTCCTGTCGTGCAGCCCCCGGTTTCTCACGAACTCAAAGGCAATGTGCTCTTCCAGAGGATCGTAGGGATTGCAGTCGGAGAGTAAAGCGCAGATGGACATCAGCAGAGATGAGACAGTCATCCCAGAAGTCCACTTATCTTTCAGGATGTCCAGGCAGATGTGCCCGCTTCTGGAATTAATGTTGCAGTGGTATATCTTGGTCACAAAATTCACCTTTTAAACAAAACAAAAAAAAGTACTGAGTTTTTACGAAAATGCGGACTTGTTTAGATTGTTACAGTAATTAGGCTTCAAAGTACGCTGGCCTCTGAAAGTTAACGAAAAACATGTTTTTCGCTGCTCACCATAAACAAGTAGTGCATAAAAATGTTTTTAAGTCAATTACTACTAAGAAAAATTTTATTTTAGTAACATTTTATAAAATTTAATTAATCAATTCATTATTAATTAATTAATTAATACAGGGCCGTTTGTGTAGCTAGGGTCGATACCATTAATCCAGTTTGCTTGTTTAGTTTATTGTTTTCATTCATTTTTAATCCCACGTAACAGGATCTAAAACGAATTAATTAAATTTCATTAATGAATTAATATTTGAAAAAAAAACTGTATTAACATTCAGTGTCATCCTCTACAAGTTTAAAAAAATGTATTTGAACTTGAGTGGATGAATAAAAAGTATTTTATTAACGACTGAAAATTTGAACAAGATATATACACTGCGTAACATTGAAAATGCAACACCAAGAAGAAGTGGTCAGAAAATTATGCAAATTTCAGGGTAAATGCACCTTGCCTAGTTATGCTAATGATGTAAAATTGGCAGCTCGACAGTGCAGGTGGAAAAAGATATACTGGAAGGAACCTGTAGAATGGACAATTTTTGTGAAAGTATTGCTGCTAGAGAAATTGTCGTAGAAATTTTATTCTTGTCTCAGAGGACACGTGTGTAACCAGAGAATGCCAGGCCGCCGTCAACGGAGGCAGTTCTAGCAGACTGACGATTTTACGAGGGGCATGTTGATCGGATTGAGAAGGGCAGGTTGGTCCATTCGGTAAATCTGGCAGACACACACCTGGATGTGTTCACTGTACACCGGCTGTAGCGAAGATGGTTGGAACAAGGAAATGTGGCACGCTTAAGGGGTGCCGGTGCAGCCAGAGTGACGTCAGCACGCGTGGATCGACACATCCACCGACAAGTCGTGGCGGTCCTGCAAGCTACTTCAACCTCCATTCTGCGACATGTTCAAGACACCTTGGATGTTCCTATATCGACCAGAATCATTTCTCGTCGATTGGTTGCTAGTGGCCTGCACTCATGGCGTCCTTTAAGAACACTGCTATTGGCTTCACAAGATAGACGCCAACGACTGCAATGGTGCCAGGTTAGAGCGACGTGGGCGACAGAATTTCACAGGGTCGTGTTCTCAGATAAGTCACGCTTCTGATTCTCCAGTGATAGTGGCCGCGTACGAGTGTGGCGTCGACGAAGAAACAGGTCCAATCCGGCAGCAATTGTAGAACGCCCCACCGCGCGAAAATGTGGCATCATGGTTTGGAGAGCAATTACGTATGACTCCAGATCACCTCTAGTTCGTATTCGGGGCACTATGACGGCTCAACGATATGTGGATGATGTGCTGCGGCCGGTGACTTTCCCCTACCTTCAAACGGTTCCCAACGCCCTGTATCAGCAGGATAACGCTCGACCACATACTGCTCGCCTCAGCCAACGTGTACTGCCAGGTGTACAGACGCTTCCCTGGCCACCGTACTTTCGTGATCTGTCACCAATCGAATACATTTCGGATGTGATTGGAACGCCATTTGCAGACCATGCCACTAGCCCCTTCAGATGACGAACTGTGGGAAATGGTTGACAGGGAATGTAGAAGCAGTCCTCAGGACACTATCTGTATTCTCAGTGACTCAGTACCTAGACGTATTGCTTCGTGTATCGCTGTCTACGGTGGTCCGACAACCTACTAAGACGACGCTGCTCTCCCTCTGTATTATGCATAGCATTTTGAAATAAAGATCACTTATTGTTCACTGCTGTCTCTCTCTGCTTGCCGAGTTTAACACTCCTTATGGGTGTTGCATTTTCAATGTCGGGCAGTGTATATATATATATATATATATATATATATATATACAGGGTGTCCGGTTCCAACGCTGTCCAATGGCTATTTCCTAAACCGTTAGTCATAGACACATAGTTCTAATTTCAAAAATGCTTTAAATTGTATAATCTATTATATCAGAAATAATTGAAGTCAGTATATGAATTCCTATAAAATTTACGAAATTTAAATTTTTATACGGTCCCCCGGTACTATCAGTTATATTTAGAAAAAATTTCTTTATACAAATTCATGCACAGTAAAAAAAAATCGTCCTTATACGACCAAAATTGCCCGAATTATGAAGCAGCAAACATTTTGACTTAAGCCACTTTTCCACGTTCAAAAATGTCCCGTTACGGTGAACCGTTAAGGGACTGTATAAATATTGTAATTTTAAATTATAGGTTTTAATTTAATTTTCGGGCATAATGCGGAGAAAGAAGAAAAATTAATTTTAGAACACTAATATATAAGCAGAAGGTTAGAGCGAGGCTCTAGAAAAATTTATCCGGGGTCTTTTGAAAATCTTATCTCTCATGGAACCTGAAAAATGAAGGAACAGAATTTTAATAAGTTGTGTAAATTAAAAAAAATGTTTTGTTAAAGCAATGGGAAATTTATTAGAAAGATAGAACATCTAATCTTTTAACAAATTTTTGAGTGTATTTGAATAAATTGAAATGAAATATCGTGTTTCAGGTAAAATGGTTGGCAGACGATAAACATTCAATTTTAATATTTTACTGGAGTTAAAAAACTGTTGCTTAAATTACTTTTTTAGCGTTTGTCTAAAGTTCATCATATTTGAATTCGTAGCTTATTTAGTATAAAAAACGAAAGATGATGTTCAATACTAATGAATACACTGAAATGCGGTGCTACTTTACGGAGAATTTCATCGGAATAAGCGAGAGGCTGCGAAGCAGTATGCTATAAAATTTCCGAATGACCTTCACCCATCTGCTAGTACAATATCAAACGTAGTGACGCGTTTAAAAGAAACCGGTAGCAGTCTAAATCGTAAAAGATCAAGAAGCATCATGGATTTAACAAAGCACGTGCATGTGAAAGATGTCCTAGGCAGTGCCGGATTAACAATATAGCAAATGTAGCAAATGCTACGGGCCCCGCGCTTTTGGGGGCCCCGCGCCTTTACCTTGACAGTTTTCGTCTTTCAAGGTAAAGTGGACTCAAGATCTAGCTTTTTTGACACTTTCCAACAAGGTAGAAAAGTGTTTAAGATTTCGGTTTGTCTGTCTGTCCGTCCTTGATATAACTCGCGTCAATATGCATCGATTTCTACGAAATTTATATACGTAATTCTTATCCGCATTACCATGTACCCTATTGTATAGGATCTATGTAGCATTTATAGATTTTTTCTACAGGAGCACTGAAAATAGTCCCAATACATTGCGCTCTATGGGACGTTATTCTTTAAAGCGTATCATCCTACTAAAAACAAGGGGTGATCAAATGAAAAGGTACGAAACGACACGGTGGGTACAAATGTAGACTTTATTCAAAATATACGCCATTGGACTGAGCAAAACGATCCCACTGATGAACAAGCCGCAGGATTCCTTGTTGCTAGAATTCCTGTGGCCGTGACGAGACCCAGTCCGTCACAGCGTCCTTGAGTACGTCGTCCGAGTGGAAGCGCTTCCCTTTCAGATGGTTTCTTCAGTGAATCCAACACATGGAAATCGCAGGGCGACATGTCCGGACTGTAGGGCGGATGGTCCAACGTCTCCCACTTGAACTTGGCCAGTTCCTTAGCGAAAACGGACATTTCATTTTTTCATTGACTTGTGGGACACACAGCCTTCTCAGTATACGGTCCTCATCCTGCGACGAATAGTGGCCGGTTTAACAACTTCCGCTGTCAGAAATCGGATAACGCCTCGCTGCCCCTAAATCGTCGAATTTTGCAATGTGAACGCCATCCTGTCCTCACAAACACTGCCGCGTGAATTGGACGTAGGAGGGTGCTTTTTACAAGAGCTTCTGCTCTCTCCTGCCGGGCCTCTGCATGTCCCTATCCACACAAAAGGCTCCAATCGCATTCCTTGATGTCTCGCTACGTGCTCTCATAGCTGCATGGACAAATATGATAACGGTTAGGTTGTTGCAACGTTTCGTACCTTTTCATTTGATCAACCCTTGTAGTTGCGCTGAACCCTGACTTCAAGATAAAACTTTTTCCTCCATGACTGCAAAAAGATTACAATGTCAAGGACAAAAAGCCTAACAACTTCTACATCGTTTGTACGATCCGCTTGAAATTTTCCACAACTTTGTAAATAAATATAGATAACAATCTGTCAATTTTAAAAATCTGAAAATCCACCCGTTCCCTCATTTTTAAGCGATTTTTCGCTATTTTCAGCACTATTTCGTTTCCGAGAGTCAAAAAAAGTGAATCATTTGCGTGACAAAATGACCTATTTTAAGTGAAAATGACGTCATACAATTGGGGGATTCCAATACGTTTAAAATAATTTCTCCCGATTACACAGTTTATTATTTTTTTTTTTTCCCCACAAATAAATCGTCTGCTGGATATTCGAATGTTTATGTATACAAAACGAAAGCTTTCGACTGCGAAAAGATTCCGCGCGTTTCCAGATGAGCATGAAATTCGATTTGGGTATGTAATAAAAAATGAATATGAGCTTATTTATTTTAGGTGAATGAAAATTAAATATATTCAATGAAAGACAGATTTCCTTAAACTGTTTTTTCTTGCGCCCGTTGTATAATTGCCTTCACAAAAGGTTTTGACTTTTAGTTTTAGAGATATTCTGCTCTTCGAAATGAAACAAAATTGGATGTTATTAAGGATTACAAAATGAAGCTTTGCATCGAAAATAGTGTCTGTATAGTTAAAAGTTTTTCTATACGGGAGCACTCAAAATAATTTCAATACAATACGGTCAATGGCAGTTTAGAGACAGGCATCTATTTTAAGCATATAATACTATCCTACAATATCATTAGCTAATAATCCGACGACGATCGTGTGCCTCCTTCAAAATTTGCGCCAAAAGCCGGCAATGTTGGCGACTATTGCTATAAATTGCCAAATAGGGTGCGAAAAAAATGCTTTGAAAAATGAACCGAAATTGGGCATATTTTTATTATTTTACGATAAATCGAAAAGGGTATTTACGTATTATCCTGGCGGTCATTAACGCCAAACTATTTTTTCCTCAAATTTGCTGGCAAACTGTCGCCAATAGTATTCCGAACCATCAATAATTTCATGTGTCCGGCATTTATCTTGGCGAAAACGTTGCTCGTCTTGGCGGATCGCCGGGATAATATGTAAGTACCTGGAAAAATGTCTAATGTGATTATATTAAGCTATGACGATTTCTTTGGGAATTTTGAAAATTCTTTACTCGCACTGTAATTAACTGATTTATTGTACTGTGTTTTGTTAAGGGCTATTTGCCTAGGAGTGGGAGGGGGTCTCCGACCGACGAAAATCTGTTAATGCATTAGAACCCAAAACGGGTTAACGGATTTACACGGAACAAAATTGCAAACTTTGATTCTTTAGCGCTTGGAAAATTAATTTGAGACTGTTAACCCTTAAAAGAATAAATTTCTCGCTCTCTGTGTTCGTCCGATACCATTATGTTGTATAAAAGGATTATTTAAACATTTTTAACCAACCAGCAAGTTTAAGAGTTCCTTATGATTTCGGTTATTTGTCTGTTCTGATGTCCACCCATCCAGTGTTCTAACTCCCTAGTAGCACAACTAGTTCAAAAAACGTTTAAATTACGTTGGAAACATGTTTTTTGACGTTAAAAAACGTGTTTTAAACGGTTTTTGGACAAATTGTGCTACTGGGGCTGCTGTGGATATACATCGATTTGTGCGAAATTTATGTTTTTTCTATGTACAGTAACATGTACCATATTGAAAATGGTGTATGTAGTATTTATAGTTCTTTTTCAAGAGAAAAAAATCCAATGTATAGCACAATCTAAAAAACAGAACTAAAAAATTAGGGGGAGTTCAAGGGGGTCTCCCCCTGTATCTGTTGATACAAGAATGACTGAATCAACAGTCATTCGTGAAAACATATTTTAGAGATATTCGGTTTTTGAAAGAAAAGAAAAAGATGGCATATATATTACTAAGGCTCTCAAAATGATGCTCTCCATTGAGAATAACGTCCGTATTATTAATAGTTCTACAGGAGCACTCAAAAGAATTTCCATACATTGCAGTCTGTGGCATTTGAGAGACACTAATACATTTCTAGCACAAGACAATGAGTATAAAATTTTTATATTCTTCAGTTAAACGCTAAAAAAATTAAAGGTCTTTTACAGGGTGTCATAAAATTGCATTTATAGTGATAATACAACATTTTTTTATCTACGAAATCTCGCCAGTTTTAACTAAAATACGTAGCAGATTTGGCGCAAAAATATTTTGTATTGGAAAGTGTTTTATAATCTATGAGCTGTGCATGATTTATCTTTCTTGATATTTTAAGGCAACAGATAATCTTGTAATTCTTTTTTTCTTTCGTCCTTTCTTTCTTCATTTATTTTTATTTTTATTTATTTAAACGAACGGTATAGAAGTACATGCTTTGCAGCGCCATTTAGCGGCAAGTTACAGCAAAATGAATAGTGAAAAATATTCTCCGTGTTCTAATATTCGCGTGTACCAAATTTCATCGAAATCGGTTGGACGATATTCGCAGAGCAAACGGCTAAACGGAATAGAATTCAACGTTGTGCTGCGGAACCAAGTGGCAAGTTAAGGAAAACGGATAGCATAAAAACCTTCTCCATCATAAAAGACTTAGGTGAACCAAATTTCATCGTGCAACGGTGCTCAACGGTGCTGGAGTTTTTCAACCTCATAAACACATACCAACATTCATTTTTATCTATAACCAGTGTTATTATATATACCAGTCTCAAATAAAATCCAGTTTCAAATCTAAGCCTCGCCAAAGTTCCAACATACGCCATTTTGCAAGACTATTTTCAGGGAATCATTCGAAGCATTGACTTAGCAGCAATCAATATGGGAAATGGTTCGACCGCCAAAGAGTAGCACGCATTTATTTGAAAATTGGAATCCCTTAATACAGCCGATTTTTTTTAAATTATCAACTATAATGTGTTTTATTCATCGTTACTCCGATGTACTAAATGAGAAGATTTCAATTTTCTGAAATTTGGCGGAATTCCCCCAACTTAAATCAATATACTCAATTGGCGAGAATTCTGAAGTTAGATCGCTTGAAATCCCTTAATAACTGCATTATTTCTTCACGGATCATTAAAATTTAACGCTGTATTCTAATAAAACCTTTGCACTTGTTTTCAAAAATCTATTTCCTTAAGCTCTCAATAAATTGCGCAAAGCCGAAAACTGTGCAAACCGCTAGAACTCACTTACTCAAAATCCATATTTCAGCCATTTTATTTTTTCGCCAAACTAAAAAAAATTACACATTAGCCTCGGAAATCTTCAATTCTTATTGTTTTGCGTGTAAAGCATTACATTCCTGCTCTGATTTCCCATGCACACGATATTATAATTTAAAAAAAAATAACCTTACGAATATAAACTAACAAAAAAAAATCATTATTATTCTTTTATTTTTACTTTGAGAATTTAAAACATTTTATTCGGCAAAATCGACACACATGGCAACCACGATCCTTATTTCACACTTTTTTCACTACAGGGGTTACAATTACGGAAGCTTTTTGCGTGAAGAGCATAAAAAATCTCTTAAATTCCGGGAACGGGTGGACTTTCAAAGTTTTAAAGTAGACTACGATTTATTCTATATTATTTTACATATCTGTGCTAAATTTCAGGCCGATAGGTCCATTTTTGTGGATTTGTATACGAACGACATTTTATTCGGCAAAATCGCCACACATGGCAACCACGATCCTTATTTCACACTTTTTTCACTACAGGGGTTACAATTACGGAAAGATTTTTGCGTGAAGAGCATAAAAAATCTCTTAAATTCCGGGAACGGGTGGACTTTCAAAGTTTTAAAGTGGACTGTGATTTATTCTATATTATTTTACATATCTGTGCTAAATTTCAGGCCGATAGGTCCATTTTTGTGGATTTGTATACGAATCAAATCAACAAACAAACAAACAAACAAACAAACAGAATTTCATTTTTATTTATAAGATTGGACATAAAGTTATTTTGTTTTGCAGTAAATATGAGGATGGTATTTTAAACGGATGTTGGGCAGCCCAGAAGTTCTTTTGTTTTAGAGTAAAGGTGGGTGGCTTTGGAGAAATTCGAAAGTGTACTAGGGTGTAAACCATCTTTGGCTTTTAGTAGTTGGCTTGCTTTGTTTTTACCTAATTATTTATTTTACATTTTACAATATTTAAACAAAGGCGAACTATTTTTTGAAACAAAAATAAAATATAGAATGTAAGTCTTTCTTTTATAGTTGGGGAATCCACTATTACGATAAATTATCTTATTAATCTCGGAAATTAACCACGTTAAATATAAAATAATTGATTTTTGGCCTGTCGAAACCACAGGTCAAGAGCGCGAATGCCAGTACGTTCGTTCAAATAAAATAATTAGAACCGAGAGGATCTTCGCACAAAGACAAGACGGTCGGGGTATCCTAGAAGCCATAACCCCAGACAAACTGTGAACAAAAAGAATTTTCGGATACTCTTGATCCACATAGAAACTCGCAAATTACTTGTCACATTTAAGATTATTATGTCTTGCAAAAACATTTGAACGTAATACGATAATGAATGTTTTATCTGAATTTTTTATTATTTATTATATAGATTATTCTATTTAGAAAAGATACAATCCTCTTATAAAGGTTTTTTTGAGCAAAATATTTTATATCATTTTAGCGAGGATAAGTTGAAAAGTAGTGCACATATGCTTGTAGAACACTAACGAAATGACCTTTAGAAGTGTTCCAAGCGGTGTGTGGAAGTAACAGTCCCCCTGTACAAGCATGTGTACAGTTTAAATGCCTTCCGTGCATGCAGTATATTTTGAATGGCGGAGGTATTATTGTGCTAGATCTATCTATCCCCAGTTTGATTTCTTATGAATTAACCCATTAAATAAATTAAGAGAAGTTAAAAATATGTAACCTATTATTAGTAAAGACCGTCCAGATAATGAAATAATTTTACAAGCATGTATTTTTATAGAGGAAAAAATAGTGTTTAAAGGCACAGTTTAAAATACATATTGATTTCGAAGGTTCTAAAAATTTTACAGAAACAATTATTATTTTATGTGTGTAAACATGTCTAGTTATATGTTTGCATATGGGAAAGGTGGGAAGTGTTAGAAATTCCAAATATATATCCATGAACATTAACATTCATTAAAAAAATCTGAGTTGTACGAATAAATAACTTTAAACATCGCCAGTCTCACTATCTATTTAGACCCCCCCCCCAAACTTTATTCTGACAGGCATTTTTTCCGCACACCAATTTACTTGGAGAAATTGATTGGTCTAGTGTTAACTCAAATTTGTTCATTTCGAATCAAGAAAATTCGTAAAAGTTGTGTTTTATTTTATCATCGCACAAAACCTACAGATAAGCACACCCAAGGTGGAGGAAGGACTGGGATAAACCTCTGGCGAATGGTTATGGGAAAGGTGGGAAGTGTTAGAAATTCCAAATATATATCCATGAACATTAACATTCATTAAAAAAACCTGAGTTGTACGAATAAATAACTTTAAACATCGCCAGTCTCACTATCTATTTAGCCCCCCCCCCCCAACTTTATTTTGACGGGCATTTTTTCCCGCACACCAATTTACTTGGAGACATTGATTGGTCTAGGGTTAACTCATTTTGTTCATTTTGAATCAAGAAAATTCGTAAAAGTTGTGTTCTATTTTATTATCATACAAAACCTACAGATTAGCACACCCAAGGTGGAGGAAGGACTGGGATAAACCTCTCGCGAATATAACACGTGGGACCTTTCCGATTTGTTTACATCTAATTAGCATTTGTAACACCATTAATTAGCACTAAACATAAATTGTAATATAATTAGCACTATTTATTTTCTCATTTAATTTAGCTCTACTACTTTAATGTGAGGGTGAACTCTTCCCCCTAAAAAAAAAAAAAACACATATATATATATATATATATATATATATATATATATATATGGGTGCGCCACTGAGCAGGGGGCCCCTTGGTAACATTTGCTACGGGCCCCGCGCGGTCTTAATCCGGCACTGGTCCTAGGATATGCTCTCGCTCATCCACAGTCTAGTGCAAGAAGCATTAGCGAAGCATGAGGTTATTCTAAATCACAAGTATGGCATATTTTAAGTACGTACATATCGCTCCATTTTGGTACAAGATTTATTGCCCGGAGACAAAGAAGGTAGATTTGATTTCTGCAATTTCATTTTGAATAAGCAAAATGATAATATGTCGTTCGTTAATGAAATTATGTTTACCGATGTGTGTCAGCTTACAAGACAGGGTGTTATAAATACACAAAATTGTCACTATTGGTCTCTGCAAAACCCACATAAAATTCGCCCGAACACACATCAAGTGCGTTGATCGATAAATGTTTGGTGCGGCATATGGAAAGAGACTTTAAGTGGGCCATTTTTTTTCGATGGCGCTTTAACATCCGAAAGATATGCACAGATTTTATAGGGCTCAATGACTGACTTCTTAGACGAGTGTGTTTCACTACGAGATATGTCACAAATGTGGTTTCATCACGATGGTGCTCCAGCACATAAATCACTAAAGCCTCGTACTGTTCTAACAGAAACATTGAGTGGCCTCCAAGATCACCAGACTTCAATCCCTTAGATTATTTTCTCTGGGGTTTCTTGAAAAATAAAGTATATGAAAAAGAATCAACAAGTCCATCAGACTTACTAAATCGTATATGTGTAGCATGCAGATGTGTAACACCGAGAGTATGCCATGCAAAGTACAGGGAGAATTTTTGACCCGGGTGCATGTTTGCATTGCAGCCGAAGGAAGCTACTTTGGGCAAATGTTACGCTAATAGAATTTGCAATATTATTTTAAGTTTCTAAAATTGCATATATTCGTATTATTTTTAAATGTTTGATATTCTGATTTAATGTTTATCGAAAAGTTTAATTCTCTTGTTTTTTTATTTTATGTTATATAACACAAGTTCATTAAAAAAACTTTAAAAAAAGTTCTTTTTTCAGTATAGGCTATATTCAGTATAGGCTATTCAGTATAGGCTTGATTTTTAAAGTAAAGTCTATGTAAAGTAAAGTAACATGGTATTTTACTGGTTTAAAATAGTTGTTTTAATTACTACTACAGTATTGTGTATGATTATCACTCCACACATAATGTACTTTGACTAATCTTTTTACTTCCTTGTACGGAGTATAAGGAAGTAATGTGATTCCGAAAAATTTTGGGGGCCAAATTTCGACAAAAAAACCGATTTTGACTACCTCTAAATTCAATTTTTAAATTTTTTTCGATGCATATCATCGTAGGCTATCATGCACGATCATATTAACGAGTCTGCAACTCATTTTGACCAGCGGCGAGTCTATTGTGGCCAGTTTTTCCACGCCGTCTGTACGTACGTACGTTTGAATGTATGTAACTCGCATATCTCAAAAACTATTGGTCGTAGAATGTTGAAATTTTATATTTAGGATTGTCCTATGATCTAGTTGTGCACATCCCCTTTTGGTCTCAATCGAATGGACCAAATGACTGACTATCGCCAAATTTGTCGACAATTCGTTAAAACTCGCCAAGGTCGACGACAGATGGCGAGATTTTGCGCATGGACTGACTACAGATGTAATATATTGAAGATGCCCATAGACATTAATGTATTGAAATTCTTTTGGATGGTCCTGTAAATAAACTCTCCATTAGATTGGAACCACAAATCGAGATACACAACTAGATGTTACAGCAATCTTATATATGAAATTTCAACATCCTACGAATAATAGTTTTTGAGATTTGAGAGTTAAATACATACACACCTGGAACTTTTGAGTGTTCCTGTAGCAGAACTATAAATGATAACGACACTTTTTTTGATGGAGAAATTCATTTTGTAACTCTTAACAGCATACACTGTTAGTTTTCAACACTTCTGAGTAGTTTGAAATAGCCTAATACCTTTAAAATACGCTTTAATGAATTTCGGCCCATAAACCGTAATGTATTTCGAATCCAACAGATAAATTATCCAGTCGAATGAGACTGAAAGGGGACGTACACAATTAGATGTTACATCCTAAATATAAAGTTTCAACTTTCTACGTCTAATGGTTTTTGAGATATGCGGGTTTGATTAATTTCGGCCATAGAGCGTAATGTATTTCGAATCTTTTGAGCGGTCCTGCAGATAAAATATCCAGTCGATTGGGCGTCAGTCAGAAGGGGAGGTGTATAACTGTATGTTAAAACAATCCTAAATATAAAATTTCAACATTCTACGACCAATAGTTTGTGAGATATGCGAGTTACATACATACGTACGTACGCACAAACGGCATGGAAAAACTGGTCAAAATAGACTCGCCGTTGGCCAAAATATGTTGCAGTTGCATTTATATCATCGTGCATGCTAGCGTACGATGAAATGCATAACGGGGCTATTTCTTAAAATTAAATTTAAAGCTAGTCAAAATCAGTTTTTTCGTCGAAATTTGGCCCCCGAAAATTTTCAGGAAGTTTAGAGGAAGTTAAAAAAAAATTCAGGAAGTTTCGAGGAAGTTAAAAAAAAAAAAAAAAAAAAAAAAAAAACGTTGGTAAACATACTCACTTTGGGTGGTTTAAAAGGATAGTCCAATGGAAAATCGAGTCTTAGTTTAAACGTACCGCCTTCGTAAACTGAGCCAGGTGGACCCATGATAATGGCCTTCCATTTTCGTATGTCATCGTCGATTAATCCAGCGCTACAAAGTGGAGGGGGATCTTTAGACATGATTTCGAGTTCCTTCGTCAAACGGCGGAAACTGATATTTGTCCCTATCGTCTCCTTTTTGGACTTCGACCCCGCTGAAGTAGCTGAGTTCATCCCTAAAAAAAAGTTTTTATTTTTTTATTTTTGAAGAAACTGAATTACATGTATTTTTGTCGAGAAAAAAAAAAAAAAAAACTGAAGATCAAAAAGAAAGTTAAAAATCTTGGATATAAGTGAGAACACTCTTAACTGCATATATAATATTATTAGGTTGTAACGAAAGTTTCCCGCCACCGCAAACATCGTCAGCACACAGTTCGCGTTGGCGTATTGGCTCATATTTTGTCAAACGATTTTTGGCATTTGAAAGAAAGAGGCTTACTTTATAACACTGTGTTGTGAAATCTGTAAAAAATATAGTAATCATTAAGTATAAGGTGTTCCAAATGGAACTATCACTCTAGAGGATTAGAACCATCATTTACTACCATTTGTGTTGCAAAAAGTCAGCTACATAATATCAACAAATTATGAGTACAGCTTTAAGTACTATTGTTGTATCATGTGACACTGTGCAGGTTTGGTACCGAAAAGTCAAAATCGGTTATCTAAGGAGTTAGAAGTTAGTTTTCAGGCAGATATGGCGGAAAACTTTCGTTACAACCTGATAATTTGCATTTACGTGTTATGCCGTCGACCCTATTAGCCAGTATTTTCCTTTCAATCTCTGCAATTAACCCTTTAACGCGCGGTGTCCTCGCCGTGAGGACACCAAACGCTGACGTTTTGACTGTTGCCAGTCACGAAGAATAGATTTGATTTCTATAAAAATAGTTGCGTGTGACATAGCTTCACGAGAATCCTTTACTTTTTAGCACGTCATTTCCCGTAAAAAACTGCCACGATTATTTTTAACAGCACTGACATCTGCTGAAAAATGGGAGAATGCGAGAACAGCTGGATAGATTGCCCAATGCTGGAAAAAGACCAGCCGTTGCCATCGCTCGACTTAACTACCAGCAAGATGGCGGACCATCGAAACGTTCATCGCGTGCCACAGATCTAGAGACCCTTTTTTGACGACAGCTGGCTGTGCCAAGTCGAGCGATGGCAACGGCTGCCCTTTTTTCAGCATTGGGAAAGGGTTGCGCCTCAAAGGGTTAAACGTCAATACTGTTAAAAGATTATTCGATTCTCTGTTACTAATGACCCTGTTTCATTATATTAGGTATCTTTTTATTTAGTCAATATATCGTCATTTTTAATACCGCCAGCTGTGTTTTGAGTGCCCGTATTGAGTTTTTTAGACTTATGATGCTCAGCAACAACTCTTTTATTTGGAAGCCTAACACGTAGGCTGTGGGCACACTCAAAACTGGTTAAGTCAAGTTCACGAACCGACGATAGCCGGCCATTTACGACGGGACAATACTAACCTATCAGTGGACACGAAGGGTGGATTCCAGGCGGACACCTAACATTAAACTGAAACTTCAGTGTTAAGTCACGGTGTTAACCCCCCCCTCCAAATAAAGAAATCAACTAATAAGGCAGGCCTTATCTAAAATGCTGTTTACACATTCACTGACCACAGACAGAAAAATATAATTAGAATTCTTTTGTGTGCTCCTGCAAAAGAACTATTAATACTATGTACAGCTACGGGGAAAAAAAGTCCCACTTGCCCTTTTTCTGGCCGTCACTCGTCGAACAGCTAAGATACATACACCAATCATTTACGAATAAAGTACATTTTAATTTGCTACTCTTTATTTTGGTATATTTAACTTTCCTGTGCGGTGAACGATAGCCGAATAAAGAGCAAATGGGCCTCCCCCCCCCATAAGTGTACATAGATCAAATGAATCGGTGAGTGCAGAAACCACCTCAGTCACAAAAAGGAAATTTTTTTCAGGAGAGAGAAAAACTTCATAAAACTTCATAAATTAGGTAATATTTCCATGACAGAAACATAAATGCATGTTATGACAGAGGAAAAAAATCTGATGTGTCCAACACATGACTTCCTTGCACGCCCAATAGATCAAAAATATTTTCGACGCACTTCCTCTAAATTTATTTGTTTGAAAGAGATAAAATATCAATAATAGTAAGGTTTAGCAATTTCTAGCCAAATATTTCGATATCGCCAAGCTGAGTTCAATTTGAAAGATTTCCTTCTGACACTTTATTTGGCGATATTTCACCAAAAGCCGACAAACTTGAGATAGTCAGCGAGATTTTGGGGATAGCCAAAGTAGTCATTGACCACAGACTTTCAATGAATTGAATGCATCTATACACCTCAATGTATTCAAAGTCATTTGGCTCACCATGTAAATAAATTCTCAGTCGATTGCTGTCAAAAAAGATATTGAAAACAGTTAGATATTACAATAGTTCTAAATACAAAGTTAAAAAATCTACGGGTTAATGTTTTAGAGTTATACAAAATAGGAAATAATTTTTGGCGCCAAATTTGGCGATATTTCGGCGACACTCGTCAATGTCGACGACATTTGGCGAGATTTTAAGCATAAACCAAACAATGACAGATTATCGCCAAATTTGGCGATATTTCGCCAAAACTCGCCAAGAACGATGACAAATGGCGATACTTTGGGCATGGACCAAATGACTGACTATCGCCAAATTTGGCGATATTTCGCCAAAACTCGCCAAGGTCGAGGACAGACGGCGAGATTTTGGGCATGTACCAAACAATGACTGTCTACAGTTGTATTATAATGAAGATGTCCATAGACATTAAGGTACTGAAATTCTTTTCGGTGGTCCTGTAAATAAACTCTCCAGTAGATTGGAACCAAAAATCGAGATGCACAACTAGATGTTACAACATTCTTATATATGAAATTTCATAATAGTTTTTGAGATTTGAGAGTTAAATATGCACACACGTACACCAAAAGTCGCCAAGCTTGGCGACTTTTGGCATAGTTATTGAGGGAGGCACGTGACCGTGCTCGGACCATTACCTAACTTATGTGGTAGGACGGTATTGTGCTTGAAATGGATGAATGCCCCTAAAATTGCTATTGACCGTAATGTATTGGAAATCTTTTGAGTGTTCCTGTAGCAGAACTATAAATGATAACGACACTTTTTTTAATGGAGAAATTCATTTTCTAACTCTTTACAGCATATATCACTTCTGAGTCGTTTGAAATAGCCCAATACCTCTAAAAAACGCTTTGATGAATTTCGGCCCATAGAGCGTAATGTATTCCGAATCTTTTGGGCGGTCCTGTAGATAAACTATTCAGTCGAATGGATCCGAAAGGGGAGGTGCACAACTAGATGTTACAACAATCCTAAATATAATGTTTCAACATTCAACGCCTAACAGTTTTTGAGATATGCGAGTTTAATGAATTTCGGCCCATTGAGTGTAATGTATTTCGAATGTTTTGGGCAGTCCTGTAGATAAACTATCCAGTCGAATGGAACCAAAAGGGGAGGTGCACAACTAGATGTTACAACTATCCAAAATATGAAGTTTCGACATTCTACGCCTAATAGCTTTTGAGTTAGGCGAGTTTAATGAATTTCGGCCATAGAGCGTAATGTATTTCGAATCTTTTGGGCGGTCCTGTACATAAACTATCCATTCGATTGCCACCAAAAGGGGAGGTGCACAACTAGATCATAGAACAATCCTAAATATCAAATCTCAACATTCTACGACCAATAGTTTTTGAGATATGCGAGTTACATACATACGTACGTACGTACGTACAGACGGCATGGAAAAACTGGCCACAGTAGACTCGCCACTGGTCAAAATGAGTTGCAGACGCGTTAATATGATCGTGCATGCTAGCCTACGATGAAATGCATCGAAAAAAATTTTTATATTAAATTTAGAGGTAGTCAAAATCGGTTTTTATGTCGAAATTTGGCCCCCAAAATTTTTCGGGATCACATTACTTCCTTATACTACGTACAAGGAAGTAAAAAAAATCTGATGTGTCCAACACATGACTTCCTTGCACGTCCATTAGGTCAAAAATATTTTCGACGCACTTCCTCTAAATTTATTTGTTTGAAAGAGATAAAATATCAATAATAGTAAGGTTTAGCGATTTCTAGCCAAATATTTCGATATCGCCAAGCTGAGTTCAATTTGAAAGATTTCCTTCTGACACTTTATTTGGCGATATTTCACCAAAAGCCGACAAACTTGAGATAGTCAGCGAGATCTTGGGGATAGCCAAAGTAGTCATTGACCACAGACTTTCAATGAATTGAATGCATCCATACACCTTAATGTATTTAAAGTCATTTGGCTCACCCTCTAAATAAATTCCCAGTCGATTGCTGTCAAAAAAGATATTGAAAACAGTTGGATATTATAATATAGTTCTAAAGACAAAAGTTCAAAATTCTACGGGTTAAAGTTTTAGAGTTATACAAAATACGAAATAATTTTGGCGGCCAAATTTGGCGATATTTCGGCGAAACTCGTCAATGTCGACGACATTTGGCGAGATTTTAAGCATGGACCAAAAAAGACAGATTATCGCCAAATTTGGCGATATTTCGCCAAAACTCGCCAAGAATGATGACAAATGGCGATACTTTAGGCATGGACCAAATGACTGACTATCGCCAAATTTGGCGATATTTCGCCAAAACTCGCCAGGTCGAGGACAGACGGCGAGATTTTGGGCATGTACCAAACAATGACTGTCTACAGTTGTATTATATTGAAGATGTCCATAGACATTAAGGTACTGAAATTCTTTTCGGTGGTCCTGTAAATAAACTCTCCAGTAGATTGGAACCAAAAATCGAGATGCACAACTAGATGTTACAACATTCTTATATATGAAATTTCATAATAGTTTTTGAGATTTGAGAGTTAAATATGCACACACGTACACCAAAAGTCGCCAAGCTTGGCGGCTTTTGGCAAAGTTCTTGAGGGAGGCACGTGACCGTGGTCGGACCATTACCTAACTTATGTGGTAGGACGATATTGTGCTTGAAATGGATGAATGCCCCTAAAATTGCCATTGACCGTAATGTATTGGAAATCTTTTGAGTGTTCCTGTAGCAGAACTACAAATGATAAAGACACTTTTTTTAATGGAGAAATTCATTTTCTAACTCTTTACAGCATACATCACTTCTGAGTCGTTTGAAATAGCCCAATACCTCTAAAAAACGCTTTGATGAATTTCGGCCCATAGAGCGTAATGTATTTCGAATCTTTTGGGCGGTTCTGTAGATAAACTATTCAGTCGAATGGAATCGAAAGGGGAGGTGCACAACTAGATGTTACAACAATCCTAAATATAAAGTTTCAACATTCTACGCCTAACAGTTTTTGAGATATGCGAGTTTAATGAGTTTCGGCCCATTGAGCGTAATGTATTTCGAATGTTTTGGGCAGTCCTGTAGATAAACTATCCAGTCGAATGGAACCAAAAGGGGAGGTGCACAACTAGATGTTACAACTATCCAAAATATGAAGTTTCGACATTCTACGCCTAATAGCTTTTGAGTTAGGCGAGTTTAATGAATTTCGGCCCATAGAGCGTAATGTATTTCGAATCTTTTGGGCGGTCCTGTACATAAACTATCCATTCGATTGCCACCAAAAGGGGAGGTGCACAACTAGATCATAGAAGAATCCTAAATATCAAATCTCAACATTCTACGACCAATAGTTTTTGAGATATGCGAGTTACATACATACGTACGTACGTACGTACGTACGTACAGACGGCATGGAAAAACTGGCCACAGCAGACTCGCCGCTGGTCAAAATGAGTTGCAGACGCGTTAATATGATCGTGCATGCTAGCCTACGATAGGATGCATCGAAAAAAATTTTTAAATTAAATTTAGAGGTAGTCAAAATCGGTTTTTTTGTCGAAATTTGGCCCCCAAAATTTTTCGGGATCACATTACTTCCTTATACTACGTACAAGGAAGTAAAAATCTGATGTGTCCAACACATGACTTCCTTGCACGTCCATTAGATCAAAAATATTTTCGACGCATTTCCTCTAAATTTATTTGTTTGAAAGAGATAAAATTTCAATAATAGTAAGGTTTAGCAATTTCTAGCCAAATATTTCGATATCGCCAAGCTGAGTTCAATTTGAAAGATTTCCTTCTGACACTTTATTTGGCGATATTTCACCAAAAGCCGACAAACTTGAGATAGTCAGCGAGATTTTGGGGATAGCCAAAGTAGTCAGTGAGCACAGACCTTCAATGAATTGAATGCATCTATACACCTCAATGTATTCAAAGTCATTTGGCTCACCATGTAAATAAATTCTCAGTCGATTGCTGTCAAAAAAGATATTGAAAACAGTTAGATATTACAATAGTTCTAAATACAAAGTTAAAAAAATCTACGGGTTAAAGTTTTAGAGTTATACAAAATAGGAAATAATTTTTGGCGCCAAATTTGGCGATATTTCGGCGAAACTCGTCAATGTCGACGACATTTGGCGAGATTTTAAGCATAAACCAAACAATGACAGATTATCGCCAAATTTGGCGATATTTCGCCAAAACTCGCCAAGAACGATGACAAATGGCGATACTTTGGGCATGGACGAAATGACTGACTATCGCCAAATTTGGCGATATTTCGCCAAAACTCGCCAAGGTCGAGGACAGACGGCGAGATTTTGGGCATGTACCAAACAATGACTGTCTACAGTTGTGTTATAATGAAGATGTCCATAGACATTAAGGTACTGAAATTCTTTTCGGTGGTCCTGTAAATAAACTCTCCAGTAGATTGGAACCAAAAATCGAGATGCACAACTAGATGTTACAACATTCTTATATATGAAATTTCATAATAGTTTTTGAGATTTGAGAGTTAAATATGCACACACGTACACCAAAAGTCGCCAAGCTTGGCGACTTTTGGCATAGTTCTTGAGGGAGGCACGTGACCGTGGTCGGACCATTACCTAACTTATGTGGTAGGACGGTATTGTGCTTGAAATGGATGAATGCCCCTAAAATTGCTATTGACCGTAATGTATTGGAAATCTTTTGAGTGTTCCTGTAGCAGAACTATAAATGATAAAGGCATTTTTTTTAATAGAGAAATTCATTTTCTAACTCTTTACAGCATATATCACTTCTGAGTCGTTTGAAATAGCCCAATACCTCTAAAAAACGCTTTGATGAATTTCGGCCCATAGAGCGTAATGTATTTCGAATTTTTGGGCGGTCCTGTAGATAAACTATTCAGTCGAATGGAACCGAAAGGGGAGGTGCACAACTAGATGTTACAACAATCTTAAATATAAAGTTTCAACATTCAACGCCTAACAGTTTTTGAGATATGCGAGTTTAATGAATTTCGGCCCATTGAGTGTAATGTATTTCGAATGTTTTGGGCAGTCCTGTAGATAAACTATCCAGTCGAATGGAACCAAAAGGGGAGGTGCACAACTAGATGTTACAACTATCCAAAATATGAAGTTTCGACATTCTACGCCTAATAGCTTTTGAGTTAGGCGAGTTTAATGAATTTCGGCCATAGAGCGTAATGTATTTCGAATCTTTTGGGCGGTCCTGTACATAAACTATCCATTCGATTGCCACCAAAAGGGGAGGTGCACAACTAGATCATAGAACAATCCTAAATATCAAATCTCAACATTCTACGACCAATAGTTTTTGAGATATGCGAGTTACATACATACGTACGTACGTACGTACAGACGGCATGGAAAAACTGGCCACAGTAGACTCGCCACTGGTCAAAATGAGTTGCAGACGCGTTAATATGATCGTGCATGCTAGCCTACGATGAAATGCATCGAAAAAATTTTTTATATTAAATTTAGAGGTAGTCAAAATCGGTTTTTATGTCGAAATTTGGCCCTCAAAATTTTTCGGGATCACATTACTTCCTTATACTACGTACAAGGAAGTAAAAAAAATCTGATGTGTCCAACACATGACTTCCTTGCACGTCCATTAGGTCAAAAATATTTTCGACGCACTTCCTCTAAATTTATTTGTTTGAAAGAGATAAAATATCAATAATAGTAAGGTTTAGCGATTTCTAGCCAAATATTTCGATATCGCCAAGCTGAGTTCAATTTGAAAGATTTCCTTCTGACACTTTATTTGGCGATATTTCACCAAAAGCCGACAAACTTGAGATAGTCAGCGAGATCTTGGGGATAGCCAAAGTAGTCATTGACCACAGACTTTCAATGAATTGAATGCATCCATACACCTTAATGTATTTAAAGTCATTTGGCTCACCCTCTAAATAAATTCCCAGTCGATTGCTGTCAAAAAAGATATTGAAAACAGTTGGATATTATAATATAGTTCTAAAGACAAAAGTTCAAAATTCTACGGGTTAAAGTTTTAGAGTTATACAAAATACGAAATAATTTTGGCGGCCAAATTTGGCGATATTTCGGCGAAACTCGTCAATGTCGACGACATTTGGCGAGATTTTAAGCATGGACCAAAAAAGACAGATTATCGCCAAATTTGGCGATATTTCGCCAAAACTCGCCAAGAATGATGACAAATGGCGATACTTTAGGCATGGACCAAATGACTGACTATCGCCAAATTTGGCGATATTTCGCCAAGGTCGAGGACAGACGGCGAGATTTTGGGCATGTACCAAACAATGACTGTCTACAGTTGTATTATATTGAAGATGTCCATAGACATTAAGGTACTGAAATTCTTTTCGGTGGTCCTGTAAATAAACTCTCCAGTAGATTGGAACCAAAAATCGGGATGCACAACTAGATGTTACAACATTCTTATATATGAAATTTCATAATAGTTTTTGAGATTTGAGAGTTAAATATGCACACACGTACACCAAAAGTCGCCAAGCTTGGCGGCTTTTGGCAAAGTTCTTGAGGGAGGCACGTGACCGTGGTCGGACCATTACCTAACTTATGTGGTAGGACGATATTGTGCTTGAAATGGATGAATGCCCCTAAAATTGCCATTGACCGTAATGTATTGGAAATCTTTTGAGTGTTCCTGTAGCAGAACTACAAATGATAAAGACACTTTTTTTAATGGAGAAATTCATTTTCTAACTCTTTACAGCATACATCACTTCTGAGTCGTTTGAAATAGCCCAATACCTCTAAAAAACGCTTTGATGAATTTCGGCCCATAGAGCGTAATGTATTTCGAATCTTTTGGGCGGTTCTGTAGATGAACTATTCAGTCGAATGGAATCGAAAGGGGAGGTGCACAACTAGATGTTACAACAATCCTAAATATAAAGTTTCAACATTCTACGCCTAACAGTTTTTGAGATATGCGAGTTTAATGAGTTTCGGCCCATTGAGCGTAATGTATTTCGAATGTTTTGGGCAGTCCTGTAGATAAACTATCCAGTCGAATGGAACCAAAAGGGGAGGTGCACAACTAGATGTTACAACTATCCAAAATATGAAGTTTCGACATTCTACGCCTAATAGCTTTTGAGTTAGGCGAGTTTAATGAATTTCGGCCCATAGAGCGTAATGTATTTCGAATCTTTTGGGCGGTCCTGTACATAAACTATCCATTCGATTGCCACCAAAAGGGGAGGTGCACAACTAGATCATAGAAGAATCCTAAATATCAAATCTCAACATTCTACGACCAATAGTTTTTGAGATATGCGAGTTACATACATACGTACGTACGTACGTACGTACGTACAGACGGCATGGAAAAACTGGCCACAGCAGACTCGCCGCTGGTCAAAATGAGTTGCAGACGCGTTAATATGATCGTGCATGCTAGCCTACGATAGGATGCATCGAAAAAAATTTTTAAATTAAATTTAGAGGTAGTCAAAATCGGTTTTTTTGTCGAAATTTGGCCCCCAAAATTTTTCGGGATCACATTACTTCCTTATACTACGTACAAGGAAGTAAAAATCTGATGTGTCCAACACATGACTTCCTTGCACGTCCATTAGATCAAAAATATTTTCGACGCATTTCCTCTAAATTTATTTGTTTGAAAGAGATAAAATTTCAATAATAGTAAGGTTTAGCAATTTCTAGCCAAATATTTCGATATCGCCAAGCTGAGTTCAATTTGAAAGATTTCCTTCTGACACTTTATTTGGCGATATTTCACCAAAAGCCGACAAACTTGAGATAGTCAGCGAGATTTTGGGGATAGCCAAAGTAGTCAGTGAGCACAGACCTTCAATGAATTGAATGCATCTATACACCTCAATGTATTCAAAGTCATTTGGCTCACCATGTAAATAAATTCTCAGTCGATTGCTGTCAAAAAAGATATTGAAAACAGTTAGATATTACAATAGTTCTAAATACAAAGTTAAAAAAATCTACGGGTTAAAGTTTTAGAGTTATACAAAATAGGAAATAATTTTTGGCGCCAAATTTGGCGATATTTCGGCGAAACTCGTCAATGTCGACGACATTTGGCGAGATTTTAAGCATAAACCAAACAATGACAGATTATCGCAAAATTTGGCGATATTTCGCCAAAACTCGCCAAGAACGATGACAAATGGCGATACTTTGGGCATGGACGAAATGACTGACTATCGCCAAATTTGGCGATATTTCGCCAAAACTCGCCAAGGTCGAGGACAGACGGCGAGATTTTGGGCATGTACCAAACAATGACTGTCTACAGTTGTGTTATAATGAAGATGTCCATAGACATTAAGGTACTGAAATTCTTTTCGGTGGTCCTGTAAATAAACTCTCCAGTAGATTGGAACCAAAAATCGAGATGCACAACTAGATGTTACAACATTCTTATATATGAAATTTCATAATAGTTTTTGAGATTTGAGAGTTAAATATGCACACACGTACACCAAAAGTCGCCAAGCTTGGCGACTTTTGGCATAGTTCTTGAGGGAGGCACGTGACCGTGGTCGGACCATTACCTAACTTATGTGGTAGGACGGTATTGTGCTTGAAATGGATGAATGCCCCTAAAATTGCTATTGACCGTAATGTATTGGAAATCTTTTGAGTGTTCCTGTAGCAGAACTATAAATGATAAAGGCATTTTTTTTAATAGAGAAATTCATTTTCTAACTCTTTACAGCATATATCACTTCTGAGTCGTTTGAAATAGCCCAATACCTCTAAAAAACGCTTTGATGAATTTCGGCCCATAGAGCGTAATGTATTTCGAATTTTTGGGCGGTCCTGTAGATAAACTATTCAGTCGAATGGAACCGAAAGGGGAGGTGCACAACTAGATGTTACAACAATCTTAAATATAAAGTTTCAACATTCAACGCCTAACAGTTTTTGAGATATGCCAGTTTAATGAATTTCGGCCCATTGAGTGTAATGTATTTCGAATGTTTTGGGCAGTCCTGTAGATAAACTATCCAATCGAATGGAACCAAAAGGGGAGGTGCACAACTAGATGTTACAACTATCCAAAATATGAAGTTTCGACATTCTACGCCTAATAGCTTTTGAGTTAGGCGAGTTTAATGAATTTCGGCCATAGAGCGTAATGTATTTCGAATCTTTTGGGCGGTCCTGTACATAAACTATCCATTCGATTGCCACCAAAAGGGGAGGTGCACAACTAGATCATAGAACAATCCTAAATATCAAATCTCAACATTCTACGACCAATAGTTTTTGAGATATGCGAGTTACATACATACGTACGTACGTACGTACAGACGGCATGGAAAAACTGGCCACAGTAGACTCGCCACTGGTCAAAATGAGTTGCAGACGCGTTAATATGATCGTGCATGCTAGCCTACGATGAGATGCATCGAAAAAATTTTTAAAATTCAATTTAGAGGTAGTCAAAATCGGTTTTTATGTCGAAATTTGGCCCCCAAAATTTTTCGGGATCACATTACTTCCTTATACTACGTACAAGGAAGTAATAAGTTTAAATATTTGAAAATTTGGAGGAGTTATGAAGTTTTTTCTCTCTCCTTAAAATAATTTCCTTTCTTGTGCCTGAGGTGGTTTCTGCACTCACCGATTCAAATACGGGGCAGGGCGGTCATAACCCCCCCCCCCCCCACCTTTCCCGATATATGGATCTCTAGCCTCCGTTCCGTTCAACAATCGACATCAGATTTTCGAATATAGTTAATCACAGGTATGCGCTCGAGATTGGGATTATTTAAAAAGAGCATTGTAACAAACCAGTGAGCCAAGGCCCCTAGACTCGCTACACTCGCTTTTCGTATGAAGCATTCGTCCCCTAATAAATCTTATTCGTAAAAAAGGCATAATTTCAACAAACAAAACCCAAAGGTTGGATCAGATAGAATGTTACCGAGCTACACATTGCTTGGTTCTTGCATGTTGCTATGAACATAAAAATTTAAACTTCACACTATTTTTAATTATGTGAAACCCATGGAACACCTTGCATATTAGACAGTTATGGCGAATTTTCATAATTTGGTGACTTGCGTATATGTATAGTTAATAATTAGCTCTAAGAAAACAGTTCTTCATATGTTTTCTTTGATAAAAACTACGGAACAGATAGGATAGCTTGCCACTAATGGCGAATTTTCATTATTTGGCGATTTACACATGCTCACAACCTATAATTACTGCTCATTTAAGGTTCCCGGAAAACCGTTATCCATATATTCATATACATAATCCTTTGCAGATTGGCGTTTTGAGCACGACGAATTATATCATCTCGCCTCGCTGGCAAATATCCAAAGTGTGCTATAACTGCTATAATGGCATAGTTAACGCCACCAAATATTTCTATTGGTAGCAAATACTCCAGCTGGACCAAACCGGCTTTAAAATAATCTGCATTTTAACTATTTTGCATTTTCAAGATATTGGGTTCTAACATCTTTGAATTTGCGGTTTAGATTCACCCTACTTGGAAAGATACCATTTTACCAGATCGTACCTAATGCCAAGCTCTTAAAATCAGTTACAATTAGTTGTTCTGTTTCGGAAAAACGAATATTCGCTAATTCTAAACTCCTGTTATCTAAGCAAACTTACTATTTGAAAATTGTCAACTTTGTGTAACACACTTTGAGTTATTTATTTGGTTTACTTTTTAATTTGGCGTAAAATGGGTGTCATTCTATTTTATGTTTGTCAATTTCATGCGATTCTACGTACTTGGACTTCCTTTGTTGCAAAGGAATGAATGATTTTATGCTAAATCTGGCAACCATTATGTTTTATTTTTTCAGTTTTTTATTAATATCTTCTAAAATAATTGGATTTTCGAAATTTAAGTCAGCTTATCAGGTTCCTCGGAATTTTCCGAATCCGTGGAAATGATTCTCGAAATTCAAATCCCCATGGTTTAGGAGAAGATAGCCAAACAAGCTCTTGACAGCGGCCGTTACTATTTTTTAGAACAGAGGGACAACTATTTTTTAATTTGACAGAAATAAGCAACTTAATATATTTAAGAAAACTAAACGATTAAAATTACAATAATGGAAATTTTGTTTTGTTTTCAAATGCTTTATTTCATAGCAATCTAAATATAAAAATCTGGTGTGACTCCACTCGACTTTCCGAACAATTAAGGTTAAGATCAGTACCAAGCATTCAAATAAATTTTAATCCATGAATAATTCAAACATATATTCCTACAAATTGAAGCTCAATTTGTACAAATCATCAGTAAACATGACATTGCCCCAGTCAGACACAGTCCAATTGACATGTTTCCGGCACCACTTTAATCGTGCCCCACTTGATTGGACGGATAGAAAAACACAAACTCGAGGTACCCGGGCGTACGGTCCACTCATATGTAATCTTCGGCGTACAGTAGCTGCAGATATCGCCTGGACGCTGTAAACATAGATGTCACACTTTTGGAGGTCGCTCTGTGATTCCGCATGGCTAAAATAGCAATATATCGATCTTCAGCGGGAATTGTAACCCTTGGGCGACCGGCTACGGGCCTTCAGACAACTGTCTGTGTGATTTGGAATTGTTTCCATAAACGTGAAATTACAGAATGATGAACGCCGAAGAAAAGAGCAACATCTGTGATCGACTGTCCTGCGTCAATGCGCCCCACAGCATGCCAGCGCTCAGAGTCTTCCATTCGTCTTCTGGAAATCATAGAAACACGTATGTCTTGAAAACAAATTGTACGAAAGTTTAAAACACCTTCTATCAGCACTTACAATCAACTTCTGTAACACTTCATACAGCTGGCATCTTATAAGACTGCCCTTTTCGCATATTTCTTTAAATGAAAGCGCCATTGGCTGTTACCTAACATATTTGCATACGTCCATCTACCTCTGAAGCGAATTGAATCCTCTTCAATTCTGATTGGCTTCCGGAAATTAGTATTTTCCTCTCCGTGCTTAACTTTTGCAAGTGAGTGCATTTCTTAAAACCTGGTAAAGGGAATCAGGATACCGTGATTTATGATCCCAGGCAGTGTAAACTTTCAGATGACACAAAAAAAAAAAAAAATTATTCTTTCTCCATGCCTTCAGTGGGTGCGACACTACATCTGCTTTCTTTCGACAGGCCAAAATTAAATTTGTAAAGAAATTACAAAAGAACTTCAGCCTTCAAAATGCAATAGCCATTTTTTTTCAGATCCCGATGCAACACCTGAACAGGTTGGTGAAGCAGGTGTTAAGTTTATTGCGTATGTATACACGGGCGGCAGCGAAACATCGCTAAATTTGCTAAGGCTAAATTATTTCAAAAATCTCTGCCAAAAAGTGCATTCAATTTGGCTTGTTTGCCTCCCTCAGAAGCGGCTGCTCGGTAGCACTCCCTGAGGGTCTACCTGCAAATGCAGGCTTGGCAAAAATTTTTTCTAAACCCAGAGCAGTGGGGAGGACGACCACTCGAAATAGTCTGATTCCGGTACCGATGGACCAACCCCCAGCACCCCAGGAACTACTTAATACAATTTCCGGCCACTGTACAAAAGGATGTCAAGCCGCCTGTTCTTGCAGGAAAGCGGAAATAAAATGCTCTAATATATGTATGCACTGCAAAGGTCATACATGTCGAAATTCTCTCACCGAAGAAGCGGCCATAGAAAACGTGCCGTACGATTGCGATTTTCGAGAGGAAGAAGAGGAGGAATCTCTTCCCTGACGAAGATGATGAAGACTTTAATGTCGATGGGACATTTTTGCCAAAACGACGAAAGATATCACAAGTAACTTGATTGCACATATATATATAATGATGCAAATTCAAATAACTAAACCAGTGTGGTAGCGCTACGTAAATTCATTTGGGCTGGCCGTATTTGAATTACAGGTGTGAAACCCCCTTTTCCGCCAAGTTGGCAAAAATTGACCATTTTTGACAATCGATTGTGGCTAAACCGCTAAACCGAATTTAACTTTTAAGGACTCATTAGACGCGGAATTTTATGTTCTTTAATTTTGTAATAAATCACTTTTCGATACGAGGCACCGTTTTCAAAGTATATGTGAAAAACTGAATAAAGTGCCAAAATTTCGCGGTTTTTTGGCTTCTAAAAGTTAAGCCTACCTAAATTTATAGGGATGGGCGCGAGACGAAAAATAAGCGTCTCGCGTCTCGCAAAATAGCCTAAAAGCTTTGTCTCGTCTCGCAAAAATCCCTATATCGTAATGTTAAAAATGTGTGTCTCGTCTCGCAAAAGATCTGTAAATCTCTCTCTCGTCTAGCAAAAAAGTCGTCTCGCGTCCATCCCTATAAATTTACTTCGCAAAACCCACCCAGCACTTACTTGGGATGCCAACGGTGGATTAAAATCATCTCCAGCTCTGCCATATTTTTCCGGCAGCAAAAGTCTAATTTGCCTGGGCTAAAGGAAAAACATGGAGCATTTGATATTTTCATTCCAAAAGGTATTACAAAGCGATAACCAGCCAGATACGGCACTTTTTCTTCCCTTTACTTCAATGGGGTCTTTGCTTCAAATTTCTCCCCGACGGAACCATGCTTACTCCACCTATTTATACTCTTATGATTATACCCCAATCTCAGAACACAAAAATTAAAAATAGAAATTATTATTTTATTCTCATCTTTTCTGTATAATCCAGTTCGGTACTTACGTATTATCCGGGCGGTCCGCCAAGACGAGATATTTTTCGCCAAGATAAATGCCCGGCACATGAAATTATTGATGGTTTGAAATACGATTGGCAACAGTTTGAAAGCACAGCACATTTGATAAAAAAATAGTTTGGCTGGAATTACCGCCGGGATAATACTTATGTACCTCAAGTTCCCTGGAAGTCTCTAATATGAAGTCATACTCTGAATTCATACTAATATGTATCAAAATATGGTTGATTCCTACTTTAGGACCCCCACTCTCGCCAACGCGACGATAAATATTGATATACAGTTGCCATTACGATTTTTGTATTTATATTGCAGCCATACGGCAAAGAGTTTATTCGTAAATTTCTCTCAATAATCAACCGGTATTCCAGTTGATTTTGCACGTGACCAGTCATGAATTTTGATCTTTGATAAGGCCGTTGCCTACGAAATGCTCATAATATGTAGTATTACGTAGGGAACGATAAGATTTAGTATCCTTTTACGCATTTTCGATCTTTGTTTAGAAAATTTCTATTGGCACGTATTAATAGGAGCAGACGATTTCAACTCATTTATATTAGCATCGTCAAGCACAAATAAATCTGATACAGGAAATTTGGTTGCTAGGGTAACTTTAAATATTAAAGTATACATATGTATTTTTATTTATGCATTAATGATATAATTTAATATCACGGACGCAAAAATTTCTGGCATCTGAAAATTGGTTGCTAGGACAATTTTAAATGTTAATATTTTAAGTTATAAGAATTGAGTTGTTTTCGAATTTACTAGTTGATAACTATTTCTAAACAGCGGATTCGGTGAATTTATCTATTCTGTTTCTTAATTTGGTGGCGTGTTTTAAATTTGCCTTGCAAATTTTTAAAACTCATTGCAGAATTAGTTCTTTTGTTAATTATTTTAACATTCTGATTCCATTTCCTAAAATTGTTGCGATTCAACCTACTTCATAGGTTAAAATAAAGTAAAAATTCACGAATCCGCTTTTAATAAAGGAAATACATATGAATTTAAAGAATCTGCTCATAAATTCTTGTCAAATGAAGTCATTTGGAACATGTAAGTACATCATTACATTTATTTTACCTGTCAACTAATTAATTTTTAATAGTTGTCAAATTCCGTATTTGGTGCGTTTAATGCTGAATTGTTCACATTAATTTCATCCAGTTTCTCTGGGAAACCTCGAAACTTGTGCGCATGCGCGATCATGGACTATTGACAGGAAGGTTCGCCAAAACGCGGCGATTTTTTACGTTGGCGAGAGTGGGGGTCCTAAAGTAGGAATCAACCAAAAAATGGATATATTAAGAACATGAAAAGTACTCCTAATGAAGTTTTAGGATCTTTCAACAGCATTAATGTGTGCAAATCTTTTTTTTTTTTTTCTCTCTAAACATAGTGCTTGTTAACAAGTGATACTGAAATATTTGGTTCTAAATTCCTCATAATTAGATAAAGCATTTATATTTTGGGTTGATTCCTACTTTAGGACCCCCACTCTCGCCAACGTAAAAAATCGCCGCGTTTTGGCGAACCTTCCTGTCAATAGTCCATGATCGCTAATGCGCACAAGTTTCAAGGTTTCCCAGAGAAACTGGATGAAATTAATGTGAACAATTCAGCATTAAACGCACCAAATACGGAATTTGACAACTATTAAAAATTAATTAGTTGACAGGTAAAATAAATGTAATGATGTACTTACATGTTCCAAATGACTTCATTTGACAAGAATTTATGAGCAGATTCTTTAAATTCATATGTATTTCCTTTATTAAAAGCGGATTCGTGAATTTTTACTTTATTTTAACCTATGAAGTAGGTTGAATCGCAACAATTTTAGGAAATGGAATCAGAATGTTAAAATAATTAACAAAAGAACTAATTCTGCAATGAGTTTTAAAAATTTGCAAGGCAAATTTAAAACACGCCACCAAATTAAGAAACAGAATAGATAAATTCACCGAATCCGCTGTTTAGAAATAGTTATCAACTAGTAAATTCGAAAACAACTCAATTCTTATAACTTAAAATATTAACATTTAAAATTGTCCTAGCAACCAATTTTCAGATGCCAGAAATTTTTGCGTCCGTGATATTAAATTATATCATTAATGCATAAATAAAAATACATATGTATACTTTAATATTTAAAGTTACCCTAGCAACCAAATTTCCTGTATCAGATTTATTTGTGCTTGACGATGCTAATATAAATGAGTTGAAATCGTCTGCTCCTATTAATAAGTGCCAATAGAAATTTTCTAAACAAAGATCGAAAATGCGTAAAAGGATACTAAACCTTATCGTTCCCTACGTAATACTACATATTATGAGCATTTCGTAGGCAACGGCCTTATCAAAGATCAAAATTCATGACTGGTCACGTGCAAAATCAACTGGAATACCGGTTGATTATTGAGAGAAATTTACGAATAAACTCTTTGCCGTATGGCTGCAATATAAATACAAAAATCGTAATGGCAACTGTATATCAATATTTATCGTCGCGTTGGCGAGAGTGGGGGTCCTAAAGTAGGAATCAACCCATTTTTTTAATTAAAATATTAAAGGTTCATTCCTAGTTTATGGTGCTTCTATGGCGACAAAAGGTTTAATGTGGTAACCTTGGTGACTTTTAATTCGTTTCCTGGAAACTTTGTTTCAGCTCCAAGAGACAAGACGGGAAAACGCGCCAAACTGGGGATTTTGGAAAACGTGCCAAAAGCACCCTAAGTAGAATCATGGTAGGAATTAACAACCAGATTAAATTTTTATTGGGGGGGGGGGAAGGATAGGTACTTACGTATTATCCCGACGGTCATTCCCGCCAAACTATTTTTTTGCCAAATGCGCTGGCAAACTGTTGCCGATCGTCTTAAAAACCATAAACAATTTCATGTGCCAGCATTTGTCTTGGCGAAAAATCGCTGGTCTTGGCGGACCGCCGGGAAAACACGTAAGTACCAAAGGGTATTTCTCAATGCAATCCCACTTTCCCTCACCTGACCCTATAACATGTAAGGACCAGCATTATTCTTCATAAGATTAATTAACTTGGTAAAATATATATTTCAAACGTACTAACTTGGCATGCTTACTTTTTTTTTCGGCTGATAGAAGTGCTTTATAGGTTAAACAAGAAATTTTTTACCAGAATGTACAATTTTAAACAAATGTCCTTGTTCCAACTCGTTACAGAGAAGAGAAACATATTTTGAAATGCAGACTATAGCACGCGTAATTTTGGTGTTTTAGGTGAAGATGCTTCTGTAATGCTTGCTATGCGATCAATCGCATTCTCGTACAAAATGCGAGTTTTACGTCCATGGTTTATACTTATTGAAAAATAGCGACCAGCGCGCGCGCGGCCCGGCTTCGCATGGGTGCAATGTAGATACTAATATGGGGCAGTGTGGAGTGATTAATAATATGATTAGTCCATACTACAGGATATCTTTGAATACAATATTTACAGCTGATTTTTCATGAGACAGTACAAACATGTTTTCTTTAGAGTTTATTCTCGAGAGCGCGACATATAACTGGCCTTGTGAGATTAACGTTCTGCAATTAACGTTTATTTTGCAAACCTTTGGAGAGACGAAGATAGATTTTAACTCCCATGCCAGTGCCTTGGAGTTGAAATTCTGTGAGAAGTGCCAGACAGAGTACAGTAGAATACAACTAAAGTCAAGGAAGCAAAGACCTGGCGAGACCCTTCAAGAGCTGGTCTTGGACGTAGATACAAGGGCTGTTTAGGCTGTGTCATCTAGCATACGGCAGTTATCCTGATAATGTTCGAGAAGAAGTTGCAGTTCAACATTTTATTGAAGGCATCCAGGACTCTGAAATTCAGAAAGCATTGATCTTGGCGGATTATAAAGATCTCAGGTCCGCCCACGTATTCGCCATGAAGCTAGAGGCAGCTCAGCGGTCCGTAAGGAAAGATCGTCATGTTGTTAGAGCGGCGACGGTCCAAGAGTGAGCTGATACGGACAAGGAGAGTTTAGAGAACAGAATAATGAAGTAAGTTGAAGATTTGGTGGAGCGACAAGTACAGTCAGAGCCAAGAAAAACCAAAAGTTGGAGGTTCGGCGGCCAGGGACATTTAGGAAAATACTGTGATGTACAAAAGTACAGTCGTCTTTTAGAGGAGATGCAGCGTGATGACGTCATCGAGCCATCGACTAGTCCCTGGGCCTCGCCGATTGTTTTGGTCCGGAAGAAAGATGGTTCCACCCGGTTCTGCGTTGACTATAGACGTCTGAATGACATTACCAAGAAAGACAGCTAACCTCTTCCCAGGATAGACGACACTTTGGACACTTTATGGGGAAGGTCGCAGATATCAGTACACCAGAAAAGGCCATGAAGGAAGACCGGATGGAGATGACCTTGTAGAATGGAGGCGTCAGGATATTCAAAATCCTCGTTTGAAAGTCTTGCAGATTTCATCAGTCAATGGCGGCAGTAATGGACTTTTTGTACTCGGATACGTATATGGTTCTCCATGCCACATAGTCATTGATACTGGAGCGAATCTAACCATCATAAGGCCAGATCTGCCAAAGAAATTAAATTTGAAAACTATCTGGACTCCGCCCTCGCTGACCCTCCAGACTGTGACAGGTGACAAAATCGAAGTGGGCGGAAAAATAAGAGTGAAAATCGCATTTGGAAATGCCAGATACGACCATGTGGTATATGTTGCCAGTATTACGGACGATTTTATTCTCGTGCTGGACTTTTTAAAATCACTCAAATTTAACTTAAACTTTAGGAATAATGAGTTTCGTTCAGACTCAGAAGAAATAGCTGCGTTCGACATTAAAAATGAAGCAGTTTTACCTGTTCAAAAAATAACAGCCCAGACTGACATCACTCTACCCCCAAGATCAGATTCTGTAGTTTCTGGAACAGTAAAAGAAATCAATAAATTCCGGTTTAGATTAATCGAACACTCAAGCAATAGTGATTCTGTCAGAGGAGTACTTGTAGGTGCAACACTTGTGGACTTGTCGAAAACTAACGTTCCTGTTAAAATAGCTAACGTGACTGAATCGAACTGAAGAATCGAACGAAAGTGATTAAGAAAAATGAAATGTTGGCCACATGCACTCCTGTTACCTGCATTAATAAGAACTGCAACCCAACGACAGCTAAACCAACTGAGTGTCTGACGAAGGAATTATTACAAGACGTGGACGTAACGGCAGAACAGAGAAGCTCTGCGGAAAAAGCAATAGGTGAATTTGAAGACCTCTTCTCTCGTACTTCGGGTTACTTTGGCCGTACGAGGTTAACGCAACATCGAATAGACACAGGCAGCCATTCTCCCATCAAGCAACATCCTAGGCTGCTGCCATTTGCTAAGCAAGAAGAGGTGAGCAGACTTTTAGAAAGATGCAGCGTGATGACGTCATCGAGCCATCTACTAGTCCCTGGGCCTCGTCGATTGTTTTGGTCCGGAAGAAGGATGGTTCCACCCGGTTCTGCGTTGACTACAGACGTCTGAATGATATTACCAAAAAAGACAGCTACCCTCTTCCCAGAATAGTCTACACTTTGCACACTTTATCGGGAAATGAATGGTTCTCCACTCTGGATCTCAAGAGTGGATGCTGGCAAGTAGAAATTCATCCCGAAGACCGTGAAAAGACTGCGTTCACTACTGGATAGAGGTCTGTGCCGCACGGAAATTCGCGGCGAAGGCGTGACGACCTCAGAAACCCGGCGGCGGCGGCGCGCCGCGGCGTGGAAATTTTTTTGAAAAAGAGCATAATGAAAAAGGGCGTACGTGTACAAACACACGCACACACACCTATGTAGAAATTGACGTTAAAAGATTTTTTAAGAATATGAAAATTAGTCTTCAGTATGATTTTCTCTTGTTGTGGGATTACGACCAATTAGCTACATGTGGGCTGTAGGCCGAGGTGTGGAGTGCTCTCAATGGGGGTCTTTGTAAGGGGTCCTAACAAGCATTTACAACGAACGACGGAAAACTCCGAACGATTAGGTCGACGGACGCGACCTGCGTTTGAACCAGGCTACACAAAAATTTTTAAGAACATGCGGTCGTTACAATGAAAATAAGTTGACAAAAGTTTATTCATAAAATTGCCATATTCGGAAATGGAAATAGAAAGTTCAGAATTAAAATAGGAGTAGGAATCTGCTTTTTCAAGCTAAGAAATAAAAATGAGAATAGTTGTTTTTCTTGGTTACCTGAGGGGCAACTGACTCTTGGTTTACCACCGCCTTCTAGGAACATTGCCTGCCGTCTTCGGAATAATGCAATGAGAGAGGTGAAACGATAACTGACGCTAATTATGATGCTAGCTTATTGCTTATTCCGATATGAGGATGATTTAAAATTAAGATATTTTATAACAAGGACTCTTAACAAATACAGGTGTTAAAATGTAAAATTGATAAAAACTGTATAATAACGCATATTGTTGATAAATACAATTTATGGATGTTTCATGTTTTCTTCCTCTAGATCGTTTAAAAAAATCTAAAACAACTAATGACTGTATTTTAAAAATAGTTTGTTTTCAATTCAAGCACTCTCCACCATTTTTTTAAATGAAATATATATACATAAAGTAATTTCTCCACTTAAAAAGGTCAAAAGATTTAGTTGCAGAACTTTAAGTCTTTATAAATTTTAAATAAGAAAACAAAGCTATTAAATTTAGCTAAAAGTCATTATAAATTAACAGCTGATAATGAATACATCAGATTACTTTATACTCTTACCATAAAAATATGGACATTAACATTTCCAATATATTTTATTCAAAAAGAAATCATCATTTTAAGTTTTTCATGCACCTTTATCACGAGTTCTAAATTTTGTAGATTTGGTTTCTCATTTGAAATGTGCTATTATGTGTATGTGTTATTATACAAAGTTTTTCTTAACAAAACTATTAATCAAAATCTTTCGTATCTTGAGATAGATAACGTAAATGGCTTCACCTACCCCGTTGCATTCTTCCAAAGATGACAAAGCCGTATTTCTAGAAAGGAGTGGTTTTAATCGCACATTTAAAAATTTAATTGTTGCGGGCAACTGCAAATTTCGATCCCTGTCCACCACAAATTTTTCCTTGACAGCTTGAGCTTAAAGCATGTCCATATTTTTGATTTAAATAAAGTTGTTCAAAAATAGTGGTGAAAAATGTTCCGATAAAATCGGAACGGTTGGCAGCTATGATATAGTGATGGGTAGCTTAAAGCTGTGCTCTCCACCCTTTTTATAGCCACGAACCGGCCAACGTTTGATAATTTTACCGCGGCACGCTGAGGGTGGGAGGGCGAGGGCGTTGAATGTTTCTAATTTAGATTGGTTTGATTTAATAACTTTAATTTAATTGTATTTAAACATGCCTCCAAAATAAAATACAGTTACACACAACAATAAATGAATATAAAGTGATGCAACATTTCAACCGGCAGAGTTGTCTGGAATAGTTTTAAAGAAAGAACATTTATTATCTATTTTATGACTGCAATTTTAATTCATGATCTTGAAATCTTGATTAATAAAAAAAAGAGGAATTTTAAAAGAATTACAATATTTATTCTGTTAGAAAGGTATGAATCAACACAAACAGGACTAAGTCGCAAAAACCCGAGAGAAATACACCAAAGTAAATACAATCCAAAGAATTTAACGTTCCTTGGCGGCCCGGTACTCTTTGATACGAGGACCGGGACTGGTCCGTGGCCCGGGGGTTGTGGACCAATGGCTTAAATAATAAGTGAAATATTAAGAATTAATGAAAGATTTATTTTTAAATTTAAATAAAGATATAAATTAAGTTTGAAGGAGGGGGGATGAAGATTGCTCTTAAAATTTATGAAAATGTCTATTTTTATGATTTTTTTTTCCTGTTTCCCACTAATGATATAAATGCAACTTGCGTTTCAAACAATCAAGTCATCTTTTAACTTTATCTGCTTTTTTTCCAAGTCAATATTGATAAAATTTAATTTTTCAAAATTTTTTTTAATTTGATGTTCTCAATTGTGGCCAGTCTCATTGGCCAGTAAAAGCTTCAGAAAAATCCAGAAAATAATAAGCAGTTGAAAGTTTAAGTACAATTTTTTTTTTAAGTTTTGAAGCCGATTGTACGCTGCGGCATACAATCGGCGTTCTTTGTCGGCGCGCCGGCCTAGACCTCGGCGGCGGCGGCGTGGTACAAATGCTCGGCGGCTGCGGCGTGGCGCGTCGGCGCTGACCTCTACTACTGGACAAGGATTATGGCAGCTCAAAGTTATGCCTTTTGGATTCTGCAATGCACCTGTTACATTCGAGCGTCTAATGGAGACAGTGTTGCGAGGACTTTCCTACGAAGCATGTTTCATTTGGACGATACCATCATCGTCAGAAAGACTTTTGAAGAGCATCTCGAGAACATCCGAAAGGTGCTGCAGAAATTAAAGGAAGCAAACTTGAAACTGGGTCCATCTAAGTGTAACTTGTTTCATCGGGAAGTACGTTATCTGGGGCACATAACATCCGCCCACGGAGTCCGAACCGATCCCGAAAAGACGTCCGCAGTCCAGAACTGGAGTCGTCCTGAGAATATCCATGACTTAAGAAGTTTTCTCGGTCTGTGTACTTACTATCGAAAATTCGTGAAGGGTTTTTCTCAAATTGCAAGACCACTTCACAAATTGACCGAGACTGGACAAAAATGTCTATGGACTGCAGAATGTGAGGATGCGTTCTAAGAACTCAAGACGGCCCTAACATCTTCGCCGATCCTGTCGTATCCTTACCCTGACAAGCCATTTATCCTGGACGCAGATGCAAGTAAGGAGAGTGTCAGAGCAGTTTTGTCCCAGGAGATAGATGGAAAAGAACACGTCATTGCTTACTGAAGCAAGTGCCTTTCGAAGGCAGAACGTAACTATTGTGTTACGAGAAAGGAACTTCTTGCTATCGTTAAGGCCGTGGAGCATTTCCATCATTATCTGTACGGCCGAAAGTTCCTGCTCCGAACGGACCATGCCTCTTTGACCTGGCTTTTAAATTTCAAGAATCCAGAGGGCCAGATAGCCAGGTGGATACAGAGATTACAAGAATATGAGATAGAAATACGTCACCGGAAAGGAGCATCTCATGGAAACGCAGATGCTTTGTCGAGAAGGCCCTGCATAGAAAGTTGTCACTATTGCTCCAGGGCAGAGAAAAATTACCATCTGAAACATCCCGTTGTCCGCCAAGTTACATCATCGGCACCATCTCAAGATCCATGGAGTGACGAAAATGTTCGGGCGGGCCATTAGCTGTTAGCGACATTAAACCTATTGTGGAGTTAATGGAAAAATCCAGCGCTAAGCCCAGCTGGCAAGAAATATAATCTTGCAGTCCGGCAACAAAGCAGTACTGGGCTTTATGGGATTCTCTTCACCTGAGAAATGGAGTCCTGTATCGTAAATGGGAGTCGGACGACGGCAAGACGCTTCGATGGCAGCTCGTACTCCCTCGTTCGAGGATTCCGAAGGTTGTAGAAGAGCTGGATAATGGCTTAACTGGGGCCATTTTGGCATAATGAAGACCCTGCAGAAAGTTCGCGAGCGCTTCTACTGGGCTAGGGTTCGAGACGATGTCGAAAAGTGGTGTCAAGCTTGTGACGCCTGTGCCGCCCGTAAAGCCCCGAGGAAACAAAGCCGTGTAAAATTAAATCGTTATAATGAGGAGTGCCTTTCGAGAGAATTGCCCTCGACATCTTGGGACCTCTTCCGCGAACTTCGGATGGCAACAAATACATCCTAGTTTGTCATTGATTATTTCTCAAAATGGCCCGTAGCGTATCCTATTCCCGATCAAGAAGCTAGGACCGTAGCAAAGGTATTGGTGCAAGAATGGATTTCCAGATATGGAACCCCTCTGCAGCTTCATTCCGACCAAGGAACGAACTTTACCTCCACAGTTTTTAAAGGACTATGTCAACTTCTCGGAATAGACAAAACCAGTAAGTAAATAAGTATTTATTGAGAATAGGTATATATACATGTAATATTGTAAGGGATTTTTTTATAAAAGTAATGAGACATTTATATTCTGGGTACTTCGAATTTCAATTTCTGCATCAAATTTTTACTTTGACTTAAAAAATGGTTTTCCTTCAACGCACGGGTTCTTGGCCTCTGTTCTTGGCCCTGCACAAACCTCACGTCCGCAGAAAGGCGGTCTTCAAAATAATTTTTGCTATGTAATGAGCGAATAAGGAGCCATAGTTCCTTTCAATTGAACGCATTCTGATGACTCAAGCTTTCAATCAGCGAGGATGGGTCGGTCCTCTCGCGTACGAGAGAAATCGCGGCATTCTGATTGCAGTACGCCTGTAAAAATGCCTCAAAAATTGCAAACTGCAGGCTGCCCTGTAGTGTCTGTTCCGTTTACATTTACTTTTGTACGATGTTTTGATATTTTGAAAAAATTAACATAATAATATTGATTAGACTCATTGGTAATGAATTCAAGAGCACCCTGTATATGTATATATATATATATATATCTTGGGTGTAACCCCCTAAAAATAATCTTGCCGGTGCCCTTGAATGAGAATGACAATGTGCACATGGTACGTGTCACAAGAGTAGATTTGCTGAAAGCTATAGATACTTTACGCAGATCATCTATGGAAAACTACGTAAATAATTACTTGTTTTCAACATTAAGTTCAATTTTCACTACATGACACTATGCCCCTTAAAGAGCCTTTAATTTCGGATTCCCAGAGTCCGACTAAGACATTCGGAGGCCCTAGGCCTAGCACTTTTGCGCAGCCCCTGTATTCACACATAAGGGGGGAGTATGCTTTAGCTTCAAACTCTCTCCTGTACAAAAAGTTTTAACTTAAAGTTCACTAATTTTTAGCTTTTAATGTAGAAGTCGTGCTCCAGAATCAAATGACGTCACGTCAGTGAATATTCCATGTAGGAATTCTTAGGATGTTAATATGACATTTCTTTTATGCTTGGATATAGTGTAAACAAACCCTTTTGCTCAGCGGAATGTGTCGTCAATGTCGTCAAAATGATCGTTTTATCTATTTTCATTACCGTTAAAAATTTAACCCTTTAACGCGAGGTGTCCTCGCCGTGAGGACACCAAACTCTGACGTTTTGACTGTTGCCAGTCACGAAGAATAGATTGGATTTCTATAAAAATAGTTGCGGGTGACATAGCTCCACGAGAATCCTTTACTTTTTAGCACGTCATTTCCCGTAAAAAAATTGTCACGATTATTTTTAACAGCACTGATATCTGCTATTATATACGGAGACATTCATTCCGAGTCCTAGGGCCATTACAATTTCCTCTCTATCGATTTCGCTTACTTAGATCAAAATGTTTCCCATCACTCACAAACGTAAGTGCCAGAATGATTCCTTACCTTCAACAGCGACAGTTAAATACCATTCCCACTTAATTACGCGCTCTCCAAGTCATCCAGACGAGTTCATTGAAAAATGTGTGTGGGTGGTCATAATGTAATGGCTCTTCGATGTATATTGACTATTCTATACAAGGTGATTCAGTTTTATTTTTACAAAATTTAAGGGAAGATAGGGCACAAAATAAGGAATCAGTATCGCATTGCAATGCGGGATCAAAGACGCAGATTTCAATTACCCGGTAATAATCACTTTGGGAAAGTATTGATATATTCGTCTAATTTCTTTATTTCATAATAGGCTCGTTTTCAAAAATTTTACCCATTGAATAAAATAGAATTTTTAAACTATGAATTTTAGTCATTTGTTTTTCTGTGAAAAATACATTAGTTTCTGACGGAAAATGGTCGGAAAGTTCACTGTTATTTCAGCACTTTTACCGAAATGATTATTAACAGCTACACGAAGACGACGTTGCCGATCCCACATTGCTGTGTAATTATGATTCCTTACTATGTGCCTTTTTCCAGTTAAATTTAGTAAAAATAATCCTGAATCACCCTGTATGACTGTTTTTTGAAAAATCCCACCTTTGACTGCAATTTGAAAAATCACGACTTACGTATTTTTTCAAATGACGGTTTAAAATGTTTTTATGGAACGTGTCAAATGCAAGAAGGAAAGTCATTAAATTACAAATCGGTGTACTTTGAGAAATACTGCTCCAGTATGAATATTTTCTAAGTAAATCACAGATCGTTACATAACTTTTGTATTTTGCACTCAATGACTTTACCTTTGATAATAACTCTTTAACGCGCAGTGTTCCCGCTCTGGCAACACCAAACTCTCGACGTTTTGACTGTTGCCAGTCACGAATAATATATTTGATTCTTGACAGCACTGACATCTGCTGAAAAATGGAAGAATGCGATAATAGCAGGATGGATTGCCCAATGCTGAAAAAAGGGCAGCCGTTGCCATCGCTCGACTTAACTACCAGCAAGATGGCGGACGATCGAAACGTTCATCGCGTGCCCAGATCTAGAGACCCTTTTTTGAAACAGCTGCCTGTGAGTCGAGCGATGGCAACGGCTGCCCTTTTTTCAGCATTGGGAAAGGGTTGCGCCTCAAAGGGTTAACGCATAACTCATTTTTAGGAACAGAACATACACAATTTTATACTTTTGGGGCCCCTTCAGCTTGGGGGCCCTAGGTCGTGGCCTAGTTGGCCTGTGCACTAATCAGGGATATTGCGGATTCCTCTCCCCCCAAGAAGTTTGTAAAAAAAAAAAAAAAAAAAAAAAAACTAATAAATATACATATGTACTTTTTTTCTTGTTTATTCTTAAATAAATGTGCGAACGTTAAACTATTGGCAAATACAGTTCATATATTTTGATTTAATGCACTGATCATTTTTCTTAAAATTTCTTATTTTTACTTTGGTTCCACCGTTTATTACAGATTTCCGTTATTCCGGTGAATCTCAATCTGCCCCGATGTGAACTAAATAAGCTGCGACCACTGCAACAATAATATAAACGGGCGTGCATATATGTACTTTCATTTAAAATGACTCTCCCTCTAGTTTGGAAGACCAAGTTACGAGGCCTATGTCTGAACCAGTGATTCCCTTGCTCAACTGAACCCGCAGACCACTTGAAATAATTCTTTCAAAAGGGGGGGGGGGATAAAGTCCTAAAACGAAAAAAAAGTACAAAACTTTATGCATAAAATGTAATATAAAATGAAAAATTCAAAAAAGTGCAGAAATTGTTATTTACTCTCACTCAATGATGCTGATAATAGTTAATTAAACATGCTTACAGACACCTATAGCCGAAGGCAAAAGCTTGGCTGAGATGCGACAATATTTTATTGAATTGCATTTAATATTGTGCCGGAACGACCGTATTTTCTCTATTTTGCAAGGATTATGAAACTTCTTTTTAAAATTCCCTTAAAAAAAAAAGTAAGTAAATTTTATTAAACCGAATCTATATGTACATGTAAGCTTGTAATCTGTTTATAATTTATTTTTTTCATAAAAATATTTAAAAGCCATTAGAATAAATCATAGCAAATTTAACGGCGACAATTAATTATTTCGGAAACCAGCGCCATCCGATCCGCCATATTGTTGACAATTGGCATTGGCAAGGCAAACTTGGGTTGGCGACAAAGACCCATACTAAAGCTGTTCCGCTTCGCGGACCACCAGTCGGGAACCACTGGTCTAAACGGTAAATAAAATAAATATTTCTAGCAAAAGTAGAATGTTTTTTACGTATTCAAAATAGATGGCAGCACTAAGCATTGTTGTCTGCACGTATCCAGAAAAACATTTCGGAGGGGGTTCAAACGGTAATAAAGGCAAAATTTTTCACAAACAGATTATATCATTATCATTTTAGTTACAAAAATCAAAATTTCGAGGTTTTGAAGTAACAAAATTTTTTTAGTAAACGAGGTTTTTATAGTAACAATTTTAATAACAAAAATCAAAATTAGAAATAAAATCAAAATTTAGTAACAAAAACCAACCCCCCCCCCCTTAAATACGTCCTTATGATTACTTATTTCAAAATTTCTGAATTATACCTTGGATACAGTGAGATGGTGCACGCGAGAGCACCAGGGCATACAGGCCTGGGGCGTGGACCAAGATCAGATAAATATGTTTAGAGGTCTAAGACAGAGCGGCAACCGGGGCACTTGCCCTGCGTCCATCAATTTCAAGAGTCCAAGAATTTTGTATTTTTTGAGAAATTTTTATTTATTAAAAAAATCAAATTTTTTAAAAAGCTTTATATAAAAAATTTAATTGATATTTTCTCGAAAATACTCAAGAGGTGGTGGCTAATTTGTTGGCATTTCACTCTACTAATGATATTCTGAGATCAATTACCAATTGGTCAAAACACGTGATCCACCGTCTCAGCCTCTCCTTGTATATAAGTTTTATTATAAAAAATATCCCATCACTTTTAAGATATGTATGATATGTTTTGCAATTCCTTTCATTTACACTTTAAAGAAGTCTATGCAGTAATGTGTATAGTTATATTTATTTTTGTGAAAACCTGTTATGAGCCAGAATAACCACCTTTGGCAGAGCGGACCACTGCGAGACGTGCAGGAAGAGAGTCAATTAGGTTTCTGAAAGTGTTCACTGGGATGTTGAGCCAGGGGGGGGGGGCTATCGGGATATATCCCCCCCCGAAATTTTTGGATTAGTGATGAAATTCCGTCTATTTATACACATATAAGTTCATATCCCCAGCCCCCCTCCGAAAAATTTTCCTGGCTACGCGCCTGTGTTGAGCCATGCCGATTCCAGTGCCGTGGCCAGCAGCGCTAGATTACGTGGTTGAGCGCGAACAACCCGATCGAGGTGGTCCCATAGATTTTCGATTGGGTTTACATCCGGTGAGTTTGCTATCCTGGGGAGTATGGCAAACTCATCCTGGTGCTCTTCGAACCACGCACATACACTGCGAGCTGTATGACACCTCGCATTGTCCTGCTGGTAGATGCCATCATTCTGGGGAAAAATAATGCGCATGTAGGGGTGGACATGGTCCGCAAGGACAGATGCGTACTTATGCTGATCCATAGTGCCATCCACAATGATGAGTGCACCCAGTGAATGCCAGGAAAACATTCCCCAAACCGTAATGCTCCCTCCTCCAGCCTGCATCTTTCCGGCAATTGTTGCAGGGTGTTTGCTTTCAGACGTTTCACGCCGTATACGCCAACGTCCATCTGTCTGATGGAGCATAAAACGTGATTCGTTGGAAAAGCCACCTGTCGCCACTCTGTGGACGTCCAGTTGCGGTACTGTCGTGCAAATTTCAGCCTTCGTCGCCGATGAACAGCAGTCAGCATAGGTGCATAAGCCAGGCGTCTGCTGCGGAGGCCCATGCGCAGCAACGTTCGCTGAACAGTTGTTGAGGATACACTCTTGGTAGCCCCTTGACTCATCTGGGCGGTCAGTTGCTCAACAGTTGCACGTCTATTCGCCCGAACGCATCTCCGTAGCCTTCGTTCGCCTCTGTCATCTATAGCCCGGGGTGCACTACATGTGCCACGCCGCTGATTTTGGATAGTGCCATTTTGCCATGCACGGTATACTTTTATCACGGCGGCACACGAACAGTTCACAAAATTAGCCGTTTCCGAAATGCTTCCACCCTTGGTCCGAAAACCAATAATCATGCCCTTATGGACGTCGGATAAATCGCTACGTTTCTATGCATTATGCCAGCGATTGAAATGCTTTACGATGCCCTAGGACATCCTTTATATACACTCCATTGCAATGCGCTGCCACCTGCCTCCCGTGATTGTTTATTTCTCGTCGAAAGTAGGTTGTGGTCACATTAATGTGACTGGACTGTGTGTTTAGTTTCTAAACTTGCAGTATATTTTGGTTGTTTTAGTATGCAAAACAACTTAAATGCGTAATATGCAATTTCTGATACGTGCAAAGGCCCAAAAATTTGCATTTGTCCTGGGCCATTGGCGTAACTTGAGAAAGATTTGATTCCCTTTTAGAAAAATTAGATTTTCTGCTTCAAGATGAAGATTTCTAAAGTTGAAGGGGTGGGTGAAGGGTAAAGCCGCTCTTTCTATAAATATGGAAGAAAGGCTACCCAGATATGGAAATACTAAGCTCTAAAATATTCTGGTCGTCTGTTATGCAATTACGGAACAAATATCTGTTCTAAGATTAGATTGGTTTTCGATTTCTCTTTTAGTCATCTGGGGAACCTTATGAAACTTTTGTAAACTTCGTGACTTTCAAAATATGTTTAGACTTCTTGAAAATTATTTCTAACAGTTAAAATAAAAAACTAAAATAAAAAATGAATGCTGCAAACAAATGCTGACTCAACCCAGGTAGCAGGTAGCACGCAAACGTTGGGTTACTGTTAATACAAGGTTACGTTGCGCAGATCTATGATCTCTTAACGGAAATGCTGGTATTTTGTTGGTTAAAGGTTATGATGACCAACGGTAGGTAACAACCATAGGCCATCCGATGGCTGAATGTTTTGGACAACACGTTAGGTAACAACCGTTAGGTGACAACCCGGAGGGTGGGGGCGTTGGCGGTTGGAATCCCCCCCCCCCCCTACTAAATGAGAGAGACAGAACACGGGAAAAGGGATCTTATCTCTATTTTTTTTAACTTGATATATACATATATGTCAGAGGGAAAATTTCGGACCCCCCCCCTCCGAAAGAAAATCCTATCAATGTCCTTAGCAATCTTCAGATTTGGTATCTTCACAACTTTTGATAATACACTTGCAAATAAGTCTCAGTCCTCTCCAAATGGTTTGAATGTGAAACGATTGACCAGGGTATATGGCGTCAACAAACTACACCGCTGGACAAATGTTTGACGACCACGTAATTCTAAAAAAGTACAAATCATGTTCGGATTTGTTCCCCACGGACAATAAGGAATAAATATGAACATCAGAAACTTCCTAATATCTCAAAATTAAAACATTTCAGAGAAAATAGAGGAAAATCGGAAGTCAAAAGTTTGGCTACCTCCAAGTAACCACACGTGTATAACAAATAAGTGTAGGAAGCTCAGCACAGTTTATAGTCAAATTAATAAACGAACTAATAAAAAAATACTTTTTAATCATCAAATAAGCCCTTTTGGCTAATACAGCACTTATGCTATTTACACACACAAAATCCATAGAACAACCCACTAACTTTTTATATTTTCACGTACTTAATATCTCAACTCCGAAATGAGAGAGACAGATACGGGAAAAGGGATCTTATCCCTATTTTTTTTTAACTTCATATATACATATATGTCAGAGGGACAATTTCGGACCCAGCAACACTTTGTGTGTGCAACTTTTTGCAATGCATTTTTAGATCATGAAATGTCTCGTTTTAAATAAAACCAGTGAGTTTATTGGAGTCAGTGACTAAAATGTCCCACATAAGAGATAACAAAAAGGTTCTATACTTATTCAATTTGTGCTCCTTTAATATCAACGATCTTTAGCAAACGTCCAGGACTTGATTTGTATAGATTTATTATGGTTTCCTTATTGAACTTTGCACTTTTCTCCAGAGCACGAATCAGTTCTTTCCGATCGTCGTGTTGCTTATCGCTATACACCCCCCCCCCATTAGGTTCCACATATTCTCGATGATAGTCAGATCAGGGCTGCACGCGGGCCACTCCAAAGCAGCAGTGTAATTGGACTTCAGGTACTCCAACACTTTTTTTGCAGTATGGATTCTCGCATTGTCTTGCTGCCAAATCCATTTTTTCTGGCCAGATTGTTCATGACACCACGGGAAAAAACTGGTACATAGATTATCAAAATATTTTAGGCTGTTATATGTGCCTTCAACAACTCTTATCATGGGAATACCAAAGATGGAGATGACACCTAAAATCGGGACACCGCCACCACCCATTCGATGCTTCACTCGATACGGTGCGATGACGCCATCACCTCTACGTATGTTCGACGTATGAGGCGACTTTGTCGGGTCCATTGAGGTAAAAGCGTTTCTCATCCGTGAAAACGAATTGCTTGAAGTCCGTAGATTCGACAATGTGTTAGCGTGTGAACTTGAGATGCTTTGCACCGGTTTTATCCTTTGTCATACGGATGGTGGCCATTTCATCTTGCCCTATTAATTGACGCATCGTCCCGCTAATTCTCCTTATATCACAGACGGACAAAGTTTCAGGACTTCCGGTCTTCTCCCCTGTTTTTCGGTTCCTATTCTAAAGTATCCATCCTGACGACTTAGACTTGAAAACACTTGCTTGGGTGGCTGTTTTCCTGAGACGTTTAAGCTAGCCGTACAATCTGACAATTTCGGCAAGTTTGTTTTTCATTGATCATCTCTTGATGCCTTTATATAGCAGCACTTTCTTGCGCCACCTGTGAGCTATACAACTGGATACGAAGCACATCTATTTAAATGAAATATTCCCAGAACTCTTTCTAGTAGCCAAAGTTTTGAAAACCTCATTTTCGTGTTTTCCATTATAATCTTCATTGTTTTAGCTATATTATAGTAATTTGATGGCCATATGTGCATATTATTGATTTATTGTTGTATTTTATATAGGGTAGCTTTTTATTAATAATATAAGCCTAAATACAGGTGGTCACCAAAGTTTTGTCCAGCAGTGTAATTTCTTTAAGGGCTTTCTACCTGAAGAGCGATAGTAGTCACATGAGTTTAAACAGTTTTAACCCTTTGAGGCGCAACCCTTTCCCAATGATAACAATGACTTAACAACCAACAAGATGGCGGACGATCGAAACGTTCATCCGCGATGTTCGATCGTCCGCCATCTTGCTGGTAGCTAAGTCGAGCGATAGCAACGGCTGCCCTTTTTTCAGCATTAGGCAATCTATCCAGCTGTTCTCTCATTCTTCCATTTTTCAGCAGATGTCAGTGCTGTTAAAAATAATCGTGACAATTTTTTTACGGGAAATGATGTGCTAAAAGTAAAGGATTCTCGTGGAGCTATGTCACCCGCAACTGTTTTTATAGAAATCAAATCTATTCTTCGTGACTGGCAAAAATCCAAACGTCAGAGTTTGGTGTTCCCAGAGCGGGAACACTGCGCGTTAAAGGGTTAAAAACAAACCAATGGTGTTAAATACTCGAAAAAATTAATACTGCTTCTTCACCGAATTCGCTATAGACTAATGCTAACAGTAAAGCTGTATGTTTCATGCAACTTTCCGAAAAAATTCATGAGCATAAAAATCGCCTTCAAAAATGGGCCGGGGAGTTACCCATTTTTGGAAATATTGCGAAATTCCGTATGTTTAGCATTTTTCCCTGAGTGTTTCGTAATTCCTATAGGCATTGTTTGTATCAGTTCACAGGTACAACTTGTAAAGAAACATTTTATATTTTTTCGAGTTTCAAGTCAATTAAATACGCTTAAATTATAAAGCTTAAAGTTTCATTTATAATTCATGAAACGATATAGATTTTCATTTCTTTCATTCCATATTGAGTTGAAAATGAAAAGTTTGACTGGTTTACTTATTATTTATTATCTTCTGACCATACCCCTAAAAAGTAATGATATATCTCCATACAAAAAACCTTGACTGGTTAAAAGTTTGTGACGCAGCATTTTACTTTATAACTATATGACTTTTAAATAAGTGTCTTAAAAATAATGATATCAAATTCTGAGTGACTCCATGGTGTGACTTTATAAGATTTGTTTTTAAATTCCATATTACTCTTGTTTTATTTTTTAAAGAAGCTTTGCACATTCAAGGAATGCTTTTAATTATCAAATACACTGTCAAATATTTCACACTTTGACTGAGCCTTTATTATGTAAGCAAATGAATTTATTTCAATAATTTAATTTATCTTTTGCGTCACGCTATCCAAAAGGGCAAGCAAAATTTACGTAAATGTTTACATTGTGTCACAGTATCCAAACTAAGTTAAATGTAGTCAAATACATTGTTAAGGTGTGTGTAGCGGTGAAACGCTTCTATGACCTTACGCTTATTCCATAACGTTGCATTCAAAGGCCCATACTTGGGAACCAACACTGGTCACAGAAAAGGAATCCTCACTGTCGCGATTTTTGAAGGTAGATGGCAAGCAAGTCAAGTGTCAGTCCAGTTAGATTCAGTGGTGTGTAAATCCCTCCCTTATTTTACGTGCATAATTATCTAAATTTTTTGAGGATTGAAAATAATGCCCCCCCCCACACACACACACATTTTCTTTTTTTTCAAGGCACTCAGACGGATATACAAATTAATTTCCAATTTTGTCTATATCTGTCTAATATTTTGACAATGTCAGTTTCATAATAATGTGAATGGTTTTTCTTTCCTTCCTTCTTTTCTTTTCATTCTTTCTTTCTTTTTTTTTTTTTTTTTTAGTGAACGAAAATAGATTTTTAGTTTCCCGACAGGTTCGCATCCAGAATAGTTTCAAGAGAAGGATGATAAGTAAGACGAAGCATTTTATCAGAAACGGGTCTTGTGCTTTTTAATTTTTAATACTGAACTCATGTTTAGCCTGTGCGCTCTTATCATTGTAAAAGACGAAGCGGAGAAGACTTGGCAATCGACTTGGTTGGAGAAGTCCTTTGGCAGATGTTGCTTCTCAAGATTGCTCTTTGACTCGGAACTATTGCGAGTGGAGCGCCCAAAGAACCATTCTGGAAAGCAGCACCGGTCGAAGAAAGAGATTCTTCTCCGTTTGTCTTTTTAAATGATGAGCGGACAGGTTAAGCAAGGGTTCAATAGTGGGTTTAAGAGTGGTGAGGGGGAGGCGATACCCTCATCGTCCCCCTTGGATCAGCCATTGTTTCCAATGCAATCACACAGGAAGGGAGAGGGCGATATCTCCATGTACCTTCAAGGAAAGGGGTGCATTTTTTGACAGGCAGGGAAACCCAAGCTTGCCGAGGAAAGGGGGACCTTTTGCTGGAGGGCTAAACATTCCATGATACACACAATAAAACACCCATCCATCTTCTACTATCCGCTACTGAAAAGCATATATTGCTTGCAGGGGCTTTACCATGATAGTATCGGAAAGCTCCCGGTAGCGAATAAATCGAGCCTCTCATGACGTCACAGTCCGAGAAATATCCGATGTGCCCTAGCACGATCCTAACGTAATTGTTTCACTGTCGTGTTCACTATCGGAAATAATGCTGTTTTTTCCCGACACGTTGGATGAGGGCAAAAATTTTCATTCCGGTACCGGAGAGTACAAGGTGCATGGGTTTTTATTGTGTGTATCATGGAGTGTCAAGTACTTCCACAAAAGGACCCCTCTTCCTGGCACGGTGGGCCAGTCAAAAATCGGCTTCCACTCTTGATGGATGTCTCCGGAGTCTTCGAAAATTCTGAAGACAATGCCTTTGTTTAAGGAAAAGGGGAGAAAGCCGTGTGTTTTGATTGGTTGATCGGTCTGAGTGTCGACACTCTTCGTGGTAGCACCAAAAAGACAATCGCGGCTATTTATCCGAAGTATTTGACAATCCAAGAGTAAGAAATAATCGGTCCCTGATATTCTACGATATCATGGTGCTAGAGCCCCTGCTTATGCGTCGTGAAAAAACACTGGTATTTCCGATGGCGAATCCGACATGGCAACGATTTCGACAGTTTCGTGCTAGCCCATAGAGATGTTTTCTCGGATTGTGACGTCATGAGTCGAGAAGGCTTGATTTATCCGGTACGGAACGCTTTCCGATGACATCGTGGTAGGGCCCCAGTGCGGAGAGCCTTTGCAAGGAGGCGTTCACCCCTTTCACCAGACGCAATCCAGCGAAAGCTGGATAATAATCAGCATGCTGCATATCAACATCTTGAACAAAATAATCTTCACCTCGAGGGTTGTGAGAAAGTGGTCCGCGCACATCACAGGAGTCCAGTCAGTGACTGCAGCGGAGTAACGAATAAGGTCAGAGTCAAGCACTCTTCTAGGTCAGTGGGAAAAGAAACTACGATGGCCGCCAGAGGGGTGAACTCCCATCGCTTTCTCGCTACAAACGACGAATCCGCGGAGCAGAGAAGGTAACCGATGCCTGCCGCCGGATTACGGGAGATCAAGAGAGTTTTTTCGCTCGTTATGGAAGTAAGTGGATTTGAACGCTTTTTCGACCGGGGGTTTTTTCGTCCGTTTGTTTATTATTTTTTTTATGCGTATTGTATTCATTGTGAATAATTTCCATTCATTAAATTATGCGCAATGAATCGCGAATAATATTAAAAAAAAGAGGAAAGCATTTTCTCTTGCAATTAAAGAGGCATGTATTAACGTAAGTTTGCTTTTAATTTAGTTAGTTGTAAGGCGCCGTCGAAAGATGATGAATAACATTTAATATTCACGAAATGTTTATTAACACGGTTTATTTTTATTTTTTTTTTCTTAATACATATTATCGTAACAAATCTTCCAACAAACCGTTTCTGTTTTCATAATCTAATGTTTCAATTACATAACTTGAGAAATTAAAAGATCACCCTTCTATCTAAAAATTAAAACAAATCGCTCGAAATCCGAAATACTCAATGTAAATATTTAATTTCTCCATGAGTCAACAGAATAAAACATTGTATTTTTAATTTTGTGAAAAATGGGAAACTGTGCAATCTTTAAAAGCTCTTTAGAATCGCAAAAACTGCGAATTTATTTTGACATCACGTGAGTTTATCATTCTATGCAAATTTAATTTATACACAGTTTTGACTATCGAAAAAGAAATCGAAATCTTAGTTTAGTTAGATTACAAAGTTACTTTTCTAACGCAGTATTAATTAATTTTAATACATAATATTTCTTTTTCTCACGACGACGGTGGGGAAAAAATCTACATTGGACTGGCATGGATGAACGTAATCCTAGCTTAAAAATGTATAGCTTAAAAAATATGATATTGTGAATTTATTTGCAATTATTTTTCAACAACTACAGTCCCGGCAAATAACGTTGAAGTTTTAATAGGGCATCAATACTTTTGATAGTTAAATTGTGTGAAAAAAATTTACTGCGCGTTTTCATGGAGATACGAGTGCATGATAATGCTATTAGTTAAGAAGGCTGAAAGGTATTTTTTTGTCATTTATAAGTCAACTAGTGTTCAAGAAAAACTGAAAAATCGGGAATTTTAGGGAAGTTTTATTTTAACAGAAAAACGCCAGGGAAACTTTCAAAGTTTAGCTACGAACCTGTAAAATTGTGAAATGTGACGTAGAAAATTATCTGAAGTCTGCATTTATTAATTAATTTTACATTTCCCCGTACGTCTGGAGGGCGGAGAGGAGAAATGAATTGAAAAAAGTACGCAAAAGTGGAGAATACGGTACTTTTTTTTTGGGGGGGGGGACGATTAGTTTAATTAGTATGTATAGGAAGATATATTAAATAAAAAAACTCACACGATAAAATAATTCTGCAGAATATTTAAAGGTATTCATAAACAGACAGAGGCAAAACATTTTCTGCAAAAAATTAAAATGCATTAATAAATAAAAATTTTGGTATTCAATTTAATTAATAAATTTATTTATTTTCGGGTTGAAAGAGGCCCCTTTCCCCCCAAATTAGTTAAACAAAAAAATTTGTTTAAAATTTTTTTTTCGAAAAATTAGGACTTGACTGTATTTCATGTTCATAGCAAGACTCCACCTCCAAATTATTTTTTTTAGAAGAGGAAAAAAAAAAGGAAAAGGAAAAAAGAAATTCGTTGAAAAAAAGTTTAAGTAGTCTGTTGAAACTACCGGGGGATGTATTTATGTATGATGAATCAGAAAGTTTAGTTCTTGTAAAATGGAAACTTGTGGTTGAGAGAATATTGGTTCTAACTCGCCAACATATAGGTTGTTCAGAGTTTTAGAAATTTTCTTCAGAGGGTGGGGAGACTGGGGTTTAAAGTAACACGGGTCAATTATAAAATTTTATATTAATGTGTGATATAGTTCTTACAACAGTCAACTGATGGCAGCATGTACAGCAGCCTTTCAAAATTCAAAGACAAAAACTGCAAGGTAATCAGTTGTAAAGTCTGCGTGCTGTGATGCATAACATTAATTTTATTTATTTATTATTAATTTTTTCGGGGGGGGGGGACTCGAGTGAAAAGTTATATCGCTAAGTTTATGTTCTCTTAGCACTGTCTTTTTGTTGTGTAACTCATTGGACACTATCATTTTTCTGTGGTGTGCTAGTTTAGAAAATACGATTAGAAATGTGTTATGACAAATATATTTGCCCTTTCAATTACAAAAACTCAACATTGCAACTACCCAATGAAGCAGTTACAATTAGTCCAGTATTGGGGCATTTGTAACACTCACGTATATAAATTAAAATTCTACTCACAATGTCAACTGTTATTCCAAAATTGCATTTATGCAAATGTTTGAAGGTTCTTTGATGTCTAGCTCAAGTTTGCAATGAGTTTTCCCATGAAGTTAGGCAAATATTCAACATTCAAAATCATCTGATGCTTCTCCAATCGGTTTTTGTGCTCCCGACTTGTAAACAGGAGCCTTAAAAAAGCACCATCCAAGAACACTGAAGAGACTGTAGGAAAACACCCAACAGGAGTGGGATCAAATTGAAGTGACACGGTGGTCATTTTCTGTTATCTAGCAAAGAAAAATTATCTTTCTCGCTACTAATAACTGTAGGATTTAGATTTATCAGTCCAAGCTTTGGAAAAGGTATCGAATATATTTATTTATAAGCCCCAAGCTTTAATTAACTCTTGCAGTTTGATATTTATACCATTCGAAACATGTTAACATTAGTATCTAGAATAACTACAGGTACTCGAATTTTTATAAAACACTCGAAATCTAAATAATCATAGTCAGATTATTATATTATATCAGAAACATTTCCAAATGCGTAAGAATTTTGTTTTGCAAAGTTCAAGGATTTCTAGAAATTATAGTGATGAGTAGAATTAGCACAAAACTTTCAGACTTTTTGGATTAAAAAATATCTAATTTTTTCCCCAAAAGTGCTATGCATGTGTTCATAAATGCTTGATTATTCGTATTAATTATATTGCTAAAATCTATATAAAGTGCACTTAAAATACCTTCTCAAGGAAAATATCATTAGTAGGGGAGACCGGGGCTAGTAGTGACATTTTCGATATTTTTGATATTATCCGCAAGATTTGTAGGGAAGTAAAACATTCAGTGTATCAAACGTTAGAGTAAATCTTGTATAATCTATATACATAAAACAAAGTCGGGTTTGTTCCAACACTTATAACTCAAGAATGGCTTGACCGATTTTAATGATCGCTGATTCGTTGGATTCGTCTTCACCCCGAATAACAGAATAACTATTAAAATTTTCGAAATTCCAATTAGAAATTTTCTTATTTTATGCGATTTTTTGAATTTTTCCTCACCTAATTCGTAATAACGGCGGCAATTACGTTTGCAGCAAAACGGCATTTATATCATCGGGTAGAGGAGAAAATTTTCTTTTAAAAACAGTTCTTTCTGAATATGTAGCATAATTTGCAGATTTTTAGGAATTTTTTTACTAAAAATGAGTTTGGTGTATCTTTTACGGCAGTTAAACCTTGACGTCATAAATTAAAAAAAGTGTGAAATTTGTATATTCTGCAACACTAACATCCTATTCGCAATTAAAGCGATTCTAAATAGCTCCTCGAGATTACACTTTGATGTTTTACACGAGAGAGAACCATGGAAGATTTATAAAAAGTATCGCTATTGGATACACGGAAATTAAAATTAGTACAGCTTGGATATTAAACAGTTCTAACATTTTTTAAATAGTTAAAAGTTAGTGTGGCAAATGAAAATAAACATTTATGTTATACTAACTGACCCAGCGAATTTTGTACTGACTAACAGTCAATGAATGAAGTGATAACTTTTAACTAAACTTAAGTTATGATTTTAATTAACGTCCCTCCACACTCACCAACCTAAAAATCGCCGCACTTTGGCGATCTTCGGAGTCATGAGTCTCTAGGAGTTATGCACACGTCTTAACGAAAGTGAACACATTAGCGATAAAAGCACCATTTAAGTGATTTGAAGTCACGTAATTATTAAAACTATATTAATTGGCAACCTAAAAGTTTTATAATCTCTATATATAAAGGAAGATATCCTGACTGACTGATGATCATCACCCAGCCAAATTTAACGCAGATACAGGCATGAAATTTTAGGAGCTCATAGCTTTTGTGCCCAAAGCGTCATTTAAGAAGCGATTTTTGAATATTCGAACGCAGACGGAGGTGGCGACCCAAAACGTTCTTTTCATGTTTCCCTTCATATTCCACGGGGTAAAAGAGATAGCCGTGAAATTCTTGCTTTAAAGTATGACTAACAAAAATACCTAAAAGTTATTTTCAGGATTTTTTTAGAATTCGCACCCAAACGAACGAAAATGATCAAAACGTTCTTTAACGTTCTTTTCGCATTTCCCTTCATATCTCAGAGGAAAAAAGAGGCAGCCATATAATTATTGCTTTAAAATATAACTAACACAAATATCTAAAAATTAATTTCAGGGTTTTTCAGAATTTGCACCCTAACGGGCGTAAAGGGCCAAAACGTTCTTTAACGTTCTTTCCACATTTTCCTTCATATCTCGGAGGAAAAAAGAGACAGCCATAAAATCCTTGCTTTAAAATGCAACTAACAGCAATACCTAAAAATCATTTTCATGGTTTTTTAAAATTCGTACCCAAAGGGGTGCAAAACGTTCTTTTCACATTTCCCTTCATATCTCAGAGGAAAAAAAGAGGTAGCCTTAAAATTCCGGCTTAAAAGTATAGTGAACACAAATGCTTAAAATTCATTTTCAGGGTTCTTTAGAATGCGCATCAAAACGGGGATAAGGGGCCAAAACGTTATTTTCGAATTTGGCATCATATCTCAAAGGGAACTGGAGACAGCCATAAAACTCTTGCTTTAGAATGTAGCAAACACGAATGCCTAACAATAATTTTCAGAGTGTTTTAGAATTCACACCGAAACAGGTGTAAGGGGTCGAAACGTTTTTTGACGTTCTTTTCACCTTTCCCTTCATGTATCATAGGAAGACGAGATAGCTTAAAATTCTTGCTTAAAAATATAGTGAACACAAATGCCTTAAAATCATTTCCAGGATTTTCTAGAATTTTCATCAAAATGGGCATAAGGGTCTAAACGTTGTTTCCAAATTTGCCATCATATCTAAAAGGGACATAGATAGCCACAAAATTCTTGCTTTAAAATGCAGCGAACACGAATGCATAACAGTCATTTTCAGGGTTTTTTAAAGTTCGTGTCCAAACTGGTGTGAGGTGCCAAAAAGTTACTTTCATATTTGTCTGCATCAGGGGCGTAGCCAGAAATTTTTCATGGGGGGGTTACGATTACTGCAACTCACATATATGCATACATGTGTGTGATAAAGGAGTCAAGAATATACATTTTGTATGGAAAAAAATTCCTCATGGGGGGGTTATGAGCCCCTACCCCCCCCCCCGTGGCTACGCCCCTGGTCTGCATACATTGAAGGGAAATGAACATAGCCATAAAAATCTTGCACTAAAATGAAACGAATACTAATTCATAAAAATCTTTTTCAAGGTTTTTTAAAAAGTCGACTTTAATAAAGGACAGTTACAAAAAAGGTGTTTTTCACGTATTTTTTAGCTCTTGAGTGCTGTTAATTCCATACAAAGATTTTTGTCTACCTTGTGAAAGGGCGAATAATGTTTCAAGGGCTGCCAGATTAAATGTGAAAAGTCTCCAAGGTTTGCCATTTTTGGTGATTTATCGCGAAGTTTGGCATAAAAGAAATGAGTCCTCGAAACGATATGTTCCAACTTCGTCGAGTGCTCCACCAGTGGCCGAGCACTTAGCACGCTGAACTGGGAGACGGAAGGTGCCTGGTTCAAAACAAAATCGCGTCCGCCGTCCTAACCGTTCGGAGTTTCCGTGGTTTCCTCCAAAACTTAGCGTAATTGCGGGTTAGGACCCCTAGAAAGACTTCCAGGTGTGGCACCCCACCCCCCAGCAGAGCCAACGTTTAGCTAATTGGCCATAACCCCACAGCACAACCATCTTTGTTGAGAAATTGCCTAACACTACTGTTTATTTAATTGGAATATTGGTGTCTATATTCGTGTAAATAAAGGTGAAGTATAGTTAGAATATTTCTGATGGGAATTTTAAAACAGTTTTAATAGGCAATTTTAACGTAGATTTCAATTTTGAAAAACAAGACAAATACGTGAAGAATATGATGCCCATCCCAAACAGTATTTAAAAAATCAAGTATAGTTAGAATATGGCTGACGAATACTGTAAAACAGATTTTGTAGCGATAAAATATATAACCAAAGTATGTTTAATATATATTTATTTATTTTCCATTTGTAATTGTTGGTTTATCAATATCCATTCCGGGCGAAGAACGGGTGCTTCAGCTAGTATATTTATAAAACTACCATTAACATTACTAACGTTTTTCATAACATAAAATGAATTCTGCGTAACCTCGAAATTTGTTACAACTTGCCCCGTTGCGGGGCTAGTAGTGACAGGCTTGGGGCACATTGGGACACATATAGATCCATTGTAACATATACAAATTATGTAAGAAATGCAATTAAATGGAAATGTTTAAATCAATAATGAAAAATTTATTCATTTATAACGTTCTTAACACGATAAAACACTTATGTTTTTAATAACACTGTAAATCAAATGAGGATAAAATAGTTAAATTACTAACACTTGTAAACTCTTAGTCCTTTATAAATTTACTTTTAGCGACATTCAACAATAAAAATAAAAGAAAAATCCCTAGGTTAATAAGAAAGAAATAAAAAGTAGCCAACACTAATCTTTGATCATATTGATCTTTGACTTGACCTTCTACAACGTGTAGACCTATATCCTATAGGCCTATCTATATTTTTAATCCTCCGTTTTCATCACTTGTTTCAGCGTCTCATTTGCAGTTAATACAAACGTAAAAAGGATCATTTTTGGTAAATTTGACATGCGCCAATCTTTTACCTGTTATGCATTGCACCCAGTTTTCTCCTGATCTAGAAATTTTCTATTTCTCCAAGCAAACTAAACATACGAAATTTTCGTCATCTTCAGAGCTATCTGATTCTTGCTTCTTCATTTTTTTCAATATTCTAGGTGTAATTCTTTTATGTCCTTCTTGGCCTTTCCATATAATTTCTTTTTTGCTTTCTATTCTTCTATTTGTTTCCTGCATTCTCTTGTTTTTTACTCTGCTCGAATTTTCTCTTTTACAGGCGTGCTTGTTAGAATGGTAGATTTCAAACATTTACGAGCGGAGCGCTTACCCTTTCGAGGTCCTACTTTAGGGAGCGGTCTTATTTCTACAAAACTTACAGTGATGAATTGCACTTATTTCTGAAGAGCATAGGAAGTCTTCATCAGTAAAAATTTTCCTATTGAACTCCCAAATTCCACTTGAATGAAATCCTGCTTGAATATTTTTTGTAGTGGCAGTACTGTGAAGGGCTATTTTGAAAATACCGGGTATGTCGTGTAGTGCTCAATATTTCCTTCCGTATTAGTTCTCTTATTTTTATTAATATATCTACAAAGGGACATTCGATTTACATTGAATAGTTCTTGGGCTTTTCTTAAACTACACCTTCCGGAATTTACTTCTATTGCAGCCCTTTTATAATGTTCTAAAGTTGCTTTAGCTCTTTCAGTACGCCTCTTGTAATTTCGTACCATTTTTCCCGAAACATACAAACCTTTATTAAAAATTATCAAAGGGTAAGCAGTGGCAATGTCACAACGTGCCCCCAAGGCTTCGTCACGACTATCCCCGCCTTACGCCATTTTGAACTTTATTCATTAGTTTCCGAAATGTTGGAATGAACAACAAATGAAATACATAAAACAACAGCTCAAAACACAACCAGACAAAAAATGTTAAAACAGTTTACATAGCTCAGTATCCCTAGTGGCAAGGATGATTCCAACGTAGGTCACACAGTTTACTTTTGTAACACTAAACACGATAAATATTTTTATCTCGAAAACCAAGCAACGCTAAACTTCCAAACATTCACAGCACACTGAGACAATCAACCTGTTCACTCACGTGACGCAACAGGTGCTGCAACCTATCGGCTCAGTCTGGAAGCTCGATGGCACAACTAACCCCGGTCTCCCCTACATTATAGGTTTTTGTGCAAACCATTATATACAGATTTATTTTTTGTTAAAATAATCCCACAATTCCACAATAATGAATTTTAAAACAAGGGTAAGTAAAAAATTATAATTTTAAATTTAGACGAAACCTGAAAATTTCAAAAACAACAAAAATTTTAAAAATATCGGACTTATTTACGAATTCTTCTGAAAAAGCATTTTTACATGTATTATTTTAACACAAAATTCTTAATTATTATTTTCAATTATTTCATAGTAGTTGATATCATGGCCACTATCATCAATTATGGCATAGGTATTTTTTTCAATGTGTGCTGAATCTCGCGCCCCACTAACTCTTAGGCTGCAAGATGCAGCATATGATAATTAATTTAAATTATTAATTATTATTAAATTTCATAGTTTTCTACTTTGGCTCATCTTTACACACATCGAAAGACTTCGTTGGTCTTCAGTCTGGCGTTTAGAAGAAAAATGTCTTCTAAAGTAGAGCAAGTTTCTTTACGTTATTACAATTTTGTTTTTTTAGAGCAGTAGAAATTTACTGAACTTTTGGACGATTAAGTATGCATTTTTGAACATATTTTTTTTCTAATTTTTACTCTTTCACTGTAGTCTCCACAGTTAGTTTTTTTTCTTTGTAACAACAAATTGCATAAGCACACTATTTTTACTTTGTAAATAATCGACATTTAAGTATGTATTTTAGAACATACGTTTTTTTTCTAAATTTTATTCTTTCTCCTGAACTGTAGTCCCTCAAATAAGCTTTTTTTTATATCAACATTTTGGATAAAAGCACGATTTTTGCTTTATATCTTTTGGCTCCATATATCAAAAATGACACCAGAGCTTATACTACTAAAAAGAATCATAAGATATAAAAGGGCCTTTAGATGAAAATAAAATTTAAATGAGTATAGTCTATAGAGCATATTTTATAATGCCAAACAAGTTATTATTATTTTCTAAGTTTTACTCTTTCTCCTAAACTGTAGTTTTTCAAAGCAGCTTGTAGGAGAGCTTTTTCCATTTCAACATTTTGCTTGAAAGCATTATTTTTATTTCATAAATATATTTTTTGGCTCCATATATCAAAAAAGATACCAGAGGTCATATAAAAAAATCATCTTTTTAAAAATGCGTTAAATTTTTGTTCACACATCACGTAAGAACGACTGAAGCGAATGAAATGAAATTTGCTGATGTAATAGGTGAACATGCAACTTAAAGTACATCCGTCTGATTTTTGAAAATGTGAATTATATTATGAGATTTTGCGAAAATTTATTCAAAATATGTAGATATTTGTTTGTCTATCACATATAAACTACTGTAAGGAATGAAATAAAACCTAAAGTATCGTCGTCAAAGTACTTCAAAATTTTTTGTAGAATTCGAAATTTTGTGAAAATTGAGGAAATTCTTGTTCTATTGATGAAAAATAGTAATAGTGAATGAAATTTGATATTATGTTATGTGGCAATTTAATGTAAATTATTGATGCCAAAATTGTTTTAAATATTTCATAGATTTTAGGAAAATCCTGTAAATGTTTGTTCTCGCGTCCCTCAAAAACGTCTTTAGAGAATAGAATGAAATTTAGTAAAATGATGATCAGTAACGACCAAAACAACAAATGTCGGAATTTTTTAAAATTTGAATAAATTCTAAAACTGTGCAAAAATTTCATTTAAAAAAATTTAATCACCTCGAGGCTTCTGGAGTTGATTTAATAGTTATCTATTTAAATAAAAAAAAACTTTCGAAGATTTTTAAATGTTTATTTGCCTTATTAGATTATTTTTAAATTCGAGCAAAGTTTTCTGGAGGCATAGTATTAAAATTATGTAGTGAATCAAACAAAATTTAATTACAGCGAGGAATGGCCTCTTGACATTAAAATCTCTTTCCTCTAAAAGAAAACGTTAATTTCGAAAATAAAATGATTTCTCTATTGACATTTTCTAAGCATTTAGTTACTCTCTAATCTATTGTCTTTTAACAATACACAAAAGTTATAACTTTGCTTTCTATACTTTTCCCAAAATGCTATTTCCATTCTTTGTATTCCTACTATGCTAACAAAACTTCAGGCTTTTTGGAAATCTGCATTAGATACTAATCCGTCAACGATGGTTACTTCAGCTAGTAAAATATGAAAGGGCACTTACAAAATGCAAATAAATTTACATGCGCATAATCTACAGAGCATATTTTAGAATGCCAAAAAACCAAGCAGCACTTCCTAGATAAAGGAAGCCAAACATCTGAATCTTTAACGTCATTACTAGGTGTACTAAGGTGACGCCATCACAGTTTTATTTTCGCAAAATTGTGGTATTCACAAAATATTTAATATTCCTGGTGAATGCTACGATTAAAAAAAAATTGAAGTTAAACACAACAATTAAAATACCTTTCTGTTACAAAATAATTCATTACAATCTATTTTATTACCAAATATAATTAGTGAAGTTAAAAGTTGGCGTCTGTCGTATATTATATTTTCCATTTCAAATGATTAAAATGTTTTTAATGTGGGAGTAAATTCACCACAAATTTTAAATTGTTTTACTTTGTGAGAATAAAAGTGATAACGTCGGCTCAGTAGACATAGAGATGACGATAAAGCAAAGTTATTTGTCTTTATTTAGGAGCTATTGATGCAGGAGAAGCTCATGAAATTCTTTTCTAGAGATAATTTTAAAAATCATGCTCGGAAAAATTTGGCCTGAGGTTTTAGTCAAACTTTAGCTGTTATTTTTTTAAATGCTAAAATAAGTGTATTTACCTATTATTAGAGAAACAGTCTTAAAAATAAAAATATTGAAGTGTTCTCTTAAACACACTGCAGGAAACAGCTAATAATATATTTTGAGTAGCGATCATTTTCTCTACGTGAAAAGAAAAAAGCTGCTTTTTTGTCCACATGTCGCTTTTATCCTCTGCATTTTACAGCTGCTTATCATTCATATGTTTTGTCTATTGCTACTGAACATTACTTTTAGGTCTTTCAGCTGATTATCAATTTGGAATTATGTAAAAAAATGACTTCTTCATCGCTAGATTGGCAAAAATGACCACTGATAAAAAAGTTAACTTGCATACAAAATTTGATTTAGAAAATCAAGAACATTAAGGACCAAGGCTACCAGACAGAAGAAAATCACCGAAAGGAAACACGTTTAAGATAAATTATCAAAACCTTTCTATAAAGTGCAAATGACCTCCTGTGCAATTCAACTGAGGAAAAAATTAATTGGAACTGTAAAACAATTTCATTTCACAACGTAATTTTGATAGAACTCAATTATCATATCCAAGCACGGCATAAATAACGATTCTTTGTTCAGTATAAACGTAGTCTCAATCAAAACATAAATAAATTTCCTGGTGTACTGTCCAAATGCCACCAATGTTTGCAAGTAATCTAATCCAATTCATCTGACATCAACTTTTTTTACGTGGTCTTTTATCACATGTACTAACTACTCGAGATACACATTTTATTGTTCTGCGATGATGCAATGAGCATAATAACGCCATCAATACCACCATTATTTGCAGATATGTAGGTATTGTTTACAGATTTTTATTTCACCGGGACGTTCGAAATGACACGAGTCACGGACTTGTTTTCAATCTGCGGAAAACTCAGGTCGCTGTATACCCAGAGGTAGGTTCGTTCCCGTTATGCCCACGTCCATGCATATTAACGAATCGGCTTGCAAGACAGATGCATCATGAGGGATGTATCGATACTTTCCAAACAGTCCTATTTAAACATGTACTAATGCATAAAGATGAGATTGCTTAAAAAAAAAAAAAAAAAAAAAAAAAAAAAAAAAATTTGGGAGGGGGGGGGGGCGGTTTTTTTTTTTTTTTCTTTTCTTCGTTTTTTTCCTTCCCCGAAATGGTTTATTTCCACTTTTGTAAACATTAGAAATGATGAAATTTCCTTTATAAAATACAATATTCAGAATTTTCTAATTTTCATTGTGTTATATTCTAATGCTTTTTGCTTCTTTCCTTTTTTTAATGTTCAGTATCTCATGAATAAGTTGGAAGGTATAAAATACAGTGAATAGCTTGGTGAACAGTGAATATAAAGTGATTTTTTTTACCAACTTTGTTTAAATGTATCTCAGTCCTTTTATGATGAAAGGCTGAAACTTCGTACATAACCTAATTGAAGTACGGGGCACATTTTACTAACTGGGAACTTTTTTGTACGAGGAGCCATACAAAAATTTAACTTTTGTATTTATTTGATTTAATCTCCAGAACATTTTAAGAGATACCATAAAATTCTGCACCTATTTTTACACAACTTTGTAATTTATTATGTATATCTATGACCCCAATATTCAAGGAATAGAAGCCTAGGTCTTTGATTTTGGGACAGCCTGTATATATATATAAAATACAAAATCGATTCTCATTTAAGGCAATTATGACAGTTAAAGCACGGATGGGCGCACAAAACGATAAACACTTTTAGACGGAGTTGAAAATTGCTTAAATGACACGAACTTGTTTTTCAGTCTGCGAAAATCTCAGGTCGCTGTACTCAGAGAGATGGGCCCGTTATTGTTATGTCCTCGCATATTAACGTCTGGCTTGTTGAACACAAAAGAAAGCCTCATTGTAGTGAAAAGATGAATACTGGAAACTTGATAAAAATTTCGGAATCGATGCAGAAACAATGAAACGTAAAAGCGTCTAAGAATATCGGATGCCTTATGAAACATTTTGCACGCGTATGTCTATTATACGCATAAAAACAAAGAAAGATCCATTGAATAAAAACAATAATTCTCTACGTGACTGAGGCGTGGTAAGGTTAAAATTAACACCTTTTATGAGTACTTTTCTCGATTTTTAGTTAATTTTGACTGGTAGCCGATTTGAGTTTTTCTATTACACACACAGTCGACTCTAGTTTTTATGAACACCTCTTTTACGAACACTTGCGATTTTTCGAACTAGCGTGTCTCCCTGAATACACACCAATAGACGATTTCACAACTCAAATTTACAAATTCTCAATTTCATGGATTATTTGAACTCCCCCAAGAGTTTATAAAAAGGAGCGTATACTCTATTTTGATTTTTTTTTTCAATTGAATTTTGAAGACGACAGAAAAATTTTATTTCAAATCCGTATCTTTGTTTTCTAATTTTAGTCTCTAGGGCTCCACCATGGTCGAGCGGATAAGATACTGTACAAGGCTGAAATGTGAAGTTTTGGTCGATTTTCTCCAGATGTAACGTGAATACGCGTTAGAATTTTTTTTAAATGTCGTCAACTCAAGGCACCCCCTCTAGGCAGATGACCCTCTTGTGGGCTTGCCATAACACACAGACAAACATGTATTGTTACTCTAGTAAACAGAAGGCAAATGTATTTATAATGCTGTAATTCTAAATCATCTATTCCTTTGGAAATTTTGTAAAGTAGAGTAGGTTGTGTGTGTGTGTGTGTTTTTTAATAAGTAAGAAGCTTAGTTTTCTAAAGATTTTGTTCGCGCGTAGGATATGTAAGTCTTCCGTTAGGGGACAATTAAGAACTGATGCATTGAAGAATCCTAACTACTGTATTTACAATTTGGTGCATTTACAATCAAAAATAAATAAGTATATTTTCCTGTGTTTCATTCTTACTCCTTCAATAGAAAATCTAATTTTTCTTGTGAGATAAATTTTTTTAATTTCTAACCCCACCTAGGCATGCCAATAGTTACATAAGGTGTACCTGGAAGTAATGTTTTTTTACATTACCTACAAACAAATAAATTTTCGAGAACTTTTCAATTACAAGCAAGCTGAACTTAAACATAGGATTCATATTTGTTATAGTTTAATCCGAATTTTAGCAAATGTTAATCAACCAACTATGTTAGAAAACTCTCATGTTATGCCAAATTTCATTTTATTACCTTCAGTAGTTTTGCGTAGGCGTAATACTGACATACGGAAAAACAGCAATACTTTCGAATCCCCTAATAATTGAGTTATCTTTAATCTTATTGAAGAAAAGGCCCACCATGGTTGAGTGGAGACGGCTGGAATGTGAAGGTCCCGCGTTCGGGCCTATAGCGCGGCTGGTCTAGAGTTTCGGTCGGTTTTCTACAAATGTAACATGAATACGCGTTAGAACTGTCTCCCGCTCAAGGCACCCCCCCCTCCCTCTTTACGCAAATGCCCCTCATGTAAGCTTGCCATAACACAAAACTCAAACTTATTGAAGAAAGCCCTTAATACGATTAAAATCTTATTGAAGAAGGGCATTAAGCTTTCATATACATCACATACTATTAATATATCTTTACAGTTTTCTGAATGATTACAGAAAAGATATCCCGTTGGGTCAAACTTCCTTATGAAATTAATGCCTCAGCTCTTTAAATGTTCCATTTAGTCAATGATTTGTAATCGCTATTCCAGAATTTAAACGTTTTTCTTTTATCTAATTAAACCCATTCTTCTGGAATCGCGGGTCATGCTTTTAAAAGATCTCGAGTGAATTGTAAAAAGGATTCATTCAGTGAATGAACACGTTTTACTAGCCAATTGTTGAATGCACTCTGTTATGCGTAAATAAATAGCCCTATTAGCCATTCATTTAACGCTCCAAGTAAGAAGGCTCTTTTATTCGAAAATGTATCGTTATTAACAGTGTATTTTTTTTTCTTTGAGTTTAAGTTTTTGACCTCTCGAAATGAGTTGATCAGATATCACACATCCAAACATATTTTTAAACCTTTTTTTCTAATAGAAAAAGAAAACTATAATAAATTCACTTAAAATTAAACCAGACTAATTTATAACCAGTTTAGTTATTGGAATGATTAGATAATGGTTTTCACTCTGACTTATCAGCAAAAACGGGAAAAAATTGTAATGTTTAGTTTCCCTACATAGCATTTCTAAACTTTAGATAAGTATTAATTTTAATGCACATTTCAAGAAACAAAATTTGTTTGTTTAACACTTTTTTTTTACAATTCTATTTAAAAATTAGTATAAAAACAAATATTTTACTTATTTAAAATTTCTGTATATTGCAGCGGAAAATGGAGAGTAGAACGAACTCATACTCGGGGTTTTGTTATTTAGATATCTTGATGCACAGTTAAAAAAATATTTTTTGAGCGATATTTTGAGTTCATAGTTATTCTAGGCCCTACCAGTAGCCGAGCTCACAGTGCTGTGAACTGGGAGATGGTAGGTGCATGGTTCAAACCCAGATCGCGTTCGCCAACCTAACCGTTCGGAATTTCCGTGGTTTTCTTCAACGCTTAATGTAAATACTGATTAGGACTACTTAGAAAGACCCCTACGGAGATCACCCCGCTCCTCCTCCGAATAGATCCCACGTGTAGATAACTGGCCGTAATCCTACAACAAAAACAGCATAATTATCTTAGAACTAAGCTATTTTGATACATGCTTAATTGTGGTTAAAACTTTTCTTTCTATATAAATTCAATGTTTATGTGTTTTTTTAAAGGCAAGCCTGCACGAGGGTAATCTGCATAGGATGGGGTGCCTTGGTAGGAGGACTTTCTAAAGGGTTCTAACGTGTATTCACGTTACATCTTGAGAAAACCTACCAAAAGTCCAGACCGTTAGATCGACAGCCGCGCGATGGGACCCGAACCCGGGACCTTCACACTTCGGCAATCTACCATTCTATATATAATTCAAACTTTCGAAGGATCGGCTACGCAATCAGTTTTGAAATTTCACGTACAAATCAATAGCAGAAAAAAGGTATGGAAGTTAAGGGACTTCACCCCAAAGGGACAATGCCTACGCGTAAAATTTTGCTTCTTTTATTTTCTGTTTAAGTCGAATTGGCTTTATATATATATATATATATATATATACAGGTTGATTATAATTCAAGTTCCACTTTAAAACGATCGAAAAAGGAAAACTACTGGACCTAATATTATCAAACTTGGTAATTGTGTAAAGGTGGTCAGAGGATTTATTATCCGCGAAAAAAAAAAAAAAAAAAAAAAAAAAAAAAAAATTCAACACCAAGGGCAAGGACATATTTAAGGGGGGAGGGATTTCAGGGCCTCCCCCATGAAGAACAAACATTTTGGAGGGGGTCCAAAAGGTAAAAAAGACAGTATTTTTCTCAAAAGGACACTATATCATTATCACTTTAGTAACAAAAATGAAAATTTCGTGGGGGAGGAGGTTCGAACCCCTGAACCCCCCCAACTTAAATACGTCCTTGCCCCTGGTGTTGAATTTTTGAACTTTTTTTTTTCGCCGATAATAAATCCCCTGACCACCTTTTAAACAATGACTAAGTTTGATAGCGTATGGTTCAGTAGTTTTCCTTTTCTGATCGCTTTAATGTGGAACTTTAATTATAATCACCCTGTATATAAATTAATCCCTCCCTTAAAAATTTACAACTAAATAACATGTTACTTTAGCTTCAAATTTTGCTTTATTATACATTTTATTAAGGTCAATTAAATGTTTTAAAAAAATGAGCCCCCCCCCCCAAAAAAAAAAAGAATCTGCATCCGCCACTGATACATACCGTTATATTTTTATTCCTTCAATTTCTTCGAGTATCGTGTATCTAAAGTATAAAATTTTACGTTTTAACTATGCATATTGAGATTGATGACGTACGGCAGAATGGTACAATCTAATTTAATGTTCGCTTTTAACTGCATTAGCGTCAACAGGGGCTACTTTGGATTACTTTTACATGTTTGCTATGAGTAGTTTTAATTTTTTTTTTTTGTTGTTATTTGTTTGTTTCCTATGGGTGTGAATATTCAATTGCTTAGTAGGAATTATTTATCTAAGACTTGAGAACTTAAATTTCGTTATACGAAGTCATAACAAAGATGTAATTTTTTTTGTAAAATGTAAATAATAACAATCTATTATTATCAGAATAAGAAGGAACATTTCTTCAGTTTAGCAGACGCATTTCATCTGAACTCGTCGTGTGAAAGAAAGAGCTTCCAAAACAAATTCGTGAGAGAGTTAAATAGAAAAAGTAAACGCCTTTCCAAAGTTAATGCACTCCCATGTTCTGCATAGTGTTACGGAAGAGCATACAAACGTAGAATGGTCGACTGCTTTTTCATTAAGTAAAACTCTTTACTAAGTTACGCCCTTTAGTTAATATGCATCGCATGCCATGAAAAACACTTACTGGAGTTTCAACTATTACATTTATGACTACATCTCAAGTTGTTTAAATGCAGTGAAACGTGTTTTAATATGATCCTATACTAGGCGGAAACTTGTCTTGAAACAAATCTAGTTCCTGATGTGATGACGTCCTCACCATGGCCGAGCGGGTAAGACAGTAGATGGCCAAGAAGTGTGAAGATACAGGATTCTGACCTACCGCCAGGCTGCCGATCTAATGGTCTGGAGTTTTGGGGAGTTTTCTACAGAACGTGAATACGCTTTAGAATCCCTTAGAAAGTCTTCCGCAAAAGGCATCCCCCTTCCTTAGCAAATGCCCCTCGTGTAGGCTTGCCATAGTACAGAACACTCAAACAACCTGGTCTGACGAATTCCTGATTCATAGAGTACAACCTTTATTCAAATAATGTCTTTAGCGAAAAAATAATTTGAATTCTAGCGATCATATTTGAGAAAGGTTTAATTGCATTACATATCCTCCATTAGTAAAAGGCTGAAGTTATCAACAGGACAAACGGAGCGATTGCTGAGGGTCCAAACATCATATTTCCCCCCTAAATTATTTTTTAGTTGAAAATTTTGGACATAAATTCCTATTGAAAGAAAATTACAACAAAGCCTGTCTTAAGCGTACTCTCTACTGTACCGTGACTGAAAACTTTGTGGGGGTATATGTCGAATTCAAGAGTAGAGTTAAAGGGAATTTTCTTTTAAATTTTTAAACAGACGGACAACCAGCCAGACGAACCGAAATCATTAAAAAAAAAAATAATAATAACTGTATTGGAAAGTGCAATAAAAAATTACTGAAAGCTTTACTGGATATACTCCAACGAGAAAAAAAAAAAGAACAAAACCAAACTAAAGATGGTGCCGAATACATATTTTTGAATTAACTCGCTGTTGAGTTGTTCTGTTGAGCAGATCTCAGCCGAGGTATTTATTCAAATACTCCCGCAGCTCACATTGCTTGATTTTTTTTCTCCCCGTTTCTCACCCGTTAGTCCGAATTTGCAGTTGCATCATCAAGCGAGTCACGTTTCGTGATAAGTTTAACCCTTGACTGGACACTGACCCGCGCGACGTGGATGCTCCAAACGAGATTTCTCCCTCTGCACGGATGATATACACATTTCCTTGAGAAGCGACTCATGACACACATCGGTTGATTTAATGTTAGTGCAAGGAATTTCCCCTTAAATGTGCACTTAACACGTTATAGAGGATGCGTAGTTAGTTGTGCGGTCACACACGTTAACCGCAATGAGAACTATTTTTTGACTGCTTTGGGGCAGTACCTGTTTACATATCAAATCTCTGCGCGACACATGCGCAGGTCTGCTTCCTTCATGAGACCGGTGAAGACAGCTTGTGACATTTCTTTTATGACAGAGATATCTTTATTAGCATAAGATGGCGATTAATCTCAAAATTATGGCGCGAATAATAAGTCATCACGAATGCATGAATTGTGGAACATTTTTGCTGGTTGTCCGTCCGCTCATGAATGTCTTTTTTTATATAATAAATACAAATATTCACAGAATAATTAAAGATAAGTAGACTAACACCAGAAAAGTATTTCATGCAATAATATTCATCCCAGAGCATAATCCAATAAAATCCTTAGAGGGTTCAGAAAATAAAGCCGTTTTTTCGTATATCAGTATTTTACGAAGCTGAAACAGTTTAAGCTAATTAAGTACGAAATTTGGCATATATTTGATGTTTGTAGCACTCAATCAGAAAGGAATTTTTCAAAATTCGTAACCTATGAGCGATTAGGGACAAAACTCCCTTTTCATATATAAATCTCAAAAGAAAAAAAAAAGAGAGATCTATATTTTAAAATTTGTCCTCCAAGGATAATAAGTGCCTCTCTCCCATATTTTCACACACATAGGACCGAGGGACTGCATAAAAATTTAAATTTCGAAATTTTTATAGGATTTGATTTATTGACTTAGATTGTTTCTGATATAATAGATTGGGCAATTTAAAGTATTTTTGCGATTGGAACTATGCGTCTTTGACTAACAGTTTAGGAAATAGCCATTGGGCACCGTTAGCACTGGACACCCTGTATATAAACTAGACCGCCAAGGCTTTACTAATAAACTCATATATATATATGAGACGTCAGACATTTCAGTAAAGTTCCAGAGTTAAGGCAGGTAAAACGGTTTATTAAACATTATCTTTAAGTTACAATATAGAGTGAGAAGAAGAGAGGGGAGACGGGTACAAAAATCAGCGTGGACTGATTAAGCAGTTCCAGTGGCAGAAGTCTCTCGATTTTCGAGGTGCGGGTGTATTTACGCTCATCATACCACGGGGGCTGGTATGACATAACTCCGCCTCTTTCTTATCTCTAGTCCAGTTACATACATTTATGAACATGACCTGGATCCGGGATTACAAAGGCGTGGGGACACGTGTACACTCTAAAGAACTCAAAATCGACGGCCTGATGTCTAGCAATTAACTAAAGAATTAAAACATAGCTCCAGAGCGCGCGTGGCAAGTATGACAGGAAAGCAAAACTTACAGTGAAAGTACCCGCTTGAACAATACCCAAACTAGTAAAACCCAAATTACCTTTTTATACATTACATATATATATGTATAAAATCTTTGGCTTTTATTTAAACTACATATTTTTATGTTTACAATGAAGAATTCGTAATAAATTAGCTTGGAGGTCAACTTTTTTGAGCTCTGATTTAAGGTAAAATTAATTTTTTATGGGAGGAATAGTCAAAATTTGCATATGTAAATTTTAACTAGTTCCACTTCTTTATTTTTTCACATAAATAAGCTCATTAGATAGTGTTGTATAATTTATTATTTTTTTCATGCAGTAGCAATTTATTCCTAGTACAAAGCAGTAATTGATTAATGATATTTAAATGCCTGTTATTAATAAATTAATTTATTTTTGTCTAAGCAAGGCAAGTTGAGCTTTTTGCTTATTTTTGGTTATTTGCTTTATTATTATTTTGCTTACTATCGGGCTAAAGTCGGACTTCCTAAAAATGGGGCCAACTAAAATGGAAGGCGCCCACCATTGCCCTTCGCCTCCTTTTCTAGGGGGGGGGGTCTGGCACCATATGAGGGTGTCAGAGGGCATAAGCGGCAACAACAACAAAAACAGCTTATAGTAAAGCTAGCAATGTTTTGTCTTATTCACTAAATTTGGTGAGCAGTAGGAGCGATTTTTCTTGTACACTTGCTGTATTTTCCGAGGGATGATAAGAAATAGCTTCTGTGATTAAAAAGCAAAAGCATTGTTAAAGGTTTATTGCTGTTTGAAGAATGAGTCTCAAATGAGAATTGATTGTATTTTCTACAAATACTAGGGTACTTTTTTTTCTTTTTAATAATGATCTTTTTATGGTAAAAATCATTTGACGTAGTTTAAAAGGTGCATTGATGAGAAGACACTTTCCAATAAGAAGCTTTTCTGCATCTAATTTTGTAGATAGTGATTTAATGACATTCGTAAAACAGGATTTTGCTTAATAGACAATTGTACTCATATTTTATATAGTAGCAATTTATTCCTAGGACACAGCAGTAATTGATTAATGATATTTTCTATCCAATTAACAAATTTCATAACGAATGGAAAACGATCTTAAGTTAAAGATATATTTTTTAAATATCAGTCAATCTTTACTAAAGAAAAAAAAACTGTTTTTCATGCATAAATTTTTGTTTTTCAAATGATAATCTTGCTGCTTTGTACGTATATGTAAATCGGTGCATAGAGAAGTATCTACTTTAACAAAGTTAAAATTACCTGTTTCTTAATTTTTAGAATTCTCATCTTTAAAAGCATTCTCCCGCTGTAAAATTAATTGACTTGAAAAATTTCACCGGCTGTGTGTGTGTGTGGGGGGGGGGGAGTACAGAAAAACTAATATCTACTTAAAAAATCTAAAAACATGTATATTATTCGAGTTTCAGTGATTTTTCTTAAAGATTGTATCCTAGACACATTTAAACCATTATACTTTGCACATGCACATGCAAAAACATAAACAAAAACTCTTTAAAACTTTGAAAATCCACACGTTCTCTGTTTTTTGTAACGACTTAAATTCCATTCGTAGAAAGGACATCCAGCTAGTTATTTAATAATAATCATATTTTAAGAATCGATTTAAGGCATTTGTGGCCCATACAGGTTGTCTACATTTTATCTAAGCAAAAAGAATGATTAATTGAATGTAATTCACAGGAGAAAAAATTAAAGTACATATTGTTGTAAGATACAGTCCAAGTTTCCCATTATCACAAATGTTCGAGATGGCTTCCTCTTGTTACTCTGCAAATGTTCCATCGGTAAATCAGTTCTTGCCATAGTTTTATCAGCAGATATCCGTCGATCAAATTAATTGCACTGCAGATTCTTGATTTTAGTTCATGAATGGATTCAGGATGTGGCGGAGTGTACACTTGATCCTTTACAAAAACCCATACTCTGAAATCCAGCGGTAAAAGATCTTGTGATCGTGAAGGCCATTAAATAACACCTCCATGACTCAATCTTATTCTCTCAGCATTAAGGTAAGATGTGACGTCGTTGTGGTTGTGACAAGGGGCTCTATCCTCTTGAAAATGTAACCTCCAGGCGTTTTTTTTCTTTGATGATTGGCATAAGGAAAATATATATCCTGTCCAGGTAAGTAGTTCCTGTAACAGTTTAAACAGTAAAAGATTAAACTTAGGATATATTACTACTAGTCTGATTTTAATCTGGTTAATTTCATTTAATATTTTGGAAGTTCTTAACTTACGAAATTGCCCAACTAATTTGTAGACACGCTGTATTACGATTACTTGATAAGCAAAAAACAAAGAGTGATATGCGTTACTTTTTAATCTAATCAAAAATTATTTTCCTTTCAGATCAGAAAATAAACTCCTAGAAACACAACAACCAACACGGTAGGGGCAGCCTATTATGTGATAGAGTTTTCACATAATACATAAATGTCATCGTATTTTGCGCTTTCAACGCAAAATATTCGCATTTTATTCCAGTTATATACGTTCGATTTCTCGAACATATATTCAGAAGTTAATTAATAAAATACTTCAAAAATAACTATAAATCAGATATTTCTCGAACTAATAAAAGATTTCGAATTAACTGCTGGTACACATACTTTTGCTTTTTTCTTCCAGGGCATTTGACAATGGTGCGCCACTTGGCATTTCTGCTATTGGTATTTACAGTTGCATCCCCCATTCATGGACAGATACTTTCTAATGAAGACAATCCGTCGTTGCTGGATCGAGTTTTGCAAGTGGTATGGGAGCCTAGCAGTCTCATTCGAATGTGGGTAGGACTGGACCAGTTGTACAACATTGCTCTGAGCTGGAGGACAGTCGCCAAGAGACTTGCGTCCCTTCCTTTCGGCGAAAGTCGTTCCATGGACCACGTGAAAATACAAGAACCTAGGAGCTTCAAGTACCACAAACCTTCAGTCGCTTCTCAATGGGACCGATTCAACAAAATTTATGCCAGTAGCAACTTGTCGCCCATAGTCGCAGACACTCGAAATCGGCTGATACAGGGCCAGTATTCAAACATTTTCCAAAAGGGGGAAAGCAATGTTTTCAATAGTATACAAACAGATACAAATTCTGCACTTTTTGGACTGCCCCCGCCTTATATATTCCAAGCACAGGAAGTGTTCCTTAACCCCGGCATGCTAGACTTGCTGAAAAACGCAAACGAATTGGAACCATCCTTACCATTCGGTAACAGAGACGACGGGGAGACGGCTTCTACACTTTTGAGATTACAGAAGATGGAAAACATGAAGATTTTACAAGAGAAGCAGTTTCTGCACCAATTTAGTGGTGCAGGATTGATGAATCATAAGCAGCCGGGCGGGCCCGGTGGCATTTTAAACGGTGGCCCTCAAGAGAGACTTAATATGCTTCTGAAACTACTTAAAACTTTAGGTGATATGCATACTAACAATATAAGGCGGCAAAGTTCCGGAAAAACTGACAGATGACTTTAAATTTCAAAGAATTATTCTAATTGTTTCCAGAACTACACTGAAATAGAAATTTTGATAACAGGACACCTCAACGAAATCCAAAAATATATAAACTTAAGCTAACGTCAATTTAATGTGGTTTAACACAATTTCATTTATAAGATTCTTTTTTCTTACTATGATGTATTCTTTAGCCTTTTAAAATATATCTTACTGGAACAGTGGAAGATGAATTATGAATTAGGAATATAATTAATTTGTTAAGTAATTGTGTTGACCTTTTAAACGGTCGAGACTGGTTGCTTCCATTCAAGTGACTCCAGTTTGCAAAATAAAGAGTTTCCATTTTAAGTTAATAAACACTCTTCATAATATGTATTTCTACTCCAAAGTTGCAAAGTAAGATTAAGAATAGTTTCTTTAACTACGGTTGATATCACCGGCACACAAAAAAAAGTTGTTTGTACATCGGACGCCACCTATCTACCGGCATGTATTTCGACCCGCTGAATCCGAATTTCAAGTCAGTTTAAGCCGTGCACCCTCGAGTATCGAGTAAATTGAAAAAATAGCGTAAATTGGATAAATGGTAATTAAAAAAATTTATGAATCTAAACCAAGCATAATTCTTATTATTTCGGTCCGCTGAATACAAATTTAAAGTCTATTTAGATTATAAACCGTTCTAAATCTCAAAAAATTGAAATAAAAAACTTGAAAGATGTTAAAAATAGCAAAAAATCGTCTTATTTTAATAAAAAAATTTTGTTGACCCAAATCAAAGAGGAATTTAAAGTAATTTGATTTGCTTAATCCGAATCTAAAATATATTTGGCTTAGACTCCCTCAAACCCTCAAAAAATCGCAAAAAACTGATAAAATAGCAAAAGTTACTAGTTAAAAAAATTGAAAAAAATCTATAAAACATGATTAAATACGTTTCTTGTATTTTTTTATGCGTAAAATATAAGTACAGAATCTGAAAATGCAAAAAATTGTAATATCTCTAACACAGTTTAAAATCTGAGAAAATCGCTCTCCTTATTCTGCTTATACATCATTTTTAGATATTTTACGCAAAAAAATACAAGAAACGTATTTAATAATGTTTTATAGATTTTTTTCAATTTTTTTAACTATAACTTTTGCTATTTTATCGGGTTTTTTTTTTCGATTTTTTGAGAGTTTGAGGGATTCTAAGCCAAATATATTTTAGATTCGGATTAAGCAAATCAAATTACATTAAATTCCTCTTTGATTTGGGTCAACAAATTCTTTTTTCATTAACACAATGGCGATTTTTTGCTATTTTTAACATTTTTCAATTTTTTGAGATTTAGAACGGTTTATAATCTAAATACATTTTAAATTTGTATTCAGCGGATCGAAATACAGTGGAACCTGCTAAAGTGACCACCTTGGTAAAGAGACCACCTGTCTAAAGTAAACACTTTTATGAAATTTCATTGTAACTCATAAAAAATGTATGGGGAAATATCCTGTAAAGTGACCACCTGCAAAAACTGTATAGTGACCAGATAATCTGCCAAATTTAAATTTTTTTAAACTGTCAAATCTGACCACTTTTCACTATAAACTGCCTCTTAAATATAAGGCACATTCAGATAATATAGAATGCTATATCCCTTTTCAGTTGTTTAACACAAGATTTGATCTCAACACTGTTTCTCTCTTCTATAACACTTGTTCTTAATAGATGAATAAATAAAACAAACAAACAAACAAAAATAGATAAATAAATTAAAAAGAAAACTTGTTTTAGTCTAGATTCTTTTATATTTCTGTTGATGCTAAAATTGATTCAGCGTGGTTTCCGGTAAGAGTTGTGTGGGATGCAGTTAATCACAACAATCATTTACAATTACTTTTGATTAAGTTAATCACACATTTATGAGTACTTCTGATTTCCCTTTACCTATTCTAAATATAATACTCTTGCCATTTTAAATCTCCCATCTGTCAATAATGCTATTTAACTTTTTCTTAATTTACCTTGGTTTTAGCCTTTGTAATGCATTTTGTTGGCGTTTGTAGTCTGTGAATATATTTAATTTTCTTCCTTTCCCACAGGATTACAAGAATTTTGTCTAGGCTACAAAAACTATATTCTGATCACCCTTGTGGCGAGTCACATTTAAATTTTGCCAAACATGTATAAAGCCTAACATTTCTTTTCATTTTTTCAACCTGGCGATTTATTTGGCAAGCCGCCCTTTTAAACTTTGCTTTTACAGCACAGTGTGTTATCTAAACAATGTGTTCTTGATGTACACTAGTGAAAATTGTATCCTGAACTATATTTATGCAAACATGAAAACAACCCAAACATTCAAAGTGTAGTTTATTAATATGTCAAGCTTCAAAATGGAAATTTATATTTTTTATTCATATTATTTTTTATTATTCATTGTGACCAAGAAGTACTGAATGCATATTGAAACGTAAGTATAAGGAAGTCTCACACAATTTGTATGCAATGTGCATCTTAATGTTTCAGTATTTTACTCCCAACATTCCTCTTTTTTGTTAATGGATATTTATTGATTTCAAGATCTTGTTATAAATAAACTGTAGTGTGTTTGTGCAAGTGTTATTTTAATTTTAAGCATAAACAAATTTATTAAAGTGCTACCTTTGTAAGGTGACCACCTGTATAAGGCGACCAGTTTTGTCGTTCCCGAGGATGGTCACATTAGGCAGGTTCCACTGTACATAAGAATTACGCTTGGTTAAGATTCATTAATTTTTTAATTACCATTTATCCAATTTACGCTATTTTTTCAATTTAAACGATACTCGAGGGTGCACGGCTTAAACTGCCTTGAAATTCGGATACAGCGGGTCGAAATACATGCCAGTAGATAGGTGGCGTCCGATGTACAAACAACTTTTTTTTATTTTGTGTGCCGGTGTATTTTAAGGAATTTTAGTTTTGCACAGTGCTAAAGATACATTTCACTGAAGAGTGAAAACTGTGCGTCCACTTCTTTCTATACCCTGAAAGTATAATTATCTACATTTTATTTTTAAGAGAGATGAACCTACAGCCTGAGTAAAAAGTTTGAGAAAATGGAAAAATCTTAAACTGAGGTTAAAATATTTGATTAATAATTATTAACCTTAAAATATCATTTGATTGATAATTGCTAATAAAAAATGCAGCAAAATTCATTTGCAAATATTTTATTATCTGAAAATATTGTAGAACACGCTGATCAATATTTAAGCTTGAGTAAAAACTTCAAAGTCAACATAGAAAATAGCATATAAGATAACAACAACAAGCAAACAAAATACTTTTAGAATCTTGTGTAGGAGCCATTTCTTCGAATTACTTCAAATATTCTTTTTCCATGAATGAAACCAGTTTTTGACAAATTTAGGAGGTCTGTTTTAAACCACCAGTCTTCGATAGTAGATTCAGCTCTAATAATGATGTAAAATGTCTCCCATTTGCATAAACTCTTCTTGCTGAGTCATCCCATAAGTTCTCTATTGGGCTGAGATCTGGAGACTTAGCTGGCCATTTCAAAGTTTCAACAGTGTTGACTTGGGACCTTTTTTTTATGCTTCTTGAACGGATAGGTGCATTATCTTGCTCATATTTCCAATTTCTCCAGCATTTAGAGCATTTGGTAAAAGATGACTTGCTGGCAGAGGCGCCGACTTTACAAAATTTCTGTGGGTGCCCTAAAGTCCGTGGGGGAAATGTTGAAAGTCGCACAAGGTTTGCAATTTTTGATAAAGGATCGCTAAGTTGGGTGCCAAAGCGCGACAATTTATTTTAAAGAGGGAGTATAGTTGGAATGTACTTGGCTAAGATTGTAAAATAGTTTTAGTAGGTGATTTTAAGATAGATTTCGATTCCGAAGATGAGTTTTTATGGAACAAAGAAGAAAAATACGGTACACTCATAAATAACGATACACTTTCCAACTTTATGGAATCTTTTCCAACTACCCTTCAATCTTTTCCTATTATTATTTGCTTCCTTGCTCGTAACTACTCAATCATTTGACTTTTGGTGCACATTTTTACCAGTGGGAAATGGGTAATACAAATAATCATTTTAGCTCCACATAAAATATCCAATATCTGAGGGTATAGATCAAAGAAATGATATCTGTCTCACGGTTTTGGTACACAAATTAAAATAAACTAACTGTACCAAGGATGCGAAAAAATTCAGGATGATTCTTTACAAGCTGCACTACACACTGCAATAAATTCGAAAACTTTCATGAAACTTTCTGAAAAAAATCTTAAACGTGGAACTGCACAGCAAAATATTTCGGAGATATATAAGAGTGGCCATTCTGCAAAAAAATTTCGTTTATTCCGGTGTCTAGTACAGCTTGTGAACCTACATCCTAAAAATTGTGAAGTGCTTGAGATAATTAGTTTTCTTTTTTGTATTTATATACCAAAATTGCGTGTTTTTTCCCAGCGCTGAAGGTGACATTCAAAGTTTAAGTGAATAGTGTGAATTTTGGCATCCGATTATCTGTACTACGGTGAAGCAACGCTGGGCATAGAATGAAAGTCTCCACCGCTGTGTCTTAGTAACGATAACAGCAAACCAGTTAAAATCAGGATTCTTTTTAAAGTAATGAAGTATTTCTGATGAAATGCCCTTCTTTTAGAAAAATCTGCTTGTGCTGGAGTCACCTTAAATTTGTTTGCCTTACGCAAATTCTCTGTCAAAATTCGAGAATTCCTGGGCGCACACCCCCTTTGCCCTTGTAATATAATAAATCAGACCCGAAAGTGGTGTATTACACTATTTCACTTTTTTAAAAAACTTTTAGCGATAGAATTTTGATTGGTTTTAACTAATCATTATAAATTTCAAAGCAAAAGAAAAGTGTATCACTACGTTTATAGGGGGGGGGGAAACATGCAACAATAATATCACAATCAGTCAAATTTCTTGTCATGCAAATGGAAATTTTGTATAAAAAGTGATTCGGTTTTCGAATGTAGCAGTTCACGATCAATGCTATTCTTGTTTAATCTATCTCATCCCTGTCTGAAATCCTCAGAGTTTTCAAAAAATGCTATTCATAGTATTGTTTTTCAGCTCATTCATTTCCTGTATTTTTTTTTATTTTTTTTTTTTTTTTACGTTTTTGTACCCCTATAAACAGCTGCACCTAAGCCTTGACTATTTTCTTCTTTTTTTTTTTCCTCAAAATTTTTTTTAAAAAATTACAAACATTATACCTTTAAAATAAAACTAGATAATTTCCTCAGAATGAATTAATGCAACGTTTTCTATGTTGAAATGTGTGTAGGACCACATAAAAAAGATTGGTAACTATTTAAATGCAAACAGAAAAATAAAGCAGAACAAAAAAAGTTGTTTATCTTAGAGTTAATAATTATTCAAAAAATATTTTGAATTGTTGGCCATATAACCTCCAGGCATGATTTTGAGCATCCTCCTGAAGTAGAGCTAGTTTACCCTCTACCATTATGTGGTCAAATTTGCAAAATTACGAGAGATATACATTTCAGTAATGTGTGTTCATGCGCCCATGATTTCAGTATAGTTTTACAAAAACAGCATTGGGCTAGATCAAAGCAAATAGTACCTAATTCCGCTTTGTCAAACAAAAATTGAACAAAATATTTGCAGAAAATGACACGGAAGGCATCTCGAAATGTTAGTGTGGACCACAGTCTGTTCCATCCTTTTCAATAAATAACTGAGCACTAAAATCATTCAAAAATAAGAAAAGGAAATTGAGACTTTAGAAGAAAGTGACACAAACCTTTATGCTTTAGAAGCCTCGCCTCAGTCTCATTCAATTAACACTAAAGCGCCGACACTTTTTGGTGAATGGGCATCTTTTTTTGTTCCAGAGACATACAAAGTGTTGTATATTAGGTGCTTGTAAACAGACAGACCTTGATGTTCTCTATATACAATAAAAACAATTAAACCTACTCACTTCGGAATCCTGAAGTAATATTATTAGAACTATCTCAAAACATTTCTATAATGGGAATGAGTCTTTCACCTAACTCCTGTGTTATCTTTCCCGCGTGAACTTCTGATTGTAGCCAGCGGCTTTGTCTCAAATTCTCCGTTTTCCGGTACTCTTGGGCTAACACAGTCTCATTGTATTCATACATTTTCCCATGGATGACGTGGATTCTGGGATGAGGTCTTATGGGTCAGAAAGGGGGGGGGGCACTTAGGACTTCGGCTGCAGTGGACAAAGGCATTGCCTGTAGGGCTGTAGGGAGTCAGAAAGACATTGTTTCCATGGGCGCCAGATAGGAAGGCAAGTGGCAGTGGGGGATTGCGATTTGAGCCCGCCTAGTATAGTAAACATTTTTACAGCATACTGAACTTCTAAGTATTATTTTCGTGCTAAAATGTCTGAAAGTTAAGATGACCCCCATACACCTCTAAATTAGTACTCATATGAGAAACTATTATAATTATTATTATTATTTTAAGTGGACAAAAATATTACCTATTTGCATTCCTTTTTTTTTTTTTTTTTTTTTTTTCATGCACTTTTTAAAATTTTAGAGTATGTGCTAAGTTACTACTTATTGTAATTTTATTATAATTACTCCAGTTCCGAGGTACATAAGGGTGTATGCCGAAGAAACAAAATCTGCATAAAGGTCTTAGTACACAAATTAAAGTAAACTATCGCACCAAGGATTCAAAAAATTTAGGATGATTCTTTATAAGCTGCATTACATACCGAAATAAAGAATAACACTTCTTTAAAATTTTCGATTTTTAAGAATTTTTTCTAAAAGTTTCGTAAATTATACAGGTATATTGTTTATTTCAGTGGATGTATGTCTAAATATAATACTCTTGCCATTTTAAATCTCCCATCTGTCAATAATGCTATTTAACTTTTTCTTAATTTACCTTGGTTTTAGCCTTTGTAATGCATTTTGTTGGCGTTTGTAGTCTGTGAATATATTTAATTTTCTTCCTTTCCCACAGGATTACAAGAATTTTGTCTAGGCTACAAAAACTATATTCTGATCACCCTTGTGGCGAGTCACATTTAAATTTTGCCAAACATGTATAAAGCCTAACATTTCTTTTCATTTTTTCAACCTGGCGATTTATTTGGCAAGCCGCCCTTTTAGAACTTTGCTTTTACAGCACAGTGTGTTATCTAAACAATGTGTTCTTGATGTACACTAGTGAAAATTGTATCCTGAACTATATTTATGCAAACATGAAAACAACCCAAACATTCAAAGTGTAGTTTATTAATATGTCAAGCTTCAAAATGGAAATTTATATTTTTTATTCATTATATTTTTTATTATTCATTGTGACCAAGAAGTACTGAATGCATATTGAAACGTAAGTATAAGGAAGTCTCACACAATTTGTATGCAATGTGCATCTTAATGTTTCAGTATTTTACTCCCAACATTCCTCTTTTTTGTTAATGGATATTTATTGATTTCAAGATCTTGTTATAAATAAACTGTAGTGTGTTTGTGCAAGTGTTATTTTAATTTTAAGCATAAACAAATTTATTAAAGTGCTACCTTTGTAAGGTGACCACCTGTATAAGGCGACCAGTTTTGTCGTTCCGAGGATGGTCACATTAGGCAGGTTCCACTGTACATAAGAATTACGCTTGGTTAAGATTCATTAATTTTTTAATTACCATTTATCCAATTTACGCTATTTTTTCAATTTAAACGATACTCGAGGGTGCACGGCTTAAACTGCCTTGAAATTCGGATACAGCGGGTCGAAATACATGCCAGTAGATAGGTGGCGTCCGATGTACAAACAACTTTTTTTTATTTTGTGTGCCGGTGTATTTTAAGGAATTTTAGTTTTGCACAGTGCTAAAGATACATTTCACTGAAGAGTGAAAACTGTGCGTCCACTTCTTTCTATACTCTGAAAGTATAATTATCTACATTTTATTTTTAAGAGAGATGAACCTACAGCCTGAGTAAAAAGTTTGAGAAAATGGAAAAATCTTAAACTGAGGTTAAAATATTTGATTAATAATTATTAACCTTAAAATATCATTTGATTGATAATTGCTAATAAAAAATGCAGCAAAATTCATTTGCAAATATTTTATTATCTGAAAATATTGTAGAACACGCAGATCAATATTTAAGCTTGAGTAAAAACTTCAAAGTCAACATAGAAAATAGCATATAAGACAACAACAACAAGCAAACAAAAAACTTTTAGAATCTTGTGTAGGAGCCATTTCTTCGAATTACTTCAAATATTCTTTTTCCTGAATGAAACCAGTTTTTGACAAATTTAGGAGGTCTGTTTTAAACCACCAGTCTTCGATAGTAGATTCAGCTCTAATAATGATGTAAAATGTCTCCCATTTGCATAAACTCTTCTTGCTGAGTCATCCCATAAGTTCTCTATTGGGCTGAGATCTGGAGACTTAGCTGGCCATTTCAAAGTTTCAACAGTGTTGACTTGGGACCTTTTTTTTATGCTTCTTGAACGGATAGGTGCATTATCTTGCTCATATTTCCAATTTCTCCAGCATTTAGAGCATTTGGTAAAAGATGACTTGCTGGGACACTTTGATATGCTTGTGAATTCATTTCACCCGAAACGAACGCAATTGAACCCACACCATTGTAAGCAAAGCAATCCCAGGCTATCACACAGCCTCCACTTAATATTTCTTTTTCTTTCTTAAATCCCGCAAATCATACTTCCATCCGTCTGAACCACTCAAATTCCACTTTTTTCATCGGAAGAAACTATTTCTAACTAATGGCTACCCCAAGTCATTACCTGCTGGCTGAAGTTCAAACTATCTATTTTGTGCTTCTGCAGCAACTGAGGCTTAGCCAATATTTCTGTATAAATGTAACTGCCAGACCTTCTTATTGTGTTATATATCGTTTTCTGACAAACATTTAAACCTGTCACCGGAATAAGTACAATGATCGAGCACTTCACAGTAGATGCAAGTCTGCAAACTCTTTTTTCAACACGCAAGGACAAAGCTTTAGATCTTGCTCGCTATACTTTTTACCATATTTGCCTGTCAAATTAAAAAAATGTTGTTGAATGCACTCTTTGATCTTCCTAACTTTATTGCAATAGTACAGATACACATTGCTGTTGAAGAAATACTTTCAATCTGTCCTCTTTCATGATCAGTTAACTTCTTACCTTTCATCATCTTCACAAAGAGCACCAAAACTTCATAGAAATGTATGATAAATTTGAAAATTTAACAGTTGTCACAATCTTTGTACTTTCAGTAATATTTAAGCCCGTATATGTATACTTATTTTTAAAAAAATATTGGTGACCTTAAAGATTTTTCTCAAGCTGAATGTACCGGTTTTGTATAAAAGACTTTTTCTGATAATTATATAATTTATAAATTCTATTTTTTGTGCTATTTCTTAACAATGAACTTTAATAGTTAATAATGAAATAATATTTGAATCCCTTATATTTTATTTCTCCATATTCTCAAAAATTTTTCCTTTCCCTATGGTTTTTATTCAGACTGTATTTATCAAAACAAAAATTTTAACAATATTATGTAAAACATTTAAAAGTTTTTGTTTGCTTATTTTTAAGCCTATGTACAACGTATTACTTCAGTCCATTTAAATGCACTGCAATGAAAATAAATCAAAGTAATGTAAATCAAATTGACGAGTGGAATTCAGCTAGTTCTTTTTGAATGAGCGAGATTTTCTTCATTGAAATTCCCGTTGATCCAACCAAAGGAATAATTTTTCTTAAGGTTGAAATAATGAATTGAGAATGTAATCGAATCATATGCGTGTCCAGTTATCAAAGTTTCATTGTAAGTACTTTCACTCATAATATTGAAGAATAAATAATTCATAATTTTTGAGTGCAACTATAGAAAATAAATATATTTGTTCACGACTACTTTTTCTATAAAATATAAATTTTATTTTAAGTCTGCTGCGCAGAAATGCGCTTATTTATTTAAAAATTACATCATCATAAAGTATATGAAAAGACATAGCTTTGTAATAGACAAAGTTTGGCTTGTTTAGTAAAATGTATGAAGTAAAGCTTAGAATAAAGATCTTTGATGAAATCGAAGATTCATTTAGCAGCAAAATCAAGACAATAGCACCAACATTTTGCTTTTAAGAATGTTTTTAAATGTTAAAAATTTATAGTATTTTACTAATTTATCAAAAATTCCAATAATATATGTTATAAAATATTTTACCTTAAAAATAGTACAAGATTTAAGTTTTGGGATATATATATATATATATATATTACATATCGAGCACTATCACGTGAATAAATGGAGTCTGATTTTTTCTAATACATATAGCGTAACAGTTAAAAATGGCAAAATATCTCAAAAAGTTTAGACTCAGAAAAATCGCATTCAATTTTTTTGCAAAATCACTAAAGCTTCTTGTAATAAGCTATAATTAGATGAAAATAAAAATAAAAATAATTGCTCGATATCAAAGATGCTCGATTTCTCGTGCCCTCAAAACGGTAGGAAATTCGATGACACCATTTCCGAAAAGCTACTAGATAGAATGCATCAATGTTTTTCCTTTTAACTCGAATTCCCTTTACCTATACAGAGGAACAACTGTATGATTAATTGGCGGTTTATTATCATAATTGACGATCGCGTGAAGAAAAAATTGTAATTATGTCTAATATACATAATTTTCCCCCCCTCCGCAGCATACTTTACCTAAGAATAGTTTTATTTATGTTTTTGTTTTCAATAATTATGAAAACTAATTAGAAACGCATGTTTAATCTCTTGTCATATTTAAAATATCTCTATCTGAGAATGCGCAGTTACATAAAAAGAAATCTTATTAAAAATACTTTTTAATATTTAGATTTAGATACTTATATTTTTAACTTTGAAAAATTGCATTCATCATCGCATTTGGAAGAAAGGGAAGCAAGAAACATACATTCCTCAAGCGCGAAAATAATTTGTTTGCCCGGTACTTCGTGATTTAGATATTCGTGATTTAGATAAAGGTTGGTGATAGTATTTTATTGTTTGTTGCCTTAACATTCACGCTTAGCATACTTTTTGCGTACGCACAAATTTCACTACAAATGACACAGAATAGCACTTCCAGTGTTGGGCAAAATGTAATATCATCGTCAGTCTAAATCTATTCAACTAAAAATTGATCAATTGATAATTGTGAATTTTATAATTAAAGATTAATCAATTTTCAATCGTTTTTCACAATGAAAGGTTAAATAATCATTAATCAATTATCAAGATTAAGTGTGATTTAACAATTAATAAATAAAATTAATTAGACTAGAAAAAATTTTAGTAAAACTAGAGCCTAGGAATTTTTTTAGGGCTTCTTTTTAGCATTTTTCAACAATTTATTCCATCTGCAGTCCTTGTGGATGGATAGACGAGCAGATTCATAGATAGACAAATTGAATTTACAACATTTTAACTTTTTTGCAAACTGTTAAAAAAGAGGTCCAACTATTATTAAAAAAACAATAGTCAAACGAGTTTAATATGTGCATTTAGAAGGAATTAATTTTTAATTGCTTTAATCAAATTAATTTTATGATTAACGATTGATAAGTTGTTAATTGTAAAGGGTTTACCGTTAAGAATGATACAATTTAAAAATTAAAAAAACACAAAAATTATTCAGTGAGACACATTTTTTAAATTTTTTTGAAAGCTTACATTATGCCATTAAGTATGAAAATAATATCGTTCATGTGAGCACCATGATTCTCTGTACATCATTCTGTCAAACCAATTTTCCATCACTCTTTCACATAAATTTGGTGTTATTTCACGAATAACATGTTCAATGTTGGTTTTTAATTACCCAATTGTTATTGGATTGTCAGCATAAACTTGTGGCTTAACATTTCCCCACAAAGAAAGAAATCACAAGGTGTTAAATCACAAGAACGGAATGATGTCGTCCATGAATTCTTCTCAAATTTCTCTCAATATTCACATATGAAAACTGATTTTGATGAAACAATTTCATAATTTCGAAACGTTGTTCAAGAGTGTATCTTTCCATGATTAAATGGCAAAGCATACTAAACACAAATGACACAAGAAATGTCAAAAAAGAATACTCAGTGTTGCCATTCTAACCATTTAAAATTGTTCCATCCCTATTGGAAAACCCTTTAGATTCGCAATCAAATAATTGTGATTAGTTGTTAATTATTAGCCTAGAAATAACAACTGGTTAACTGTTTGTTGTAAAATTTTGTGATTAGCAGTTAGTGAATTATTAATTTTAAATTTGACAATGAACAAATAATTATTCATTAGTTAGATTGATAAGTCAAACTTTTAGATTACCGATTACATTATCATTCGCATGGTAGACAGTTGAAGTGTGAAGGTCCAGCGTTTGGGCCTACTGCGCGGCTGTCGATCTAACGATCTAGATGGAGTTTTGGTCAGTTTTCTTCAGATGTATCGGGAATTCGCGCTAGAACCCCTTAAAAGTCCTTCTACCAACGCACGCCCCCCCCCCCCGTAGCAGATTCTTTTGGTGTAGGCTTGCCATAACGCAAACCAGAACAAAAACAAATAGATTGTCAATCGTTTTTTACCTACTTACAGCCAGGCATATGCGAGCTGTTTCAGAGAGGTTTTAAATTTTGATATCAACAATGTGGGATCAAAAACTTGGTTTTTATACACCAATTAATAACCACTCCACTAAAGGTGTTGAAGCGTCAGTAAAATTTCGACCATGCTTTTTCAAAATTTAATTTGTTTCTCAAAAAAATACTGAACTTAAAATTGATCATCATAAGTAATATTTCATTTTGAATGATGTAATTATCGGAGAGCAAACCATTTGTTATAAAACTTCATAAAGTAAGTTAAAATAAATGAATGTTAAATAATTAGCAAAATTTCCGCACGATATAAACCTCTGAAAACTCATGGTAATTATTTTTTTTAGGGAAGGAGATAGAACACGACATTCAATCCCTGTGTAGGGCCTTACGAAACGTTGTACATATTTCTTCATTGAAACCAGGGGCAGCCCTAGGGTACGTGGCACCTCCCCTGCAAACGTACAAAAGGCGCTCCTTTTTATACTTTTTTCAAGCTTTTGAGTTCGAAATGGCGCCCTTTCGAAGACGGCGCCCCGATACGATGCTTACCGTGTCGGGTCGCCCCTGATAGAAACAAAACAGTATAAATTGGAGACCTGTCCAAGGCAAAAACCAAAAACAATTTTTAGAATAAACTTATACAAAACGGAAGATGAATTTTGTTACTTACATGTACATCGGTATATTACGATATGTTTTATTAATCCTCCTTGAAATTCTTTGTTTATAGAGAAAAAACCTATCCAGCTTTTACTCTGTACATACAAGGTAACGAAAAACTGTTCAGCTGATAACAACTATGAGGAAATTTTATTCATATAATCTTTAATTGAAAGAATTGTGTTAGGTTGAGCCTGTAGGTAATGTGCAGAAATTTGTATACAGCCCCAATGCAGATAAAAAGCCTTTATTAAGAATAATGTAGTGAAAATGTGATCCTGCATTCTCCCTTAAAGAAAATATACCCTAAAATCTGTAGTTCGAAAAAACAAAACGTGTTCGAAAAAACAACAACACTTCTTGAACCCAAATTAAAATAAACTCTTTGAGCCAGGGACTCGATATATTTTAGAAAATCTCATCATACGCTGTACTCAGAAGCGTAATTTCTGTATTCCAAAGGTGGGCTACCTCACGGCAAAAATGAAACGGAAGAGAATATTTCGCAGCTGGTCTAACTAGCCAAGAGGATACGCCACTAGCCTGTACTACTCTACATTGTAATAAACGATAAATTTATGCGAGATATGAAAAATTCTAAATGTAATTCATAAACATAGATAGAAAATTCATGCATGTTTATGACAAGTTTTGTAAAGTGACCTAATATTTAAACACTAGCTGAAGTACCCGTCGTTGACGGGTTAGTACTGAATGCAAATTTCCAAAAAGCAAGAACTTTCGTCAGCATTGTAGGAGTACACAGAATGGGCGTAGCATACTGCCAAAAGTAAAGAAAACTAAGTTATAATTTTTATGTGTTGTTAAAATATTACAGGTTAGAGAGTAACTAAGTGATATCATTTCATTCGCTTTAGTCGTAATTATGTGATGCGCGAATGAATTTTTATGCATATTGAAATAATTTTCGCAAAATCTCAAAATCCAATCAATATTTTTGAAAAATTAGAAGCCTAGAATTTAAGTTGAGTGACAATCTGTCATGTCAGCCAATTTCGTTTTATTCCCTGCAGTCTTTATTTAGTGATGCTGGAACAAAATTTCAACATTTTAAAACGATTTTCGCAAAATCTCAAAATGTAATCAAAATATTTTAAAAATTCAAAGCCTATAAATTAAGATTAGCAACTACCTATCATATCACCAAATTTCGTATCATTCGTATTAGTCGTTATTACGTGATGCTTGAAGAAATATAAACGTATTTTGAGAGAATTTTCACAAAATCTCAAAATCTAATAAAAATGTTTTAAAAATTGGACACCTACAGTTTAAGTTGTGTGAACGATTATTATGCCACCAAATTTTATTCCATTCACTTTAATCGTAATATCATGACGTGCGAACAAAAATCTATGCAGTTTGAAACGATTTTCACAAAATCTCAAATTTTTTCAAGATTTTTTTTCAAGAATTCTAAGCCTATCGTATAAACTGGATAACCAATTATTACGTCGTAAAATTTCATTTTATTCACTGTAGCCCTTATTACGTGACGCGCGAACAAAAATTTACGTAGTTTTAAACGATTTTCAGAAAATTTCAAAGTTTAATAAAGATTTTTAAAGCATTCGACACCTATAGTTTAAATTAAGTGACCACCTATCATTTCACCAAATTTCATTTTATTTGTTTTAGTTCTTATTAAGTGATGCGCGATCAAAGATTTTACTCAGTTCGAAACGATTTTCGCAAAATCTCAAAATCTAATCAAGATTTTTTAAAAATACGACACTTATGTTTTAAGATTCATGATACCAAATTTCATTTCAATCGTTTTTACTTGATGGTCGAACACAAATTTACGCAGTTTGAAACGATTTTCGCAAAATCTCAACAAGATTTTTTTTTAATTTGACGCCTATGTTTTAAGTTGAGTGACCACCAATCACATGATACCAAATTTCATTTCAATCACTTCAGTCGTTTTTACGTGATGCTCGAACACGAATTTACGCAGTTTCAAAGGATTTTCGCAAAATCTCAAAATCCAATCAAAATTTTTTAAAAATTCGACACCTTTGTTTTAAGTTGAGTGACCACCTATCATGACACTAAATTTCATATCATTCGCTTCAGTCGTTTTTACGTGATGCTCGAACAAAAACAGCGTCACGGACAGAATGTCAGAACGACAGATAGACAAACTTTTTTTTGAAGGTCGCACCGGATTCCCGGATGCTTGAAACGGATAGAAATCACAAAATTTTTGAATTCGAAGAAATGTACAGACAAAAGTCTAATTTTATTTATATAGATATACTAGCTGAAGTACCCGTCGTTGACGGGTTAGTACTGAATGCAAATTTAAAAAAAGCAAGAACTTTCGTCAGCATTGTAGGAGTACACAGAATGGATGTAGTATGTTGCCAAAGTAAAGAAAGCGAAGTTATAATTTTTATGAATTGTTAAAATATTGCAGGTTAGAGAGTCACTAAGTGATATCATTTCATTCGCTTTAGTCGTAATTATGTGATGCGCGAACGAATATTTACAGATATTGAAATAATTTTCGCAAAATCTCAAAATCTAATCAACATTTTTGAAAAATTGGAAGCCTAGAATTTAAGTTGAGTGACAACCTATTTTGTCACCAAATTTCGTTTCATTCCATGCAGTCTTTATTTCGTGATGCTGGAACAAATATTTCAGCATTTTAAAACAATTTTCACAAAATCTCAAAATGTAATCAAAATATTTTTAAAAAAATCTCAACACCTTTAAATTAAGATTAGCAACTACCTATCATATCACCAAATTTCGTATTAGTCGTTATTACGCGATGCTTGAAGAAATATAACCGCATTTTGGGAGAATTTTCACAAAATCTCAAAATCTAATAAAAATGTTTAAAAAATTGGACACCTTTACTTTATGTTGAGCAACAACCTATCATGTGACCAAATTTCATATCATTCGCTTTAGTCGTTATTACGTAATGCGTGAACAAAAATTCACTGACTTTGAAACGCTTTTCGCAAAATCCCAAAACCTGATAGATTTTTTTTTTAAGATGAATATTAGTTTAAAGTGACCACCTATCATTTCACCAAATACCATTTTTTCACCTTTGCAGTTATTACGTGATGTGCGAACACAAATTTACGCAGTTTGAAACAATTTTCGCAAAATCTCAAAATCTTATCAAGATTTTTAAAAAATTCGACGACAATGTTTTAAGTGGAGTGACCACCTATCATGATACCAAATTTCATTTCATTCACTTCAGTCATTTTTACGTGTTGCTCGAACACAATTTTAAGGAGTTTGGAACGATTTTCGCTAAATCTGGAAATCTAATCAAGATTTTTTAAAAATTCGACGCCTGTGTTTTAAGTTGGGTGACCACCTATCATGACACCCGATTTCATATCATTCGCTTCAGTCGTTTTTACGTGATGCTTGGACACAAATTTACGCAGTTTGGAAGGATTTTCGCAAAATCTCAAAATCGAATCAAGATTTTTAAAAAATTCGAAGCCTATGTTTTAAGTTGAGAGATCACCTATCATGACACCCAATTTCATATCATTCGCTTCAGTCGTTTTTGCGTGATGCTTAAACAAAAAAAGCGTCAAGGACAGAATGACAGAACGACAGAATGACAGACAGACGAACTTTTTTTTGAGGGTCGCATCAGATTCCCGGGTGCTTAAAACGGAGAGAAATCGCAAAATTTTTGAATTCCAAGAAATGTACAGACAAAAGTCTAATTTTATTTATATTTATATATATATATATATATATATATATATATATATATATATATATATATATATATATATATATGTCTCATTTGCGCTCTATCGAATGCATTGTTTAGACACTAGCGTACTTTCAAGAATTTCCGTCAATAGCCGATAATGTCGAAGATTTCTAATTTCTCGCCCTGTAAAAAAACTATACCCACCAAAATCTGTACAGGCTGTGTGACGGTGACCTATAATATAAATACCCATGTTGAACTTACTCGAATGCATCCTTAGACACTAGCTCACTTTAAATGATTTGCGTCCGTGGATCGTAAAGAAATCTTTTTGTAGCCCTGTAAAGAAAAACTATAAATCCTATACACACCAAAATCAATACCATGGTATAGATGGTCGTCTATGATATATATACTAAATTTAACCTTAATCGAATGCACCTTTTAGGAGATAGCGTGTTTACTCACTCACTCACTGACTCTCTTTCACACACACACATACCACATACGTAAATACACACATCTCGTAAAAATAGCATAAATGATTTCAGAATACCTTAAAGCGTGTAAATACCTCAAAATCACAAAGTCGAATTTTTTCCTGATTTCAATAATTTTCTTACATGCTACATTTTCGGTAAGTAAAAAGTAATTTTTTTTTTATGATTACAATATTTTTTCTTACATTGTACATGTTCGGAAAGTAAAAAAAGGTCTGAATATCTCTGAAACTTTGTTTATGCACTGGAGTCTTTATTTAATGTTAGAGCACAAAAGGAAAAAAAATCATCTAAACTCAAGCAATTTTAGCATCAGATTTAATTTTTAATTTTATGTGTAAACGTCGATCAGATATTTGTTATCGTGCAAATAGTTATTTAAATTTACTCAGGATAAGCTAGGCTATGAATATTAACGCTGAAATATCCTGCGTCAGTACTAAGGGAGGTAGAAGTAATTATTTTTAAGTTAAGAAACTCGCAGATACCTAAACGAAGAAACAAAATGTCAGTTTTAAAAAAGGCGAATGTTAAATACGTATGCATTTATTTATTTTTAAAATATAGCAATAATTAAATGTAAGCCATTAATGGTAGTTTTAACTGCTGGGTATCGCTACAAAGAATAAAAGTAATTATTTTTAAGGATGTAATTATTTAAAAGGTAATTTAAGGATGTAATTATTTAAAAGGAAGTAATTATTTTTAAGTTAACAAGCTCGCAGATTCCTAAACAAAGAAACAAAATGTCAGTTTTAAAAAACGCGAATGTTAAATGCGTACGTATTTACTTATTTTTAAAATATAGCACTAATTAAATGTTAAGCTATTAACGGCAGTTTTAAGTACTAAGTAGCTCTACGAAGAATAAAAGTCACATCTCAGGCGAAAAAGTCATCCTACTTCTTGGAATAATTAGACGAAATAATCCACGGAAGCTTTGCAGACTACTTGTCATGAGGTCATACCAGATGCAGAAGGCAAAAATTAATCTATCATTTTCCCCTCATCTGAATGGATGAAAAAATTAATTTTGTTTGTACAAAGAAATTGCAGTAAGTGCCAAATCCAGAAAACGGGACACTGTTGCAAGTTGTTACAAATGAAAGATTAGAAAATGTGAATCTTTAAATAGAATTTTTCTTGTCAGAAAAAGAAGCTGCACGAACCGGTCAGCAAAAACTCGTTGCTATGTAATTTCTTTTAAAGATGAATGTTGGATCTTGAATAGGGGAAAATAAATTATTTTACTTACAAAAAATATCAACAAAAGCTTAGAAACTTTCATGAGAAATTTAGGACGGATTAAAGAAACCTGAATAAATCTCAAGGTTGACAATGTTTTTGTTTGAGCGATATCTGGTTGGAATAAAAGCTAATTATTTCTTTAAATATCATCTCTTCACTGAGAGTTATATTGCCCTGTACATGCAGTATTTGGGAAGGGGGGAAGGCTACGAATTTGAAAGAAGTTCTGCTTTATTTAGGCTTCAATTAATGTTCTGTTAGTAAAATAGTCGAAATTTGAATTGTGTTGCATGTTATAAAAGTTTTATATTTACCTCTAAATCTTTATTCAATAAAATGGAGAAATATGTTTTTTCTGGAAAAGTGCTGTGACAAAATTATGAATATCCCTAAACGAAAGTTAATTTTTATTTTTAAGTGTTTCCAATGTAAAGTTATATATAATATAAAAATTTTGAAGAGCAGTTTTATGAAGGATTTTTTTAATCAATTCTGTTTTTCTCTAATGGAAAATTAAACTTTACAGCTTTAAGAAAAAAGAATACAAACCTTGTAGAAAGAAAGACAAATAAATAAAAATGTTTTAAACTATTAAATTGTTGTAATATTATATATTATTAAAATATTTAGAGATTAATAAAACAAAATGCATACTGGCGTTATTGTTAAAGAAACAGACTTGGAAAAGTATTATTTTCTTCATTTTGAATCGAATAGTGATGTGTTGACACCCCTGATCTTAATATCAGGTAACACCATTTATTTGCTGATTCCGGATTCTATTTTGGTGGTAAAGAGCACTTTAACGCTTAACTCGTTTTTCCAGATGAACATAAAGCTATCAATAAACATTAATCTGGATGTTTTTCTTCTAAATAAACAAGAATTGCGTGAGAGTTGCTATGTCCGCCTGCTTACCTAGTCGTCCGATATTTTTGACTTCCGTGGCGGTCTCAAATGAGAGAATTTTCAAAAATAGTGGGCAGGCATTCATGTAATGTGTATCGTATCATAATTTACGAACCACAATAGGTCACCCGTACTGCATCGATGATCACACCACAAGATATTTTAATCTTTATTTTAATACAGGCCGGCATTAAACGGACCATTTATTATGGTGTCTTAAATATTTCCTGGCTTCGTAGACTTTCAACAACATAAAAGTACGTGAATATATATATATACCCGTATGTTCACAGTATTTATTGTATTTATTTTCTCTGTTGAATACAATAATTTGTTCTGTTATTGTCTAAATATTTAAGTGAATATTGTGTGTGTATGCACTTATTTTATAAAAGTTACTTCCAGAGCATGAACTCTGTTAATTTTAAACCGTAAAATACCTTTAAAATCATTACAGCTTTGGCAAATAGGTTCTGAACAGGGCCTGAAGGCCCTTCTGTTTACCTAACTATTATTTAGAATAAGAATGTTCACAGTTATCGGTTAACAGGTTACAAATATTAAGGATATTAAAGGGGACAGTGCGCAAAATTAAATTTCTGCTTTTATTTTTTCCAGCCTGAATCATTAACAAATTAAGAACCGTCCTCTGAGTCTCCTAAAATTACATTAATTTATCTGTTATTTATTTGTTTCTTAGATCATTGGAGATAAAACTATTAAAACGATTCTTCAATAAGTACAGAAAAATATCAATTTGAACAAACAGTGCAAATCAAATCTACTTCGCTAAAGTTTGCTTATTGCTAAGAAGGTTCAAATTTAAGCCCAATATTAATTTACATTTTGAAATAAATATAATAAAACATGCATTATGAAGAACCTTTATTATACGAAAGCTTGTCTTAAGCGCAAACATTTCCTTCGCCAACGAACTCTTATATTCCTTTGAATTACGCTATTTAATGCAAGCCTACCTTTAACGGAAAAATTGATTTCGGTCCCTGCGATTCCGTACAAGATAGGTTACCTGAAAGTAATGTTCTGAAACTAAATTTCCAAAATACAAAGTTAATCAAATGTACCTCTCGATTTTCTTTTGGATTAACTTAGGCCTTTTTAGAGTGTAGAATAAAGTAGGTATTCAAAACTGTGGATATCAAAGGAATCGTCCGACTGCATTTTCATTTACGCACGAATTTTCAGTTCCAACTTCTCCGTGTATGTGACACCTCTCTTTGTTCCCAAATCTATCACATGAAACAGATAATAGCCTTTCAAAAGCAGCCTTGAACAGTGGCGGATCCACAAATTTTTTTTGGGAGGGGCTAAATTTTTAAAAAAGCTTATTTCACCTAATTAAAATCTACTATAAATCAAAAATTTAGTCTAAACCAATGTATTGGGCTTTTGGGAGGGGCTAAGTATTAAAATATGATCATTTTAGCTATTTAAAGTGTATAATAAAGCAGAATATTACCCTTGAGCAATCTCTTTTGGGGGGGTGAAGCCCCCTAGCCCCTCCCCTGGATCCGCTACTGGCCTTGAACGAACACAGCTAGCTTCTGAAAATATGCTTAAGTACAACTGAGTTCACGAGATGGATAATTTCTTTCCATACTTTATTTGTATGTACTGTCTGAATTATAAGATATCTATTTTTGAAAAATCCTGATATTTTTTGGGGCAGTTTTTAAAATTAAATAAAAACTTGAAGTAAAAAAATCCAAATGTCTCCTCACGACGTTTTCTGTGCACTTTTGGTAACAGGTAATCTACTAGAGTTTTGGGACACACGGAAAAAAAAATAAACGTAAAATAGTTTGTCATTACGTGTTACGTTTTGGGAAAATTTGTCATGCAATTTAGAGTTTAAAAATTTGTTCTGTAAGTTTCCCAACCGTATAGATCTTTCCTTTAAAAGAGTGCATAATGCAGCTCAAGATATATGCTGAATTTTTTATCCTCTGATTTAACCTTTTACAGATCGAATTAAGATCCAGACATATCTTAAATTATTTTTTGTATATTTTGCCTTCTAATGCGTTAATGAAAGGATATTACTCTTTTAATTCGGAGGAAAAAATTGTACCCCCAATTTTCACTATGTTCCCAATTGGGAACATTGGCCATTTATGACTATACTTTTAGGGGCTATATTTTCATGGGTAGTTTAAATAATAAGTGAACTTTATTAAGAATAAATGAAAGGTTTCTTTTAAATTTAAGTAAAGATTTGAATTAAGTTTGAAGGCGGAGATTAGTGTATCAAGATAGCTCCATAAAAATTTATGAAAATGGCTATTTTTATGATTGATTATCCAACTTCCCAATAATGATAGAAATGCAACTTCTATTTCAAAAAATCAAGTCATCTTTTAACTTTATCTGCTAATTTTTTCAAGTGAAAATTTAATTTATCAACGAATTTTTGATTTGATGTTCCAAATTTGGAACATTGGCCTGTAAAAGGTTAATTTTTTTATTTCAACACTTTCCATGAATTATTCTTTCAAAGAACAGTCTTAGCAAAAAATGTTACCTATTGAATAAAGAAAACAGCAATTGCATATGCTAAACAACAAGGATTTATTAGATATGTTTCAAAATTTTGTGATCACAAAAGATACATGATATTGGTTTTGGAACATAAATTTATAAATAAAATAAAATAAAAAAATTAATAGATTGAATTAAATAAAAAGTAAAATTATCCAAAATTCTTTTCATAAATCCTTGGATTGAAAGTCTTATCGATGCCACTAAGAGTGCCCTGCAATGCAAAGGCAAAATTTGAAAGACGTGCAGATTTTTATATTTGTCTTGGCTTCAGCTTTTACTTTGTTTTATTATTTCTATCATTAAACTGACAGTTTTTAGTTATCTTTGTAAAAAAATCACTAAGTGAGCAAACAAGTTTCCATTTATTACTCCTGTACAGAATGATTCTAAAAATGTTTGCTTTGCGCAAAATGCAAACAGTGCCAATCTTGTACAATGGCTACAGCAGAAAGTTTCATGTACTTATTCTCTGTTATTTTCGTATTTCCTTTTGTTGCATTGTTTGACAGTGTAAAAGCAGATTGAATCTGATAGAATCTCTACATATAATGAGCGAGGCTAGGGTGAACAAACAAAAATATATATTTTTATTCTCGTCTGTAAAACATAAAGTGGACAGAAAACAAGGGTTGTTATCAATCAATGAAGCACCTTTATAGAAGTAGGCCGTTTCTTCCTCAACTATAAATCGAAGATTCAACGAGTGTGAAAGGTTAAACTTCGAGACGGAGGTAAAGAAGGTAATGCAACGTACCTACTTTGAATAACTTGTTCTTTAAAATAAATTACTAAATGTCAAGTATGCAAATCTGATTTTTCTGGATTCTTAAAGAAAAAGGCTAAGACTTGTTTAACAGCTACCAAAGTAATGCTTTGTTTCGAAAATTTTCGAAGACTTCAAATCAGTGGTTTCCAACTCAACGTAACCGGCGGACCACTTTCCCACTTCCAGTTTACCCACGGATCACTTAACCCTTTAAGGCTAAACCCTTTCCCAATGCTGAAAAAAAAGGGCAGCCGATTTAACTACCAGCAAGATGGCGGACGATCGAAATGTTCATCGCATTCCACAGATCTAGAGACCTTTTTTGACGACAGCTGGCTATAGCCATCTGCGTCAAAAAAGGGTCTCTAGATATGTGGCACGCGATGAACGTTTCGATCGTCCGCCATCTTGCTGGTAGTTAAGTCGAGCGAGGGCAATGGCTGCCCTTTTTTCAGCATTGGGCAATCCATCCTGCTATTATCGCATTCTTCCATTTTTCAGCAGATGTCAGTGCTGTTAAAAATAATCGTGACAATTTTTTTACGTTAAATGACGTGCTAAAAAGTAAAAAATTCTTGTGGAGCTATGTCACCCGCAACTATTTTTATAGAAATCAAATCTGTTCTTCGTGACTGGCAAAAGTCAAAACGTCAGAGTTTGGTGTTCCCAGAGCGGGAACACTGCGCGTTAAAGGGTTAAAAAAGCTAAATCGGGGGGGGGGGGGGCCTAGTACAATAATAAAAAAAACCTTTTGCACGAAATGTAATGATAAAATGAAAAACTCAAAAACGCACAAAGAATGTTATTTCCACATTTACTCAGAAATGGTAATAATAGTTAATCAACCCTGTTTACATTTACTAATATTCAGAGTCAAAAGATTTTATCGAATTATATTCAATATTGTGCTTGCCCGTATTTTCCCTACTTTGCAAGGATTATGAAACAGTTTTTCTCCCTTACAATGACGATTCTCTTAAAATGACCGCAAACAATTACGCTTTTTGCATTTTACTTCAAGAAATAGTAAGAACACAATTTCTTTAAAACACTCATTTCTTCGTGGACCACGAGTTGGGAACCACTGCTTTAAATAAAAGTTCCAAATATTTACTATAAAATGCTTCCACTCTTTTCTTACATAGATATACACATGCGCACACGCACATACATATTGCTGGAAAAGTACCTTGACCCGGCCATTAAAAAGAAAAAGTCTTTTGTCAACTCTCTACTTAGATAGACGATATCGGTTGTGTTAGTTTCACAGCAGATTAAAGCTGTTTAGGTTGTTTCAGACACTTGAAAGATTTCAGGATGGATTTCCACAAACTTCACTACACACGGTAATAAACTAAACACTTTTCTTTTGTGAAACTTTCTGAAAAAATTCTTAAACTCGGCATTGCAAAATTTTCTGAAGTGTGACACATTTGGCAAAATACTTCATGTTTAAGAATATTTTCTAAAAGTTTCGTAACATATAAGGTTTATTGCCAGTTACAGTGTACAGTATAGCTTAGAAAGGTACACATTCTTAAAATTTTCAATTCGCTGATATAATTTTGTTTCTTTTTGTTGATATTCGAACTACAGGGGGATATGTGCAGACTGAGCTAATTAGAATGAACGATATATCGTAAATATTTGCACTGTTAACTAATTGTATTGGATCAGGGGGAAATTGACGTCATATCGATGCCATTAATGTTCTAATATTCCTATTTTACTTTGATTGATGCTCTTATGCAAAAAACGAACCAAACCCAATTTTCTTAGGAAGTTAAACTGAGACTTCAACGGTGTTTTAGAACATTATTTTTAACAATTGCTGAAAAGCAAAATTTGAGCTCCCAATTGACACTTTCTGTTAAAAGTGGATAACTTAGGATCGATAGCTTATTTGCAGGTGCATACGGAGAAATTGAAAGTATATTACTGCTTATGAACTGAAGAATAGTTAATTGTAAAATGTTTTAGTGATATTATGTTTAAAAAACAAAAGTAAATTAAAACAGTTTATTCTTTCAGGCTATTGAAAAGAGTTTATAACTTGTCTACGTATCTGCCGGCGCATCTATCTCAGATCACTGCTATTTAGCATATCTGAAATGAACAAAATTTATATATGTTACTGATATTTTATGTAGCATTTACTCTATTGAAAATTGTGCATGCAGTCCGTGTAATTCTAATTACATTCGTCATGATTAATCTTTCTGTTTCCATTTGAATAAGCAGAAGTTCCAAAGAGATAATAAATTCGGGTTCACTATTTCTCTGCCATAACATGATCAGGCCCGACTAAGATTTTCGCAAGCCCAAAGGCCCAGTATTTTACTCCACCACAAACCCCACGGCTGTGTAACTTCTTTAACTAGACCACTAACGGCGTAAGAAATATTTGCTTTATTCAAGAGCACTTCGCGATATCCAAACTTTAAAAACACAGCCGATTCTTATATGTGCACAGCTGGACCATAGGCGGAGAGTTATATGGGCCCGTGGGGCTCGAGCCCCCCCCCCAATAAATTGTGAATAGGGGCTGAGCCCACCCAATAATTTATCACTAAACTCAGAAAACTAATTTATACTAGCTTAAAAAGAAGTATTCAAGCCATTTACAAATGTTTAAAAAAAACCTTTACTTTTAAAATTTTTTCATCTTTTGATTTCAATCATGATTTAGTATTCATTGTGACGCCCTGTAACACAAAATGTTACTATAAGCTGCCGTCGCCAGGCTCTGATTAATTAAAATCAGATTATGCAATGTAAAGTATGAAATGAAGAAAAGTTCAGATGTGTCTAAAATGCACTATCTCATCGAAAATGTTTTTTTTTTCCCTCCTTTGGATTTTTTACTTTGCTTCTATTTTTAACTTATAACATGGTAGGAAGATACTAACATGGATACTTACCTTACATTGGTGTAGAATTCTATGGACCCATAGAGATCAAGCGCCTCCAATAATTTACACTTATATATAGTAAGTCATAGCTGCCAACTACTACGGAATATAACTAACCACTTTTTGTAAACAGTATATTTTTAAATTATTTTTTTCAAAATAGTAACCAGCTCGCGCGCGCATCACAAAAATTTTGCTATATTTTAAGCCGAAAAATCATGTGGAAAAAGTGGATAATTATATTCCATAGTAGTTGGCAACTATGAGTAATTTATATGTACGTGAATCAGTTGCATAGCCAGAAATTTTTCATGGGGGGGGGGGTTACGACTTTTGCAACTCACATATATGTATATACGCCACCGACGTAAATATATGTGGTTGTGGGGCCCGGCCCCCCCAATAATTTTGAAAACTTTACGCTTATGAGCTGGACAGAATATCAAGAACTTTTTCTGACCTTTTATATGACATCTGGTGTGTTTGCATGAAATGTAACATTTAGCACGGCTTAGATGTGTTATTAAAGTGTATCTTTTTATTGATTGCCATTACTGATTTTTACACATTCTCCAATGTAATTTTGACTTAAGTTCTTTCAAGATTAGATCTTTATTTTAGTCTATATGGGTGCCGTTAGCCGATAGTTGACATACGCTAAAAGTGAGCAGTCATTCGAAAGAGAAGAGCCAAGTTGTGAAGAATACAGGATAATGAAGATACCAGAGAGCCACGGCATACTCTACAAGTATTTGACAGATAGATACAGCACATAAAAGTTGAAGTCCGAAGGGCAGCAAACGCCTACCTATGCAAAGAGCCGTGATCTGTCGACCTCGGAACTATGCAGTAATCAGGGCCTGTACATGATTCAGAATTATCGCGCAAGTGGAAATTTACTTTCCGACTTACGAATGAAAAATTTAACTGAAGCTTTGAAATCAATAAACTCTCAAAAATCTATATTCCTTCAGAGTACTTAAATCCTACAAAAGACGATCATCTCTAATCCTTATGAAAAAAATCCTCTCAAAAAGATTTAGTTAATGCTTTCGAGTGAATTTAAAAACCAAAATTGACATAAAAAGATTTTTTCATTGGAAAAACACATTCAATTGTTAGTATGAATCGCATCTTCCAGTATAGTGACTCAATGAAAAGAACATTACATTCAAAGCATCAAACTCTAACCCTTTTCACCTCATAGACACACTGAAGATCTTTCTCTGCCATAAAAAAAACAATAGAAAAGTAACCTTTGACCATCCAAGGGGGGGGGGGGAAGAAATAGGTGCGGCGAAGAAAGCAGACGATCCTAAGGTCAAGAGCGCCTGAGAAACGCACAGTGAAAATCCAGGTTTCCAGGTTGTAATTTTCTTAATCTGCTGCTATATTTTGATGCACATTAGAACATTGTATTTATGCAATCGCCTGCCTTCCTCCACTGAAGTTTTCTGTGAAAGCGACTGTAGAATACACAATATCGAAAGCTGGAAACAATGTCATATCTCAATAATCTGCTTAGGAAGAAGAGAAGCTGTTAGTCAAAATTATTATTTTCTGAAGAAAGGAGGTTTGTGAATGCGTGGGTGAGAGGTCGTTATTCTCTAACATTATTGATGTCAATTCTCCGAACTGTACTGGACAGCAGCAAATTATTTTTGGATTTTGGTGATTTTACATGCGTCTTTGATATGCACAACATGAAAAATAACCAGAAGCATTTACAAATAGGAAGGGAAAACACAATGATATCCGAATTTGTATCTGAGATAATATTTATGCTGAGATTCAGTTGCTACATTTTTTTCATGTTTGTAACACGTTTGTCTTTCTTTTAACGAATGACACATTTTTAGGGAACTTAAAACTACACAATTTGAATGCTTACTATCGATTTCATTGCTTACACGAAATAAATCGAGGATTTTTGGGAGTCAGTATTATATCAAAAATATGATGAAACAACTGATAGTGTTAAAGATCGCTTGCATCTTTATCAATTTATTTGTTTACTTGTTTCTAATTCATAAGAGATATAGTAAACTAAGATAAAAGCTTGGTTTTAGATACATTTTAGTCGTCTACGCAATAACAAAGAAACTTCTCAAGAAAAATATGAAAATCAGATTCTCTCTTTTGAACTCAGGTTTGGCCTGTTCACTGCTGTCCTTGCTAATATCGAATACAGAAGATTTTGAATAGAGAACGAATAAGTTTAACCTAGATTCAAGATCTTTTGGTGGTTTTGGAGATTTTTGAGCACTTTAACTCAATGAGAAAAAAAAATGGAGTATGATCCCTCTTGGAAAAATTCTACAAATATGCACTCATCAGTTAGGAAATCATTCTTCAAATAAGTTTTGTACGGCCTTAACAAGTCCAAGTGACGAGGGCTCTCAATATATAAATTGGACCCTGTAGTTTAGTTTCAATAAAATTGTTTTATGAAGGCTTCAGGCATCCGGCAGAGCATGTTCGCTATGTCAAACAGTTATGAAATAATTCTACAGTACATACTGCAAGTGATAAAATATATTCTGCATTAAGAATTACAAATCCATCTTTAAATAGTCTTGAACTGATAGTTTTCTTGTATTTTCTTTTTGGTTTCGTATGACGAACCTTCAGTCTTCTGATAAAAATTTCATCATTTTTAATCTTTAAAAAAAAAAAAAAAAAACACTACCCAAAGATAATATATGAATTTTTCAAAGGCTTCCTTACAGCAAAAACTCTTTTTCATGGGAATTGACAGAGATAAAGGGAAAAACGCGTCTTTAGAATTTCAAAAGTCATCTTCAAACGATGAAAGGTGAAATGAACCCAATATCATGACAGGAATTCTGGAAATACTTCCAATTTCTCTCGCTGCTGCAAAATCCTAGTGGGTTTTATTTCTCGAGGTCTTCTTCGATGATTTTGATAGCTGGATCGTTGGATTTTGCTAAGAATTTCCCTAAGTAGGACCCTGACATCGTGAGAAGCTCTGGTAGCTTCCATTTTGAATTTCCACTGACAACTCAGAAATGATTTGAACACTCGTTAAAGAGGGAAATGTCCGAAAGGCATTTCCCTCCTTAACGCCCTCTTTGAGTTTAGTAACTCTAAATTCAAGATCGCTTTTTCGACTATCCAGATGCTAATTAGGAAAGATTCTGCTTTTTTCTGCGGTTTTACTAACATTTCCTGAAATAAGAATGATCTATATGCAGCTAAGGCAATGCCTTTGAGGCTGTATCTTCTGTCAGTCATCTCACTGTAAATAAAAACAATGGTGGTGAGAGAGGTAATCAGAAAAATTCACAGTAGATAAGAGAATGGCTTCAGAAAGACTGTGGCGTCTGGCGTATATTCAGGCTTGCGTGTGGCAAAAGTCATGTGTATGAATTCAGGTAGCTTCAAAGCGCGACTTTCATGCTTTCCTCTGTTATTCCTTCGACTTCCTCACGATGCACCATTCCTACCGATCCGGTCCAAGTACCGTTAGGAATTAATCTGGCCACTTCTGTGTCAGAAGAGCACACAAGTTCATAAGTAAACCCAAGTGCACCTGAAAGAAGTTCGAGGAATTTTATGCATGTTTGGATTAATATCATTTCAGAATCGGAGCATGGAACCATTGTAATTTTTAGAGGTTTATGAAATTTCATTACGTGCAGTAATTGAATGTAAACTAAAATACATAAACAGAACTTAATACGTAAATACTAAATCTAAATATCTTCATTTTCCTAATCACGTTTAACTTTTTTTTTAAACGAACCCATGCGTGCAAATGCCATTTGTTAAATATTTAACAATTCTCAGTGATCTGGCTGATTGAATGTGTTTATTAGCTTAAAATATTTACTGTAATTTAATAATTTTCATACCCTTCTCAGCTGAATCCTTTCACTAATTACTGCGGTTTCACGCGTACCATTATGTATGCGGAGCAATTTTCCTTTCGTAAAACAAATAAACAGATTAAAATAGCGCGTTTTGAGGTCTTTCACTTCGTGCACCCGTTTTGTAACGTTTGTCGCCACATTTGTCAGCACGAATTGAATGTTGTTTTCAAATAACTCCTCTTTCTAAGTAAATCAATTTTATATTTTTCTTTCGCGTATGTATTTACTTAATTGCATTTTATTTCAAAAACTTACTGAACTTAAAGCAGGGGGAGGGAGCCGGAACTATCGACGTTGAATTGCACGCAAGTAAAAGCATGGTCTTAGACAGTTCAAGAAAGATGAATACGAAAAAGGAAAATTTACTATGAAAACTGCTCTGTTTATTGCGATCATCATTCTTTTTACAATGTTCAAAACGAAAACTTTGTTGAAAGCTTTGCATTCATCTTTTCATTAATACCACTTTTTTGAACCATTTCTTGTCAACGATATTGATGTTATATTTTACGGTTACATCATTTTTATAAATTAATGGTATGTTTTAAATCAATATACCGTTAACGAAATTTTGCGGAACTGAAATTAAAATATTTAATAATAAATTTTTATGATAAAACGAAAATATAGAGATAAAATCCTTAATTAAATTAATCTTTAAGAATTATTATTTATGAAGTTTTAGGAGAATCCTATACTCATATTTAAATAAATTTGTTTATGAATAAGACAACTCAAAAGTACCCCATTGTTCATTTTATGATACTAGATACATCGAATTTAATATGCACATTTTTCTAAGTAGAAATATAAATAAGACCTGCCACATAAATATTTGATCCCTTTTAACTAACGTAACTATTTTTAAGTAATGTATAGAACGCTGCTCTGCTTTCAGATTTTCGTATAGCTATACTGCAAATGTATTTCGATGTAGTTCATTTCTATGAGAAAATAGTAAATGCAATAATTACCATAAAAAGGGGGGAAGAACAGAGAGATTTTATACGCTATGTAAGTCACTCTCTCTTTTGCAATATTCTTATTAAATCGTGTTAGCTAACGATTTTATACAATAAAAATAAATAAATAAACTTTCTTGATGAAAATTTTGGTATCGAAAGTTTTATGCCTTTTTTAAAAGCAAATTGTGAAAACGTAAGCTTTTTACAAGTTATTTTGACAGAAATAAAATTTAAAAACTATATCAAAACTTAGAATTTTTAAATATCCTAGAATTAATAAATTAATCAAGAAAGGTAGACGTAAATCCTGTCTGTACCAAAGGATCCGAGAGGTACCTTAAGTCAGATATTAAGTTTTTCAAAACTATATTTTTCATTGTACTTCTCGTTTCATTATATTTTTCATTATACTTTCTATGCTTCATGGAATTAAAAAAAGTCTCGAAAAAGAGAGCTGTGTCTAGATAAATCGGCACAGGATAAAAAAAATGGCTGGAAAAAGGCTTCGCAGTAAATTCGAACATTCTTGTGACAAAAGGGTAATTGTTGCATACGAATTCGAATAGTTCAAATCACATCTTTTCACTCGTTCTTCTGTTTGCTCTTAAGTTTATTTTTTCATCATGATGCAAGATTTATAGCATTTTAGACCAAGCACCATTATAAAATAATCTGCCTAAGTGTTTGTCATAGCTTAGTACACAAGTTTTTAAGTAAACCTAGGTAGAAAGCTGAAAACATTTTTAAAAAATTTTAAATAAAATACCACAGAACAGCGTTTCTTCATCATCCATAGATTATTTTCTTTCTGTTTCATTAGCAGAACCAATAGTTTTTTAAATACTTAAATGTAATATCATAAAGTTTCATAGCTTAAATAAAATTTGAAACTTAAAAAAGTTTTACCTAAAGAATGACTTGGAAAAAATTCTTTAAAACTCTGAAAACATGTTTTCTCTCTCCCATCCCCTTCCTAGTGAAGACTCCGTTTCAAAATTTAGTTTTCATCTACACTACATGACGTTATATAAATCCTATTTTTAAGAGTTGATATTTATAAAAAAAAATACACCTTAATCTGTTTTTACTTAAGCAAACATAATATTTGCATACTCGGTACACTATGAACGTTTTAAATTTTTGAATACATGAAAGGGAGAAGTTTTTCGACTTCTTATACATACTTTTTTCTTTTAAATAAAGTAAAAATAATTATTGTTTCCATATTTTTTTGTACATCAAATTTTTCACCTATATAATTTATATCTACTGTGAAGCTATACTGAACGCGCGTAATACTTTTAATTAATTCTTTTAATTGACTGTTCCAATTTATCATAATTTTTTGTGCACGCATATCTGAAATAGAAATTACAGATGTTAAATGAAAAGCAAGCAAAAACTAGATAGAATAAATATTAACATGTAAAACATTCTTCAAAACATCACCAAACCATCCCTTACGATGCTTTAAATGAATTTCTAATTACTTTAAAGTTGTTTTTACTCATAATTACATTAAGGAAAAGTATTTCACGTGCGGTAATATCCAATGCAAGCAGAAGCTGTAGAAGCATTCTAATTTAGAGTTTTAAATATTGCTCCAAGGTATGAAAAAAAAGTGAATTAATTTTTTATTTTATCTTCATCTGGTTCAATGCCCAATCTTCGCATTGAAAAGTAGGTTCACCAATACAGAGTGTTTCGAAACTCATGGGCAAAAATTTAAGGGGTGGTTGAGGAAACCAAGACGGCTTAAAATCACATAGTTGCGGGGTAGGAAACGTTATTTTCATTTAACTGTTAAATCACTTTAATAATGAATCTTATCATTATTAAAGTGTAAAATGAATGAACAAAATTGTATAATGAATCTTGTAAGCATTGTATAATCCTTATTTTAGTAATCAATTGTCTTACTAATCAATTTTAATCAAGTTCTTTTTGTGAAAGATCTGTTAGGGTTTGACGAACCATAGTCTGCTGTCATATTCACTATTATTCCGAAAGGATTATCAACAGGTACATGACGTTTCCAACCCCACATTGCTATGCGATTTTGAACCTCTTGGCTCACAGTACCACACCTTAAAATTTCCCCCATGAGTTTCGAAACACCCTGTATATCGCCATGAAACTAGTTATCCAATCTTACATTTAAAAAAAATTCATTTAGTGTTTTGGTGAAAATAGCATTGGAATTTCGTGGGATTTCATGAAAATTGAAAATCACTTTAACTGGTGCAAGTTTCTCCCCTATTCGTTCTCCATGGTTTCCCCCATACACACTTTAGAAATGACCTATTTTTATTTTTACATTAATTCAAATTATTTTACTGTAAGATAAGTTTTTAATTATTTCAAAAGGGGGTTACACATACATAAATTTATTTAGATCATTACTTTCAAGATCAAAATCTTAGGTACTGATGAATATTATCTTAAGTAAATTTGCACTATTTCCAAGCAATTTGACTATTTTGAAAAATATTTTTTTCCTTCCTCCCTCCCAAGTCAGTAAGGATCTATTTTTACTTTTTATTAATGAAAAGTATTTTTTATTAAATTAAGAGTTTCTAATTGTATGGGAATGTGATATACATATGGATAATATTTTTACTTTCCGAACATGTACCATGTAAGGAAAGTATTGTAATCATGAGAAAATTCGACTTCGAGATTTTGGTGTTTTTACACGTTTTGAGGGCTTCTGAATCCATTTATGCTATTTTTTTCCCTTATAATTAAACAAGTTTTTGTCTGCTGTCATGTTTGCCGTCAAACTGAAGTCAAGATTACTTTTACGTAACAGTTACATATAGTGCTACTGTTAAAAAAGACACAGTTTTTGACCTAAACTCATAATTTGAATGGTGCATCAATGGATTTACTCCGAATTTCATCAAAATTTGGTCAGATTGCTATCAATATATGTTTTAAAGAGTGATTTCATACTCTAATATGCAAAAAATAATAAAAATTATAACAAATCAAACTGTATTTGGGTATCTATTAGAAAAGAATCAGCGGAGTAAATGAGTATTGAATTGAAGAAGATAAGAATAAAAATATGTAAACAAACTTGTTAGTTGGAGAGGAACATTTTCCGTATTTTCACAATACAAATGACTTGAAGTTTGGTATGATTTTGTATTTGGATAGTTAAATCTGCCTTTAAAATATTAGAGAACTGCAGATTAAATATGAAGATGGTTCCTTGTGAGAATTACATGCAAAATAAATTTATAGTTAATATAGGGTGAGGCAAATAAAAGTGGCACGGACCTATGGATATGATTTGCCGTGAATGATTGATTCGCACACCAACGATTGCCTTCAGAAACTTGCTGACCAAGGCCCAAAAGTGGTTGTCATTTTCAACATCTGCTATGGGCTGGTTAGCGAACTATGTAGTATAGTATGTCCTTTCCTTTGCTTGCGTTTCTTTGTTACCTGGAACTGTGTTTCTTTTTAACCTCTGTTCTCGGGGCCACTCTTATTTGACTCACCCTGTATATATATAAATGCTTGTTTTTAATGAATTTTAGACTTACGGGTCTTTGAATATTCCAGCATCATAAATAGAGATTGCAATCCGGAACACCGGATCCGGTAATCCGGCGGATCCGGCATCATTAGACGTCTACCGGATCCGGTAAGTACTAAAAAAAAGGGAAAGACTACATATGGCAGTGTAGAGTTCGAGGACAATACTTGTCTTATATTCATGACTATTTATTGACAACAAAAACGATAAATGCAGAAGCTGAAAGGGCTTTTTCAGTCCCTGACTATACTTGTTACTCTCTGTGATAACTGTGCCATTCATTAAACATATCTATGATAAGTTATCATAAGACTGCTTAGCGTGACGAAACTATATAATTATTGTGAACTCTTGTTGATTACATTAGATTTAAGTAATATAAGAAACTTAGATAATGCAATGTAAGTAACAAGATAATTTTCATCGATGTCATTTGTGAACTCTATTAAGACTCAAACTATTATACTAAATATTATATTTATAAATATAATATTTATAATTAAATATATAATGATAAGTATATTATTATATAGTAACGCAAGTGCTATTTCATTTATATCCGTTGTTTTGCTTTGATTACAAATAAAATTTTCCTCTGATAATAATAATAATAATAATAATGATAATATGTATAAATATGTGTGTGTGTGTGTGTGTGTATAAAATATAATATATTATAATCTTAATATAGTCTTATATTAGATAAAGATTAAAATTTAACTACATATATTAGATACTAGATTTTCATTGTTCCTTTTATTCGTAATTGTTGCTTAATTATAATAAAGTTGATAATAAGTTACTTTCCTAAGAAATAAACTGTCTTTTTTATAAACTTTTCGATACACTCACTTAATATCTTTCATACAGTTAATTTGGAACAAAAGTGAAATCGTTTTGATGTGGTCAATACGACCGGATCCGATCGGATTGATGGGGATCGGGCCCAGATCCGACCGGATTGAAATTGGTGCCGGATTGCAATCTCTAATTATAAATATTTTTAAATTCATGGTCATAATTACCCCACTATTTTTAATTGGTTAATAATTATTAAAAATATAATAGAAAAAGTCATTCTGAGGGAAATAAATAAATAAATAAAAGTAAAAAAATAAACACTTCTTACACCATTTAAAATTAAGGAAAAGTAATTTAAAATATCTTATTAATTTGTTTTATTTAGCCAAAAAATAAATTATAAAATGGAGTTTTTGCTACTAATAATTAAAAAAAAAGTTAAATGTTCAAAACTTACTGCCATGGCCTGTGAACAGAGCTAGGAATAAATTGCACGACATTAAAAGTATACCAAATAAGGCATCGTGATAAAAATAAGTGAGACACAGTGGCGTAGCCAAGGGATAGGGGGTGTCACCCCCCCCATGAGGATTTTTTTTTTTGCCATACAAAATGTATATTCTTCACTCCCTTATCACACACACGTATACATATATATGAGTTGCAGTAGTCGTAACCCCCCTCCCCCCAATGGAAAATTTCTGGCTACGCCACTGGTGAAACATATAAATATAAAAAACTGAGTTAGATCATGGACATTTCTAAAAAAAAAAAAAAAAAAACATTTACTTTTCCATAATGCAGTCAAACCTCGTTAGTACGTCACCCTCGGAGCCAATTAAAAATGCCTTACTAAGTGGAGCAAACTCCAAAGCGGAGTTTATATTAAATGTAAAATGAAATTTTAAATGTTTATATATTAAATATGTCCATAATTAGTTTACATCATTTAAATTATACAAATTAATATAATAAGGATTTAAATTCATAAAATAGGAAACAAATTAAGGTAAGTATATTCAGAAAATACGGTGCGTAGTACTTACTATTTAATTGTACAATGTGTCACTGAACGAAAGTCGAAACGAAAAATAGTCCTGGAATAATTTTTAAAATTTAAGATGAACATTCTTCGTAATAAAAAATGCTGACAGTCGTGCTGACTAAAAATTACGTGTTTTTGGAGATAAAGATCGTAAGAAAAAGATCTGTATTTCTAAAAGATGGCTTAATATGCAAAGTGATATCTTATGCAGGTGACTTACTGACGATTTTTGACTGTAATAGTTTCACATTAGGTCATAGCACATTTCTAATGAACAGATGTCATATGAAAATCCGGCATTTATTGGTTTATTAATATTCTTGGTCAAAAGATGCCACTTGAAAAAAAAATGTTTTTATTGGAGTCCATCTGCAATCGTGTCTTAAATTGCTTTTCTGCAAAACTTGTGACAGTAATTGCATTTTGTTCTTAAAAAGTCAATATTGATAATAAATACTTTTCCTTTTATAACAAGAGTTATTTTCGTGGCAGCAAGAAGATAATTTAATTAAAGGGTTTTGATTTAATAAATAGAGATCGTAACGTTATTACGCCTTTTGTATCAATTATTTACGCAGCGTAACTCTGATTATTAACAAAAAATGGGAATAGCAGTCTCAGTTGCTCAAACAAAAGCTGTACTCTTTCATAAATCTATTCTTTATTTCAGCAAATAAACTTCTTGTTCTTTTTGTAGAGTGTGTATATTTGTATTGCTCAACACCTGCCATGTTCTATAAAGTTTATTCCTCTGTGAGCCTAAAAATTATCTCACAGCAATTTTGTGTTTTGGCTTTTGTTTGAGAATTTATTTTAAGCCCTCTCACCGCGTCGGTTTGAGTGATGAAATATAAATTTATTTATATCACCAAAGTCACTTTTTCTGAAAAGTACTTCAGTCATGCTGATCAGGTATTTGTTCTCTGACTAAAATGCTTTAGAAGTAATTCTGTAATGAATACCAGAATAGATAATGAGTATCCTGCTAAGAGTATTGTGAATCCTCCTTTAAAATCTTGAACTGTTAATTTTCTTGTAGTTTGATTTCGTGTTTTAGTTTTATTTTGATCCTTCAGACTTCTGAAAAATTTCTCACGATCTTTAATCTTTTCAAACAAGCCCGCTGCCCAAACATAGAATATCGCTTTGTCAAAAGTTTTCTTACAACAGAAACTTTTTTTCATGGGAATTGCTAGGAAGAACGGAAGAAATGCGTCCTCAGATATAAAAAAGTCATCTTCGAACGATGAAAGATGAAAGGAACCCGATACCATGGCAGGAATTTTAGTAATGCTTCCGCTTTCTAGTGCCGTCTTGAAATCCCAAAATTTATCGTTTATCGCAAGATCTCGTCCAATAATTTGAAACGCTGGATTGTTAGAATCTGCCAAGGTTTTCTCAATGAAGGTTCCCGCCATCGTAAAGCTTTGGTACTTTCCGCTTTGAATTCCTTCAGACAGTTCAGAAATAGTTCGAACACCAGTTAAGGAAGGAAATGTCACGAATGATAATAGAATGGCTACGTAACTGTAACTTATGAGGGTTGCTCCAACTATCCAACAGCTAATTAGAAAATACTCGGCTGTTTTCTTCGGTTTTAGCATCAGTTCTTGAAATAAGAATGATCCATAAATACTTAAGGCAATGTCTTTAAAGCTGTATCTTCTGTTAGCCATCGCATGGAAAACGAAAGCAGTGATGATGATCGACATAATCATACAGATCCACACTGGATAAGAAAATGGCTTCAGAAACACCGTAGAGTCTGGTTTGTATTCAGGCTTTCGAGTTGCAAACGACCATGTTGAATAGGAGTGAGGATAGCTCCATTGCGCAGCTTTCATTCTCTCTTCTGTTATGGCCAAGTGGTACATGCCCAAGTCTACTTTTTCCTGGTGTACCATCCCTACCAGTCCAGTCCAGGTACCATTTGGGAGCAATCTACCTAATTCTATGTTAGGAGAAAATACAAGTTCGTACGAAAATCCAAGGGTCCTTGAAAGAAATTCAAGAAATGTCATATACGTGTCGCTAATGAGCGTTTCTGTAACCTTCACAGATGAATTACTTTTTATTTTATGTGTTGCAATTGTTCCAATTTTTAATGTTTTGGGGAACCTCATCTTGTACAGTAAGTGAACGTGGCTTGAATTTCTACTCTATCTTATATCTGACGATTCTTCTAATTACCGAGAATAATTTTGTTAAAGCATAATTTATATGCAATGCAATACGACTATATTTATACTATAAATAATATTTTAAAATAAGGTAATCTGATGTCTTGATTGTATTATCGCACATAGCTTAAAAGTAGTTGAATAAATTCTAGCTTACATTTAATATTGAAATTCTGTTATTAAGCACTGTATTGGACTTTCGCTAAAGATGCATGCTACCAATATTATGGGAATTTTTCTATAGAATCTAAGAATATATTTAAGCTTCTTTTTATAACGTGCATTGCTTATAATAATTTTTGAACTAATTTATCGCTACATTTGTTTTCATAGTAAAATTATTAAGAAGCTTTAAAACATCTCTAAGCTACACTGGTTCAATATTTTTTTTTATAAATATTGCTTCTGTATATTTTATTTCAAGTGCGTGTGTTTACCATAGTTGCAAAAATAAACAATTTGTCGTTTAGAGCACACAAGATGAATGTGATATCAGATATTTGTGTGATATACTAAGGCAACAATTTTTTTTTAATTTTCTAATGAACAAAAGGGAAAATAGAACACACCAGGTTGGGATTCACATTAGGTTGTCAGCAATTCACACTAGCTCATTTCGTAATTAATGTTTTCTTTTGCTAAAGATACAAAATTGATTCGCCGTTGGATGCTTCGTACAAGAGTTGTTTTTCTCACCCATATTACCTATGCCTGTTGCGTTGTTTTTTACAGAATTTTCTAGATTAGTCACAGGGTGTTAGAACACAGTTTTCGAATTCCTGAAAAGGAAAAAAATTAAAACATTCAGAAATTGCGTGTTTGGAAATAAAAACGTTATTTTAAAACAAATATAAAAAAGAAAATAAAACAGTTATAAAGTAACGGTTGTTGTTAATAATATAGTCTAGAGAAAGAATGTTCTCTGCTGTTGTTTAGTTTACATAAAACTATGAAACAGGATGATAAATGAAAAGAGTGAAATTTTTACTGTTGATTTACAGATGTAGTAAAGATATGTACGAATAAAATAAATTCGATGCATAATTTAAAATACTAAAACATATCTGTCTTATACGAATTGATATCTTTTATATTTTCTGTATTTCAGGTTCAGGTCGACTGTCAGTAGAAGACTGACAGAGTCGACCCTATACGAGGGTTTACAACTGTTAATGTCAGACTCCAATAGTTGTCAGATAATCCAGCTGCTTTACAGACACCTTCCTAGCCCATGGGTTCAGCCAAGATATTAAACACATAGCAGTTCCCGTTAAATTTATTTTATGGTTATTATTTTACTGGCATTTGCATTAGGCTGATTGCTCGAGAAATCTGGAAAAAGGTTTTTTGAATAGTTGAAGTAGAGTCATTTGTGTTGGTTTAGTTTTAGAGTATTATCTGAAATAAAATATGCCATTTTGTTGGAAGTACTGCAAAAAACTATTACTAAACTATAGTGACATTCATTAAAACAATATTGAAAGTATATATTCTAACTATAATTAAAAGCTTCACAAGCATTTTGCCGCCAGTAATATATTTTGTCGTGTCTATATGCCTATCACTTTTTGAATAATTATTTAAAGCAAATTGTGTGATTTTCATGATTTCCTTTATATATAATTCACTAAAATATGACATCGATAATGGTAGTTTGGTCATTGAATATGATAAAATGATCTGCGCAAATCCGCACCGTGCAGTTTGACAATGCCAGAAATGACTTAAACCAGGTTTTTTTCCCTTCCATGTAATCTTTTGAAAATTATGTATATGTACAGAATTTATAGTTCTTTTACAGGAACGCTCAAAATAATTCCAATATAATACTTTCTACGAGCAGTCATTGTTTAAAGTGTGTTACAGAGATAGTCTTCTGTTTCAAAAATCCTCAGAACGTTGATCACTGACTCTCCAACAATTCATGGCAATCACTTTAAGAAAAACCTTTTACCGTCATCACTCCAAAAATATTAAAAAGTTAAGCACTAAACGCGCATTAACACCTAAAACATTTGTATAAAGTCCGCTCGAAAGTTTCCCTGATTTTATATGAAAATAAAGAAAACAATCTGCGTTCCTTTAAAAATTTGAAAATTATCCGTTCCCGAATTTTTAAGCGATCTTTCGAATTTTTTCATTTTTATTTTATTTTCGAGAGTAAAACGTATGAAAACATGATTTAAAATGGAAAAGGTATGTTTTGGATTTTATTAGAAAAACAAATAGCGTCTTAAAATGACTATTGGAAGACAGAATGAAAAATAGTTTAGTACTACACGAGGAAAATGTATCATTTTGTAATTCATTAAATGCTTAATCAATTCGACTTGAAACTTGATTTCCTGAATTACATTTGACTACAAGTTTGAAATATTAAGTAAAAATATTATGTATGGAAAATTAAAGTTGATGCGCATTTAAATGTAAAAATCCCGCCTTTCTTTTTTGTATAAAACATTAAGCATGCGTTACACATAAAGGAATCGTATCTTAACGTTTCTCCAGGATGAATGATTAATAAAGGCCTGTTTTCCGAAGTTGCATCGTTCCAAAACGATCCAAATCCAAATACGAGTTAGACGTCGTGTATTCACTCTGAGTTAGAAGAATACACAACCTTCTGATACGTTTTATTTAATATAATTTAGGCAAATTTCATATTTGAATTACTTTCTTCCATAAGAAATCATTCATATTTTTGGTGATCTGAATAATATTATTTTGTCTGTAGTTGAAGATATCTTGAATGGAAAAACAAAACATGAAAATACCAAACCTGAAGTTCTTTAATTCTTGGATAATTACTTTAAATACATTTATAATGGCATTTATATCTGCAATATACGGCTTACAAAAAAATAAATATCTTGAACTATTCACATTGCAAGGTTATAAAACTTAAAGTATCTGTTCAATTAATATAGTAAATTTTATTCCTTTAATGGTCAAATCTTCTCACTAATCTTTACTGACTGATGTATATAACACGCTATATATTTTAAAAATTAATTTATGAAACATAAAGCCTAAATAGGTAAAGTCGGTTTTCATCGTTCCAAACTCATAAACGCTTTTGCACACCTACCGTTTTCTTCACGTACACTGTAAAATAAGATCGGGAACTTTTAAGCATTTTACCTATCTTCCCTTTCAGCGCGCTATTTCAATATTCCCTTTTCATGAGCAATTACCTAATTGAATTTCATTTCAATAACTGGCGCTTATTGAATTTTCAAGGAAAAAAAGAAATATTAATAAATCTCAATTTCTGCACGCAAGTAAACTCGTCATCAGATGCTCCATGAAAGATCTACGAAATATTCTTTTTTTCATTTAAAAGTATACTAGAAATGAAAATTTAACATGTAAACAGTTTATTGCTATACAGTTTAATGCTATTATCATCTTTTTTATAATAAGATAAATTTGGTGATTGGCTAAAAGGTTTGTTGTCGGTGGCATTTTTCATATGCACTCCAACTGTTATCTATATCTGCTGAAAATGATACTGGAAATCGATCATGTTTTTAGCGAAATCTATAATTTGATACACTGATGCGTTTTAGAAACAGGAATAAAAATACCTTTAACGTATTAACAATCAAAAACTGGTTGTAGTAAATTAAAACAAAAGAGTAATGGCCTAATAGAACGCTGTTAATTCATTGATGAAATCAGATAGGAGAACAGTCATTCATTTGAAAAAAAAAAAAACTTTGTTTATCTGAAAAAGTCACGTCCCAGGAAAATTAACTCCAAGCTTAAGGCGTAGAGCTCTACGGTCTTGTGCGACTTCAGCTCTCAAAAATCTTTGAGCCCCTCCAATAATCCCTTGTATACTCTTTATACGAATTATCAGGTTGTAACGAAAGTTTTCTGCCAAATCTGCTTGACGCATCTCATGCGATTGAAATTGTACGTCATAGTCCTTGTTCTTGAACTTTAGGTACCAAACCTTCACAGTGTCATATGATACAACAGTAGTACCTAAAGCTGCACACATAATTCATTGACGTTCTGTACCTGACTTTTCGAACTGAATTGGATTGTAAATGATGTTTTTAACCCGGTTAGTTTCATTTGAGACACCTTGTACTTAATGATAACGATATATTTTTTATAGATTTCACTGCACAGTGTTCTAAAGTAAATCTCTTTTTTTCCAAATTCCAAAAAGAGTGTGGAAAGATATGAGCAAACACGCGAACGCGAATTATTTGCGCAGATCATATTTGCGGTGGCGGGAAACTTTCGTTACAACCTAATATTTTGGGCTCCCAGCCTCACCAATAATTTTGAAAACTTTATGCTTCCATGAACATTTTATGTTTTTAAAAAGATCTAATATGGTACATTTAAAAGAAAAACAAACGTTTACGAGGAGATTTAATTAAATTTTGTTATGCGTTAAATTAATCAAAAATTAATCTGTGACTGCAAAAATGCATACCACACAAACATACTTTGCATTAAAAGGTTTTTCCATTCATGGACATATCCCATTCATAAAGAAGTGAAAGATTTTAGAAATAATTCTCCAATGAGTGCAGCAACAGATCATCCCAGTTCTAGAACGAGTACAACGAATCCTCCGATGAAATCCTGAATGGGTGATTTTCTCGTATTTTGATGTTGATTTTTGATTTTGTGCAGAATCTTCAGTCTTCTGATCTTTCTAAAGTACGAATTGATTTTCTTTTTCACGTTTTGTTGTCAAGGGTATTTTTATCTATAGGAGAAACCGGGGCTAGTAGGCACAGCTTTTAATGACTTATTATTATTATTATTATTTGTTATTTAACAAAACTGAGCTGCACTTTAAAAGCCCAGATATTTGGCTATGAGAATACAAGAGTTCTGTGTTTATAATATGCGTAGTTTGTGTTTAACGGAATCCTGAAGTAAGAGAAAAAATGGGTGCCCTGACAAGAAAAGTTGCCGATCGCAGGCACCGCAGTCTTCCTACTTTTTTCAAAATTCTTACCTTCATCAAAGTTTTACTTAAATTATGTATTTTAATAGTTGGGTAGGCAAAACCTTAACATCTAAAATAATATTTATTGTTGACGTAGCAGAGTATGTTAGTCTATTATTTATAGAGATAAGGATTAAGATAAATAAATAACTCGGCTGTTCGAGCCTCGTCAGCGGGAGATCCTCCCCTGAACACCACAATTTTTTTTTGTTTCATTATTGCCATATTAAAACGATATTAATTGACTATGTCATTTTATCTCTCATCTTTGGTGTATTTCGCCTAGTAACCCTATGTTGAAATTTTTATGATTGTAACCTATTTATAGAAAAATACATGGGATTCATATTCTACAGCTTACTGAATATTGTAGCAATACATTAAAGCTGTTGTGAACTAATAGTATTTAAATATATGTAAAAAATACATGTGATGCACATTCTACAGCTTACGAAATATTGAAATAATAGATTAAAGCTGTTGTGAACTAATAGCATTTAAATATATGTAAAATTATTTCGCATACTTTTATGTCGCTTTTTCGGGACACATTTTTCGGACAAGCTTCAATAAAGGGGGTGAGAGATAAAACGACATAGTCATTAATAAAGAAATAAATAAAAGAGGCGCAACTGCGATCGATGCCTGTTAAACGGGGGGAGTTAGCACAAAGGAATTACTTATTTTCACGCAATGTAAACTTTAAATTATACAGTTATAAAAATAATAAGTGAAACTTCAACTTTGAGTATCTTTTGTCCTATTTTCAATTACCAAGAGTTGCACTTATCACAAATATAAAATCGAATATTGTCGTTGTGCATGTTTTATGTGTCTAAATTTTTTAACCCACTTTTCTCTGTGTTTGCAGTGCCAGATTTCTTACAGCTTCTAATTACCGATTCAAATGGATCAGCAAAAAGTATCAGTCTGAAGCTTTTTAAAAGGTGAGATTGTCTTTTTTCTTACTTTTGGTCATTGATAACGGAGCAACCTACTCTACAATTTGCTGGTTAATGCATGCGCACTTTTTAATCCATGAAACGAGATTAAAAAAAAAAAAACAATAAAAACAAACAAAATAACGGGATTAGCTGGCGGACCGAGTCAACTTGCCCCGTATTCACTGCGCCTATACTAGCCGATAATATATTAGTTTACAAAAATGGGACATATACCTTCTAAACGTAAAGAATCGAAATAAATCACGTATGGAGAAGATAGAATTAGTCACGTACACTGTAAAAAACTACACAAGTTAAACTGCAATTATTAAGATGAACATCAAAAATTATAAATATAATGAAGCAGCATAGAAATCACTTGCCAATGCAAAATTGAAAAAATCGTTGAAAATATCCACTACACGTGGGCAACGCTGCAAAACTACAGCAGCATTTGGAGAAAGGAAAAAGAAAGTTGTTCTGTGACTGGTTTTGCAATTATCTGTCCTCATATAGGCGAATTATGAGGACTGTGCCTTACTTACCCTGTAGCCAACGAGCCCCTGTCTCTCCTGACTCATTTATAATCATTTTTCCACTGAGCAACATAGAAAATGTATGGCATTTTACAAAAATCTCCAATTAATTAATATGTTACTTTTGCTTTTTAGAAACAGAAATTAATATTTAAAGAAATGAGCACTGAAAATCTGATCATAATAGAAACTTTCATACAAAAATAACATCCTTTAAATTGAATCATTAATCGAAGAGCTGGGTGGATAGATTAACATGCTAAATGACGTTTGAGATAATCAGCTGTAAAGTTACAAGAATGCCCTTTTTCTTCAGTGTACATAATATCATCCACTGAAATCCGCCTAATAATAAGAATGGGCAGAACCAATGAACGCCCAATATTAATAGCAGTCCTTAAAAAGATTTTCACATTGGGAAAATTTCTATTTTGTACTTCATTCGAAACTGTGTTCATCCACTCATCCTTCAATTAATTAATATTTTAAAGAAAGGTATCCATACAAAAACAGTCTGAAAAATCACACATACATGAAAAAGTATTTGGTTGCACATTTTATGCTATTAAACAGACCTAATTTGATACATTTCAAATAAATTTAAGATCACCTCAAACATTTATTTACGCTTAATTAATCACGTATCAAATTACGACTCTACGAATGCGTAAAATTTAAGAGTTTTTAGGATTAAAATGTTTCACAATTACGAATACAACCTATTTTCCAGTTAGCTGAAACATTTTAGAAATAATTCTGCAATGAATACTGCAATTGATAACGTGTATCCTAAAATGAGTACCATAAATCCTTCTTTAACATCCTGAATTGATAATTTTCTTTTGTTTATGTTGATTTTTAATTTTATGGAGAATATTTAAAATCGTCTAATGAAAATTTCGTCATCTTTCATCTTTTCGAATAAACCTGCGGCCCAAAGATAGTGTATGAATTTGTCGAAGGCTTCCTAGCAACAAAAACTTTTTTTTATGGTTATTGACAAAAATACTGGGAGAAACGCTTCTATTGAAATGAAAATGTCACCTTCAAATGATGAAAGGCAAAATGATCCAGACACTATGGCAGGAACTTTAGAAATACTCCCGCTCTCTTGTGCAGTTTCCAAATCCCAAAATTGCTTATTTTTCTTGAGATCTTGTCCAGTCTCTTGAAAAGCTAGATTATTAGATTTCATAAAGACTTTTGCTATAAAGCTTCCTGGCATTGTAAAGCTTTGGTACCTGACATTTTGAATTTCCTCTGACACTTCATTAATAGTTCGAATACCAGTTAAGAAAGAAAATGTCGCGAACGATAACAAAATGGCCCCGTAACTATCAATTAGTACTGTTGTTACGTCTAGCTCATGGGCGTAGCCAACGAGGGGCAGGGTGGGGCAGCTGCCCCCCCTAAAATGATCTAGTCATAGGGTCTGATTATGACAAGCATTCTCCGGTTAGACTCCATGTCCTGCCCCCCCCCCTAATGAAAATCCTGGCTACGCCCTTGGACTAGCTAGCAGCTTATTATTCAGTATTCAACTTTTTTTTCTGAGATTTTACTATCATTTCTTGAGTGAAAAATGAACTATACACAGATAAGGCAAGTTCTGTGAAATTTTATCTTGTGTTTTTGTTATTTCGTAGAATACAAAAGTCATGATGACGAGGGATATCATCACAGAAATCCAGACTGGATATGACAATGGCTTCAGAAAAATTGCCACATCCGCCATATATTCGGGCTTACACGTCGCAAATGCCCATGTTGCGAATGAATGTGGATAGCTCCAGAGGGCGCCTGTCATTCTTTCTTCTGTTATACCCACATTGCATACCGTCAAATCTACTTCTTCACTATGGATCATTCCTAATACTCCAGTCCAAGTACCGTTTGGAAGTAAATTTCCGGATCCTGCCTCGACAATGTACTCAAGCTCATAGGTAAATCCAACTACACTTGAAAGAAGTTCAAGGAATTTAAAAAGCAATTATTTAGCACTGTTCCTGTGATCTTAGTTGAATTATTCACAAATTCAATAGATTTAACCATCATTCCTATTTTGAATGTTCTATTAATGCTCATCATGGACCGTTATTGTGTCTAAATCAACACAAATGTATATTTAAAGTCTCTACAGTTGGATTATTTTAATCTTCATTATTTACATAGAAAAGTTTCATTAAACCAAAAGTGGAGGATAAATAATGCTTACTATCCAGTGTCTAGTGTCCCGATTATGCACTTTAGTTTAAAATTATTCAGAAGTTGGTAACTTTGCTAAATTATAACAAAATTGAATTTTATTTAGTTATAACTGCAATTGTATTTAGACGAAGCATATTTACATTTACGCTGGATTCAAAAATCACGATTAAAACGCTATAAATATGTTCACATACTAAAAACGTGCAACGAATTCTTTTCGTATTGTGCAAAGCATAACACATTTTAGGTACCCTCAAGTTCATTCAGGCGTACAAATACAATGAATTGAAATATGGTTTAACCCCTTCCTTCTCGCTCACGTCGAAATCACGGGCTGAGCTTTTCCCTCCTATTTCTCGTGCCCGTGATATTTCCGGGGTAGAATGTTCAAAAGATATTCGCCTGAAAGATCAGAACATTTCAATTCTTTTGCACAGTAATTTTTTATATCTCATTTTACACAACAGATCACAGAACTTTTTGAACAAGTTCAAAACAATTTTTGAACGAAACGTGCGTATCCTCTTACCTATTACTTCTTATGTGTGTTTTTTACAAAGTTTTTTAATTTCTTTATCGTTTAACACCAGTAATTTGAGTGATTTTTCAGTAATCAAGCATTGATCGTACAATACAAAAGAAATTATGTTAATTTTTAAAACACTAAAAAAGTTTTGATAATTAAGTTAAAATAGGAACTACAATCTTCAAAGTGCAGAACCTTCCTCCCTCCCTTCCGGGAAGAGGGAGAATATCTTTTATTTTAATAAACGTTCAGGCAAAATAAAGGCATTGTTTTTAAACAGTCTGTTAAGTTTTGTCTTGGGAAAGAATGGGACATCCATACATTAAAAAAAAGTTTCAAAAGTTTAATGCAAGCTATATTTTTTTCACATGAAATCAGCAAAAGATAAAGCATACTTAAAATTTTCATTGATTTTCAATGAATTTTTTTTTTCATTGACTTTAATTTAAAAAAAAACTCATGCATATTTTCCGTTATTTTCAAGGACTAGTGTAAGAGTTATTAATCGCTGGAAAGGAATCTTTCTAATAAAGAGTCATTTTAAACCACTTTCAACAATAATTAAGTAACGCTTGTCTTGTATTTCATAACACTTCATTAAAACAAATGCTAAAGGTAATAACAACGCCTTTTTTGATAAATTTTGGTTTCGTTATTAATAATCTGCGATTTCGATGAACATTCAAATATGCCAATTTTACCTTAATCTTCTATAAGCTTTAAAACTTTATTTATCAGCACATCTCCAAAAACTCGATTTTTTTTTATTTTTTAAAACATCATTTTTTATTGTTTTATGTTTCTATTTATTTAACATTGTATGATTTTTTTTTCAAAATTAGTATTTCAAAATTGGAGGGTGAGTTATTTTCCAAAGCAAACATAGAACTATTTATAGCATCTATGTAACAGTATTTTAAATAAAAAAAGTTCTTCTAAAAGTTTGATTATTTTAATGTAATAAATATATCCAAAAATAACACGAAAAATCTGTATTGGTTTACTGGCATACATATACTGTAGATGTTTCGTAAATTCAGAATCTCAATTATTTTCCTTACAAAATTTATCTTAACATAACTTTTATAAGCCGTTTCCGAACAAATATTTTAGAAAATTCATGTAAATTGTTTATGCATTAAATAGAATGGCATAAAGTACTTGAAATCAAATTCTGGAATAACGAAGTAAATTGCAATATTTAACTTATATATTTTTTCAGAGGTAAAAGTTATTAAGTATATGCGAAAACAGTGAAACCTCCCTAAGGAGACCAGCCTTCGGACCATAGAAATAGGTCTTTCAGAGAGGTGGTCTCTGAATAGAGGTAATCAGAAAAACAAACTTTCATGCACTAGTAATGCTAAAAGACACTATTATTGAATATATTTATTAGATGCCCATTCATCTACCTCCAAAGCTTTAAAGACAGATTTTCCACCATCTAGATAAGTGATAATAATAAAATAAAATAAAACAAGAAGCATCAAAAATTTGAGATAAAACTATAATTTGTACAACTTCTTTCCTTTCCTTGTTCAACCAGGACCATTCCAGAAAATTGTACAATAGCTCTTTTTCTGATAGCTAGCCTTTCACAGAGAAGAGTAATTGTGAGATTTTTTTCCGCCAGAGCAATTTTACCTTACCACTGAAAAGTTGAAAGTCTGTCAAAGACAGAACGAGGCTAAGTAGGAGTATTTTAATGGAGGGAAAATTAACACTGAGCCTATAGCCAGAAATTAAGAACCAGAAATAAATGGCGTTTATGAGAAATGGTCTTTTAAGAAGGTTTCATGCACATATAACTATGAGAGTCACTGATTTTGATTAAACGGGTTCGTTGACCACTGGTAATGACTTTTGACTCTCGTATTTTTAATTATGAAAGCTGAAATTACTTCGTATGTCAATTCAGAGCACAGCAGTCATCAAAAAGTTTGTTTAAGTACCAATCGAATCACTTTCCTTTGATTTTTATTCTCAAGATTTATCTTTCGAAAAGAGACCGTATTAGTGCGTTAATGTCTTTAACATGTCTGTCCTACGGCGATTGCAAAGCGAGTGTTAATTGAGCATTGTTCTCCTCTTTGTTAATGAAACACATATGGAAAAGAGGCTTTTCATCAGCATCAACTTATAAATAATTCTTGAACTTGCCACTTAAGATATTGAAATATTTTTACGTGACAAGCTTAGAAAAATTAACCTTAAATGAAAGACGAGGACACTGACGATCTCAATTTTATAAGCAAATTGAATGCAAACTGCATTTATATTTATTAAAATAAGACCTCAATATTAAAACGTAAATGCCACTGTGTTGAGCAAACGAGCCAAAATTAATCCTATCCTTTTGTTTAATTAGTTTCCCCATACTTCTTTTCTGTGTTTAATTTTGGTTTTTCGTTTTTTTTAAATTTTCTTTTTGCTCTGAACAGCAATTGGAAGAGAGGTGGTTCTGTTGCCCCACAGCAATGTGTTGCTCGATAACATTCTATCTCATCCAATCTTCAGGTTTTGAGCGTGAAGATTATGCCTTTTTACGAGTAAGCCTTATTAAGGGCTTTGGCGCCTAGTTATTCAAAATACTATCAAACAATTTTTGTGTTTTCACGCACTAGCAAGAAATAAGCTTCCCACATCAGAGAACTCTACAATGCGTTCTTTTGGTACAAATGCGATAAAATTGGAACTACGGATAAAGCAAGTGATGTGGTCGAGATTTATTAAATAAAAAATTTTAGTACCGAAATTCATTTATAGATAGCGATATAAACACAAACGGTAATAATTTGTATTTATTTGAAAACTGAAACATCATTTGTATTGCAGTGCATGCCCATTAGCATTATTTTTTGGATTAAATGAAGGTGGGTTTCGCCCGAGCGTTAGTTACTTTTCTGAACCTCAAACCTACGTGTCAAGTAAAACAACTGTGTTGCAACAGAAAAAAAAAGTCTGCCGTATGAATTAGATACAAAGAGGTCCAATGTCTCCATATACCGTACACATGTAAAAATTCGAAACAACTGGGAGACATGGCATTCTTCTTGGTAGAGGACGGAAGCAATTCCTAACTTCTAGCGTGGAAAATGTGGCTGTTACAGTAACTGAAGACAGCAGACAGTCGCTGCATGGTAGTGTGAGCAAAGAGTATAATATGTAAGTGCGCCGTGTGCCAGTTGTTTCTAGTGTAGCATAATTAATGTTTTCGCTTGAATATAATGAATGTATTACAGCGACATCTATTGGTAGATTTCTGTATTAGTTATTTTTTAAATTATTTAATAAATGTCAAGTCGATCATTTGATGTATCAGTAGCTCAAAATGTATGTCATTTGGTACAATAGAGCGCATTCTAGAACCTCTGACGTCCGAAAGCGTTTTTTTTTTTTTTCGCTAGCCTAATATCATTATTTTTACGGAATGTTATTTTGCAAATAAATTTAAAATTACAGCTTAAACAATGGAAAAGTAGCATTCTAAATATATCAATTACTTTAAATATTTTATTTACACTGGTGTTCAAAATTAAAGTTACAAAGTTGACGATTATCGTTAAGAAAAGGATATTCGCAGGGTAGTATGGGAACAGTTGTAGTATTGCCCACCCGCCATTTCTAGTGCCATTTATTTTTCGTCAAACCGGTGCCAAGTACCGTGTTTTGTAAAAGGTTAGCCTTTCAGACTCTTGACGAAACTCCCGAGTTCCAGAATAGCGGCCATCTTTTTTTGTAGACACAAAAACATTGACAAAAACATATTGCACTTTTATCCACAGTTACTACGATAGTATCATCCAAGAGGACGTAAAAGTACATGCATGTCATTTGCCATAGCTTCTTACTTTTTTTTATATTTTATCAATTTTTAAATTATCACTCTTTTTCCTCTACAGGAACCTTTTTATAACAACAATACGAACAAAAAATATCAGCAATACCTAGTCAATAGATAACTCCCTAAACCTTATAATTAAATTTCTACCAATAGTTATCCTTTATTATATCCAAAAAGTCATTGCACAAATAAATTTTCCTATCGTAAAAGGCGTATTCAAGAAACTTACCACTTAAATTCTCAACGCAACTCCGGGCTACAAAACGGGGGCTATCTTGTTTTTAATCACAAAATCGTTCGTAATAACATATTTAAACAAAATTCCTCGTATATACTCATACATGAAATATCTATTTTCAACTCCTCACTTCCCCAAAAACTTGAAAACTCAAACTTAAAATCCCTAAATCAAAAAAGCTTACCTTTTAACTTCTCGATGCAAGTCCCGATTACAAAACGTCGGGCATCTTCTTTCTAAACACAACATCATTGACAATAACAACATATTTAAACATAATTTCATGCAAACTCATGCATAGAATATCTATTTGTAATACCTGGCTTTCCCAAACTTTTTTACTAATTTGAAAAAATCATAACTCCTACCCTTTATATTCCTTTAAAATTCATTTACTTTACCACCACAACACCAACTCGTTTTCAATAAACCATAGTAAAGCGCATGATTTACATGGCTAACCCGCACTCGAAATGCTGCTTCCACCAATTTTCAAAGCATAAATGATTTAATTCCCGAAACTTCTACGAAAAACGGCGCTGTAATTGACCCTCACTGATTGGCCAATTATATCTCTCTTGGTTGGACCTGGCAGAGTAAAAGTAAATTCGTAAAACAGTTTAGGTTGCCACATTTGACAATTTATCACCGGGCTTGGCGACGACTTTTGGCGAGAAATTTGGGTGTGTGTTACTAAAGGCTAGTCTTAGTATGTTCAGCGAGGTCTCCAGACCTCAACCCCATAGATCATTTATGGAACGCTTAGGAAGAAACACTTGTATAGCTCTACGAGGTGGCCAAACATTAAAGAAGTAATAAAAACTTATGAAATATCTATTTTGACTAATTTTGCTCTCATTTCCATATCACTCAACATTTAACTCCTGTGCAAATATTTTTGTTATCATTTCCTGCCTTAGTGCATGAGATGTTAGTATACCTAATTCCCATGCATCGAAAAATCTCTTTTTTGTGTGTGTGTTTGTAACCTTAATTTTAGACACCAGTATATTTTCACAATTTGATTTAAATAATATAATTATTTAATCGTTAGATTCTTTTTTCAAATTCGGAGAGTTCAGTATTCCATGCTTACGTAAAGTAAATTTCAAAGATATTTACAGTAATTACCTGCAATGTTTTTGGATACAGCAAAGTATAAAAAATATTAATCCTGAAACACTTTTCTATTTTTAAGTTCACTCTTTGGTTTACTTTGGTTCAAAAACTCACTCTGTTTTACTTAGGGAATGCAATCCGGTTCCCGCGACTATATCAGACTATAATTTTCATATTTATGTAAGGTATTGAATTAATTATCAAATCAGATAAAGTATTAAACTTGATAGTGCTTACAGTCTTACTTTTTCCAACTTTTCTCTATTAAATTTAGTTTTTATTTGAATGAAATGTCAATCCCGCGGGATTAACAAACCTCAATCCCGAAATCTCGAGAAGCCAAAAATAGTGCGGGATTGCATTCCCTAGGTATTGGAAGACATTCATCTACTGCATCGAATTCTATACATGGAAAAATGTTTTATTTGGGGGCAAGTAGTAGTGGACGCAACAATAGACACAATCCCGCAAAACGAAAAACAGTGCGAGATCGCATTTCCTAGTTTTTTTCTTTTGTAGGCATTAGAGGCTCATGATTTAAACAAATATCTTCATTTTAATTAATTAATCATCTAAAAAACTAAATCAATAAAAAAAGCAATAAAAAAACAGCAATTGAAGTTAAATATAAACAGTAACAGTAAAATAACATTTAATGATTAGTGCAGTATGTTTAGAACTACACAATGTTTAAAATAGCAAAAACACGGCTGATAGAATGTACCTTATTTTAATTATATATCGATACAATTATCGTTTCCTATGAATTCATAGTATTTCAAAGGAACATGTTTGTTGAAATAAATTTTAAACTAAACGTAAACCCCTGAGAAATGAAAAAAATCACAACTTTTAACCTTTTGAGGCGCAACTCTTTCCCAATGCTGAAAAAAGGGCAGCCGTTTTCGGCAGAACGTTTCGATCGTCCGCCATCTTGCTGGTAGTTAATCGAGCAATGGCAACGGCAGCCCTTTATTCAGCATTGGGCAATCTATCCAGCTGTTCTCGCATTCTTCCATTTTTCAGCAGATGTCAGTGCTGTTGAAAATAATCGTGACAATTTTTTTACGGGAAATGACGTGCTAAAAAGTAAAGTATTCTCGTGGAGCTATGTCACCCGCAACTACTTTTATAGAAATCAGATCTATTCTTCGTGACTGGCAACAGTCAAAAGTCAGAGTTTGACGTTAACAGAGCGGGAACACTGCGCGTTAAAGGGTCAAAAATCCTAGATTTTCTCGCAATTCACTTTTGAAAAAGAAAATAATTCCAGCTGCTATAATTTTTATCTCACGTAGTTTGAAAACCTCACGAAACATTTGTAAATTACATAAAAGCTTTCCATTCACATATTTTGACAGGGAGCAAGCTTCCATAGTTGCATCAGCGTTAAATCATATGCAATTCAAGTTGAGTTCTGGGTGGATGCCAGTTTATTATACAGGCGTTTCGCCGTCTGCAGTAGATGAAAACACGTTAAATTCGAACTGGAGTGTTACAACTCCACTGTCTGACAGGTTCTTAGTAGAGCGGAAAATTCGCTTTCTTCTAAAGAACTAAAACTCACAACAAAAAATGCTTCGCACCAAACAAAGCACTTTGGGGTTTCCCTAACAAAGCTCAAATTTTGAAAGCATGCTTTAATTCAGTGCTATAGTCTGTTATCGGTTGATACAGAATAAAAGAAATTGACGCAGTACTGAAATCATATACGCACTGTTCTCTCAAAAAACTGTTCCAATACTACTGAATAAAAGGTTGTTTCCAGGAGAAATACAAAATCTAAAATAGAGGTACATAACCAAGAGCCAAACATGACCAGTGGAGAACCATGCAACTATTTCATCAATAAACGCCATAGAACCAGAGCCCGATTATCACACGGGTAAATTGAGGGGGGGGGGGCAATGGTCCGGAGCCACTAAAGAAAAGGGGCACCCAAATATCCCGATAGATTAGAAATTCATATATTCTGAAATAATCTCTCTATTCTAAAAAAAAGTAAAGGCCGCTGTCGCCGTCGCTGTCAAAAGCTTGTCAGCGTATCTCCTCCTAAACCGTGGGGATTTGAGTTTCGACTAAGGTGCCCACAGATTCGAACAATTCCGAGGAACCTGCTAAGCTGATTTAAATTTAGAAAATCGAATTATTTTAGAAGATATTAGTAAAAAACTGAAAAAATAAACTGAATGGTTGCCAGATTTGGCATAAAATCATTCATTCCTTTGCAACAAAGCGTTTCCAAGTATCTAGAATCGCGTGAAATTTACAAGCATGAGTTAGAATTACGCCCATTTTACGCCAAAATAAAAACTATATGAAATAAGTAACTCAAAATGTGTTACACAAAGTTGACAATTTTCAAATAGTAAGTTCGCTTAGACAACAGGAGTTTAGAATGAGCGATTATTCGTTTTTCCAAAACAGAATAACTAATATCTTGAAAATGAAAAATAATTAAAATGCAGATTATTTTAAAGCCGGTTCTCGTCCAGCTGGATTATTTGCTACCAGTAGAAATATTTGGCGGCGTTAACTATGCCATTATAGCAGTTACAGTACACTTTGGATATTTGCTAGAGCGACGAGATGGTATAATTCGTGGTGCTAAGTACACCAATCTGCAATATGGATAACGGTTTTCCGGTAACCTTATATAAACAGTAATTATAGGTTGTGAGCATGTGTAAATCGCCAAATAATGAAAAGTCGCCATGGGTGGCAAGCTATCCTATCTGTTCCGTAGCTTTTATTAACTTTACATGTACGCAAGTCGCCATTAATGAAAAATCGCAATGGGCACACTCCCATTTATTCCCCCAAACTTCTTTATACCCCATTAAAACCCAAACCAACCCCCCCCCCCACCCCATCCCCCTCCTAACATCAAAACAACATCCAAACTCCACCCACCAACCACACCAAAATCAACTTCCCCCCCCAATAAATCCCCACCCCCAATATAAAATCCTCTTTTGGCGATGTTTCGCCAAAACTCGCCAAGAACGATGACAAATGGCGATACTTTGGGCATGGACCAAATGACTGACTATCGCCAAATTTGGCGATATTTCGCCAAAACTCGCCAAGGTCGAAGACAGACGGCGAGTTTTGGGCATGTACCAAACAATGACTGTCTACAGTTGTATTATATTGAAGATGTCCATAGATATTAAAGTACTAAAATTCTTTTCGGTGGTCCTGTAAATAAACTCTCCAGTAGATTGGAACCAAAAATCGATATACACAACTAGATGTTACAACATTCTTATATATGAAATTTCATAATAGTTTTTGAGATTTGAGAGTTAAATATGCACACACGTACACCAAAAGTCGCCAAGCTTGGCGACTTTTGGTATAGTTCTTGAGGGAGGCACGTGACCGTGGTCGGACCATTACCTAACTTATGTGGTAGGACGGTATTGTGCTTGAAATGGATGAATGCCCCTAAAATTGCCATTGACCGTAATGTATTGGAAATCTTTTGAGTGTTCCTGTAGCAGAACTACAAATGATAAAGACACTTTTTTTAATGGAGAAATTCATTTTCTAACTCTTTACAGCATACATCACTTCTGAGTTGTTTGAAATAGCCCAATACCTCTAAAAAACGCTTTGATGAATTTCGGCCCATAGAGCGTAATGTATTTCGAATCTTTTGGGCGGTTCTGTAGATAAACTATCCAGTCGAATGGAATCGAAAGGGGAGGTGCACAACTAGATGTTACAGCAATCCTAAATATAAAGTTTCAACATTCTACGCCTAATAGTTTTTGAGATATGCGAGTTTAATGAGTTTCGGCCCATTGACCGTAATGTATTTCGAATCTTTTGGGCGGTTCTGTAGATAAACTATCCAGTCGAATGGAATCGAAAGGGGAGGTGCACAACTAGATGTTACAGCAATCCTAAATATAAAGTTTCAACATTCTACGCCTAATAGTTTTTGAGATATGCGAGTTTAATGAGTTTCGGCCGTTATGATTTTATTATGCTTTAGCTCCTAATTCATATAACTTTTGAATGGCAACATTGAAAATCATTGTGTTTCTGAAGAGTGCAAATAATTTTTCCAGCGATTATAAGCGGAGTCCGCACTCCAGGTGTAGTATAGCTCAGGACCCGTACAACACGGATTCCCATAACAAAATATCTTCCGTGTTATGAGGGGGTGGGGGTCTACTGTAGTGTGAAGTTTAAATTTTTATGTACCAATGAACATGCAAGAACCAAGCAATGCGTAGCTCAGTAACATTCTATCTGATCCAATCTTCGGGTTTTGTCTGTTGAAATTATGTCTTTTTTACGAATAAGCCTGATTAGGGGCCGAATGCTTCATACGAAAAGCGAGCGTAGCGAGTTTGGGGGCCTTGGCCCCTACTAATTAAAAAAAAAAATCCCCTGTAATATCTATTACATAATTGTCCATCACCAGATCAACTTGGAGACGTATTTTTTGCGTGGTAAATACGATTTGATCGAAGTACCAAAACTACAATAAATTGAAACGCATTTTTTTTTTTTTTTTGAGTACCAGTACCTTGTGTTTTATGCATTTAAGAAGAAAAGTCACTATAAATTTTTTTGTCAGTTCAGGAAATTTTTCTAGCATGCCAAAAATAGCACACGTGCGACATAAAAGCCACCCCTGTTCCAGATGAGCTAATAACACAAGGCTGACAAATATTAAAATGAAAATAATTTTTAATTATATAATCTTGCTATCTATAAAGATGTACGTAATTTTAAAATTCAATTTTGGAAATCTTAAAAATATTTTATGTCACGAAAACGCAACGGCGGTCAAAAATGGGTTAAAATACATGTGATAGTAAAGGGGTCCCCGAAATATCCCTATTGCCCCGTGGCCCCATCTGAGTATGATCCGTCTCTGCATAGAACCTTATGATGATTGTTAATGAACAATGGAAATTGCTTGTTTGTGTTGTTATACCAAAGCTACACAAACGCTATCTTCCAAGGAAGGGGGGAGAAAGGATGCCTTGGTCGAAGGACTTTCTAAGGGGGTTCTAACGCATATTCACGTTACATCTGGGGAAAACCGACCAAAACTCCAGACCGTTAGGTCGATAGCCGCGTTAGAAGGGACAGATCGCTGGACCTTCATATTTCAGCCGTCTACCTGTTCAATATGTTATCCACTCGATCACAGTAGGGCTCTAGAAATTGTATGATCATATAGACGTATCGTTAGGGGTTGGGACACAGGAGGCATTCAGTAACGGATACAGAAATTTTTCAAGGGAGAGGTGATAATTATGACGAAGCATATTATCAGAAATGAGTCTTTTTTTTTTCTTTTTAAATCTTGTGCAAAAAAGAAACATTGTTTTGTCTTTAAATCTTGTTTTAAATCTCTTTTTCTTTTGTTTCTCAGAATGGAACTTTAGACGCTGCCCAGCTTGCTCAATGGCTGGATTGTGGTGGAGCATTTAAGGAATCATTTTGGGAAACAACATCGTTTAAAAGAGAGTTCTCTCCGTTGCTGCTTTCTTTTATGATGGCGGTTAAATATGGGTTCAGTAATGAGTTTAATTGCGCTTAGGGGAGGGGCCATCGCAGCATCACCCACCCTTGGATCCGCCACTGGAGACACGCTATCCCCCAACATTATTTTGAAATCGCTTGATAAAAAAAAAACAACATTTGTTTTGAAATTTAGTATAAAGTTGCTGAATTCGATATGTGGCTTCTCCTCAAAATTTCAGGCCGCACTATTCATGGTAACTATTAATTAATGTGTATGATTAATATTATTAGTTTTTCATGTAGAAAATTTCAGATTACATTTAAAATTTCGATCCTCTGACTTCACAATTACACAGATTTTTCATGAAATTGCCCCAAAATAAAATATGGTACTTCCTTTTTTTTCCTTTTTGTGCATATCTGTGGGGAAAATTAATAATCTTCAACAAAGCTAACACAGAAGTTTGACACAATTCTTTTATTTTACTCATTTATTAGTACATATTATTGTTTAAGATGGTTTTTTTTTTTTCGTTGATCATTAATTTTTTTACAAACAAATATTATACCTTCAAGGGCTTATTGATGGTGCCAAACCAGAACAGCACCCAAGATACGAAATTTTCTTGAACTGAAGTGAAAAATAGGCTCAAAGCATACAGATTGTGTGTGATTAAGGCAAACCTGCGCGAGGGGTATCTGCCAAGGATGAGGGATGCCTTGGTAGGAGGACTTCTAAGGGGTTCTAACGCGTATTCACGTTACATCTGGAGAAAACCTACCAAAACTCCAGACCGTTGGATCGACGCTGTTTAGTGGTATTCCATGCTCTTCTCTTACCTTATGAATTTCGCAAACACTTCTATATGTACAATGGTGCTGCCATCTATAGTTAATCTTCATAAATGAAGATATAAAATTAAATTTTAAATAAATTGGAGACGGTCATTTCGAGCAGATAATTATGTTCTAAAGTGAAAGTAATAAAACATATGACTTCTAAGTATGCCTTGAGTAAAGAATCACTAATTAAATGTAATTAAACATTGCCATATAGTAAATTCGTATAAAAGGATATCAAGGAAAACGGAGGAATCAAGGAATCTTCAGGAATAATTCAAAATAGCCCTGTCAAATATCAGTGGACCAGGGAAGTCATGGAGTAACTGGTCCTTTGGGCCACTGACTGAATATTCTTATTTCTAACTCTGATTTTATCCATTTGAGCTTGTTGTACTAATAATAGTGCATATAAAAAAGTCGAAATTTTCCTTCAAAGCCCTTTCTACTATTAGTATATTAATAGTACTTAAACTTTTGGTTTGGTTTAAATCAATGAAACTTAATTTAAGGCATTTAAAATAATTTATATATATATAGTAAAAAGACATAACTTACGAATCAAAGTAGCATCCACATGGCATATATATATGCCATGTGGATGCTATTTATATATATATGTTTGAATGAGAAAAAAAGATTTCCTAACTAAAAGCAAAATTTAGACTTGAAAGGGTTAATATTTTTTTATTGGTCTCGACAAAAGGGTTTTGAACTTAAACTATTATGTCCTTTATTAATTAATATATCGAATTCTGCTCCTAAATATTTCTTGTTGCATTTACTATCAATATGTAGTAAGTAAATAAATCAATAATTTAAGTGATACTGGTTGCATTTATTTTTATCTTTCAAACATCGATTTAAAAACAGTATGAATCTTATAAAAACGTATTTACCACTGTTTTTATCACATAAACTGTAGAATAAATGTAATGTACTATAACATAATAGATTTGTGATGGGGGTAGAGGATAGTCTTCCTTTATTATTATTCTTTTTATTGTTACTTTTTAAAAATCTACAACTTTTTCTGAAGTAGCTCAGCTTGAAAAGAAATAAATATTTTTTAAAATAATATTTGCACGTGCTTCTAAAACAGGAAATTTTTTAACTTTTAAGTATTGCTTAGTTAGTGCATGAATACATTTTGAGGGAAAATGATCATTTTGATTTCAGTGAAGGGGAAGACACATTACAAATGTCGTCATATCTTGACAAGTTCCCATTATTCAAGGACTGTTTGTAGCTAGATCTCTGAAATTAAAAAAAAGTAGTTCATTTTAGAGAAACTTCCTAATCCAGTTGTCAAATTCACAAAAGAGTTGCGTCAGCAACGTCTATAAGTTCAAGGTTGAAGTTCCAGTGTCTCTCCGCAACTATTGGTGAAAGTCACGATTTTTGATTGACATTAGAGGAGAAACAGACGAGTCCACAATAAGATCCACGCCGTAAAATAAAATTAAATAAGCAGCTGCGTTGTACAGTGAGCGTCTAGATGTAGTGCATTAGAAAAATGTTGAGTAACCTTTCTTTACTCAAAGACAGGGGAGATATCTATTTATGACACAAATGACCTCTTGGAGGAGTGGCGCTTTAGCGAATCGGATTGGTTGGAGAAGTCGAACTAAAAGATATTCGTCACAGCTATACAAAATATAAACAAGAAAAATAAATCATGCCAAAAGCATCGATTATACAACACTTTCCAAAACGACAATCATTTGCGCCAAATTTCGTGATATATTGTCGTCAAATTTGGCGAGATTTTGGAGATAACCACCAAACATCTGTAAATCCCTATCTATGTAATTTTGAGAGACCCTGTAAAAAAAACTTTAAATGTTATTTTCATACCTTTCATATGAAGAGTAAACAGTCAAAAAGTTTATATACTTATTGTATTGTGCTTGAAATGGATAAATGTCTCTAAACTGACATAGACCGTAATGTATTGGAATTGTTTGGAGTTCTCTCAACGCTACTTATACACTTATAAACTCATTTCAACGGAAAACCTTATTTGGCAATCGATAATAACAGAAATAAATTTGTCTGAAATAGACGAATACTTTTAAAATAACTTTAAACAATGACTGTCCATAGAGCGTATGTATTGGAATTCTTTTGGGTGCTCCTGTAAAAGAATTGTAAATGCTATATACACACTTTTCGATAGGGTACATGGCACAATAGAAAGGAATAACATATATAAATTTTGCAGTAATCGATGCATATTTACGGCAGTTGGAGCACGGACGGACAGACAGACAAACCGAAATCATACATTTTTCTACTTTGTGGGAAAGAGTTGAAACTTTGGATGAGGAATTGGGTGTTGCCAGGGTAACCCTGTGGTTAAAATATCAAGCTAATAACTAGATGATTGCGAGTTAGATTCCCGACATTCTAAATCCATAATTCCTAAAGATAGTGGTATAGTCCAGAGAATACACCGACACTGCACTTTTAGCGAGGAATTCAAAGACCCATGCCAGGAAGATACAGTGGACACAGAAATCTTGGAGTAGTGACTTTACTAATATGCGATTGAACTCGTCAAAGTAGACGAGCTGAAATATTCATTTTTCACCACTATCCTTAGAACCTAAATCTCTAAGAGCTCTTTCGTCGTTTCTTTACAGGTTTAAGGTCTGAGGTCTGCGGAGGATCGGATGCCGACCCAAACGGGTTTACAGCATTGCTTGCCAATCTCCAACTGTAAAGCTACTATCCGGCGAAACCACACACAAGGGGCCAAGGCCGGCATTTCTGCGGGTCACAGACCCCTATTTGTTTACAAAGTATAGAAGGTTTACAAGTTTTTCTCAATTTACAAATTGCAATTCAAGCTTTCGCTGCCTGAGCAGTTACTAGTATACATTTCAATGAAAAGTTAATACTTTTTACAATAATTGTTGTATATTTTTTTAAATAAAAAATTGTTGTAATATTATTTATGAATACCTCGGTTAGAAAAAATAACAATCTATAAATATTTTGTGATAAAACTAATCACCTATAGTCCAAAAGGGTGAAGGTAGTCGAATCTAGGCAGCGCTGTTGCACTGTTAAACAAGAGTAGGTTGAGCTCAAAAGTTTTATACAAAAGATCTTGAATTTTATTAAAAAAAAGTTATTAAAAGGAAACAAAATTTTGAAAATAGATCATGACTTGGATAAATTAATAGTAAAAAAATATTGTACTGGGATAAATGAAGATTATACAAATGCGAATATATATGCAAGGTGAGAAAAAAATCGAGTCTGAGAATCTGGATCCGAATCCGATTGCGATGATAAGTAAAGTTGTGTACTTAGAAAAGATGATTGGTCATTTTCAAGGTTAATTTTACTATCTTATTTTGTAAATTATCAAAACGTAGAATATAGTCTGACCAGGCCGTTAAAGATTGGGGACAGGGACGGCAAAAAGGGGGCGCGAGGGGCTGCGGTCGCACCCTCAAATTTAACAAACATTTTATTTATATCCCATATTCTAGATTTGATTTCAATACAACAAATCCGTAAATCTTTTCTTTTCTTTCAATCATAGATTCGGCAAAATTACAAACTTAGTTGAAAGTTTTTTAAATAAAATTTATGATATCGTTTTCAGTCCTAGTAAACTTGCCAGGTTTCACTTTTTTGTGCATGCCAAATTTTTTGACATTTGGCGAAATTTTAAAAAGGTAAAAATCGATATTTTAATTCTTTTCCCCTCCCTCCCCCCCCAAAAAAAGGTCTTAGGAACAACCCTCTCTCTGACAAATATTGACAGAGGGTCTTTCTGTAAAATAAACTTATTCTATTCTATATATATGCTGTTTTCATTAGGGTAAAAAATAGAGTCCACGCCACAGCAACAAACTAAATTTCTTGGCAATCGGTACCTACTTACGGTAATGTGAGCACGTGTTGAAGGACATACCAAAGTCATAAAACACTTTTTGAACTTAGGTGCAAGACTTTAAGAAAAAAGAGGAATGAAAAAATTATTTTCCGTTATTTCCAACCAAGAAACATTACAAGTACTTCCACTTCCAGATTTCAATTTCAAAAATAATCTAGCGGTTTCTAGTATCTTGCAAAACACAACAATTGACTACAGGACTGCACATAAAGATCAAATTAGCATTACACGCTATACTTTATCGTTTGGATATGAGTATCATCATTGAAGACAAGTACTGAATACAAAATCGGAAAAAGAATTTAATCACTATGAACAGATCAGAAACATCTTTTATACATGGCAACTTTGAATGCAAGCAATAAAATATTGCTGTCCTGTAAATGGGATATGCAAAAACTTTTTTTTTTTTTTTTTTGCTATGCATTTGCAGATAATTTAAACTTACAAAATTAGTACGGATTGTGCACTAATTTTTAAGGGTAGATTATCGTGAAGGGATAGTTCCGACAGTGGATCACTTTGTAAAAAGTATAATTGGTCAGTACACGGTGAAATTTTTAAATCCGAATGTGAGTTATCCATGGTTAAAAGCAATGTAAAATATTAAAAAATAACTTAAAAAATTAAAAGGAGATTTTAAAAAATGAAAAAAAAGATTTTTTTAAGTACTGGAGTGCTACTTCGTTCACTCTGGTATTTTCTGTGGTCATAATTTGGGGACATGATTTGCGGCTACACGTTTTCGTTGTATTTTTTGATAGAGTTACCCTATAGCAAAATGCTGAAAGTCACCTAGGTTTGCAAGATTTGATAATTTATTCCCAATTTTGCGCCGAAAGATAAATTTCCAAAACTGAATCTGTCTTGGCGATATCTTCCATATTTAGCTAGAAATTGCAAACCTTGCAGCTTATTACAAAGGATAAGTATAGTTAGAATATGCCTGTCGAAGATTGTTAAACAATTTTATAAGTCGATTTTAATATAGATTTCCATTCTGAAAAGTATTTTGTTGAATAAGAAAGATAAACAGCGCACATTCGTGGGTTATGATACAGATTCTAAAAAATACTCAAAAAGGTGAAGTATAGTTCGAAAATACTTTGCGAAGATTTTAAAACAGTTCTAGCAGGCGATTTTAATATGGATTTTGATTCCAAAGAAGTTTTTATGGAACAAACAAGAAAAATACTGCACACGCATAAATAGGTTCACTTTCCAACGTAATAGAATAAGGAAGAAAAATAGGGACGGCGTATCAATTAATATAAGCTTTCAATATTGAGCACTTTAGTGCGTATTATAACCTTCAAGTATCTATATGTAAGTTGAAATCTACTCATACTTACCCAGAATTAATCTAAAAGATTATGATCAATCCCGATAAAAGAGGGGTGAGGTTAGACTATTTAAATATTCCCATAGTCAATATAAAGTAGTCAATGTAAATATTCCCATAGTCAATATAAATATTCCCAAGTCATAATAATGGTATTTGTTACCTTGCCAGCATCATTAATAAAGCCATTGGCTTTTATGCGCTTTTGCTGGAATATATATTTGCTAAATAAAGCTGTTTTGCTCTCGCTTATATTTTATACAGATATTTTTTGTACATAACACGTGAGGACTTTCATTTATATTATCATTCATAATTATTAACTATTTTTAATTATAATTTTAAAAAAGAAACCTCGTGATTTATGTATTTATTTGTCATAAAATAGTTCACTATTACATTTATATTAGTTTACGAATTAGATTACTAAATATAAGAATTATACTTGATTCTGTAGATAACTGAAAATAATTCAGTCCGAGCTTAGTATTTATTTATCTATTTGTTTTGTTTTAATTATTTATTTACATTGTAGACATCCTATTGCTCATGTGAAATCTGTGATAAATAATAATAATAACAACAATAATAATATAGCATTTGCGTGTTATTGGGAAAGGGTAGAGTGTTTGCTAAAGTAGAATTGATTTTATTTATTTTTAGAGACCCAAAGTGTTTGAAAATGCAATGAACTTCGCTACCTCTTAATTTCATCATAACTTTATTTTTAAAGTATCGTCTGCTGCAAGTCAAGAAAAAAAGTAGCTTCCGTTCGAACCCCAGCATAAAAATAAACAAAATTTAAAGAAGAAAATTAAAGACTCGTATGGTACACGTGAAATCTCTAAATTTAGAACGTTATCCAATGCCACAAATGGGATCGCTTTCTTCCACTTATCTGTCGGTGTCAATGTTATCATCTTACGGCGTTACCAATAATGAATCATCACAAGTACATAGCGTGATTTCAGACTCGGTTTCAATATGAGGTGACCACTGCACAGTAGCTCGAAATTTCGGCACGATTTTACATTCATCGTAAGATGGGGCTTAGCACTCTCTGATCACGAGCCAGCCAGGTGCACAACGGGTGGAATTAAAGTGTCTAAGATCAACCAGCTGCTGAGGAGAGAGATGTTGCCACAATCAGTTTGTGGCTATAATTAGAACTTTTTTAAGACAGAGAAATTACAGGCCTCATATGAAATTTGCCCCCCTTTAAAAATTACAAATGTATGATCCAGAAAAATTTTGACTGCTAGCCAAATAAACTTTCGTTGCGTTTTGTTAGTGCGGTAGGTTCTTTTCAGAGAGAGATAGGAGGAAATAATTCCTTCCCGTGACGTCACATGAGACGCTGGATGAGGTGATATAAGACGGAGGAAAAGTCTTTCAATGTGGTCGCTCCGTTTTAATATCTTGAAGCGCTAAAACGTGTTCTTTTTTTTTTTTTTTTTAAACAAATCACTTGTACGGATAGATTGTTATTTCTCCGTGAAGAAAATTACAGTTTTTCGAAGCTCGAAGGAGGATTAATGATGTTCTAACTTAAAAGAATTCTTCATAGTTGTAAATATATTCTAAATATTGTAATATTAATTAACTTTTTTCTGTAAATACATTCCCCCCCCCCTCTCTCAAAATGCCTGATTTCGCTTTGAATGGTTTTTCTGAAGAAGACATGCGCCAGTCTTCGAAACTAAAGTTTCAAAACATTCGCATAAGAAATATGGAAGATTACAACAAATTTTATAAGCTCTCCGTGGAGAAGCCGGACGCGTTTTGGAGCAGTATAGCACACGAGTTTGCCTGGAAAAGCAAACCAAAAGGCAATTTTTTCAGTTATAATTTCGACTGTACGAAAGGACCTATCAGTATTAAGTGGATGGAAAACGGAGAGACTAATGTATGTTACAACGCATTGGACTTAAATGTTAAAAATGGACTCGGTAACAAAATTGCCTATTTTTGGTAAGTACAAGAAATTGTTTTTTTTTAATTTATTTTAAATCCATGCTAAAATTACAAAATAATTGCTTCGTATTGAGGAAACGTATAAATTAATTATTAAATCGTAAATTACATGTAAATGTAATGCTCAAAACAAAAATGTGTGGAGGAATGAATGCAAATGCACGTTGAAATTAAAGTGTATAAATTATAGTTATGGATTTTGTTAATTAAAGTCAATTTATGTAAGATTGCTCAGATGAAACTTTAAATAAAAATGTTTTTGGTTAAAATTTATAAATGTTCTATAACTAGAAACCCTTCATCAATAAATATAATTATTAAAAATCTCTGAAAAAAATATTTCTCAATCAAAATAAAGTCTCATAAATTATGTGATGAAATTATTTTTTAAATATTTATCAAAAAAAATTTTTATTAATTGAGAAAAATCTAATAAAGACAAATGCATCGTAAATAGGATTATTGGTCATCATTTGTAATAAAATTATTTATGTAAATCATGTGAAAAATATGTGTAAACATTTCTTAATTAAATGTACTATTTTATTATGTAAAGTAAATTAAATGTTATTTTCATTTACTTTATGTGATATGAATGTACTTTTTATTATGTAAAGTTATTATAGTTTAGTAACAATTTTCTTGCTGGTGAAAGTAAATTCTTAAATCAGCATCTTTACAAAATTTTATGCAGATCAGTTCATTTCAATACATGTGCGTGTTTTTTATCAATTGAAAAATATTAATTAATTTGGAAGGTTTAAAAATGTGTCAAACAAGTTCATTAGTTTTCCTCATATTCTTGAAAAATTATGGATATCTTTAAGATGGAACTCTATAAATCATTTGAATCTTCGAAGAGTTGACTTTTCAAAATTCTTTGCTAAATTTGTATCATTAAATGCTCCCAGATAACATGCATTCAGGTATTTCTTATTTGTGGCAAGTTTGTGTACGCTAAAACCATTTTTACCGTCACATTGCGGCTTTTATTTTTTACTTTAAAAAATCTAAAATCCTTAATAAAGACTGTAACTTTTACTATGTAGCTCCAAGATTATTAATGCATAATTGTTGTAGGAAAATTTTTGATCTGAAGAGATGTATCGTGTTATTACGCCTTTTTTTAGCATAAAAATAACAATAAAATCTGTTTCTATACGAATATTTGAAACAATGTAAGAGATGTTAACCAGTCTGGGGCCGGTTTCCTCCAACGAGCATTTAACCCTTTAAGGCGCGGTGTCCTAGCCGTGAGGACACACAACTCTGACGTTTTGACTGTTGTCAGTCATGAAGAATATGAGGTCTTCATTAATTTGATTTCTACAAAAATATTTGAGGGTGACCCAGTTACACGAGATTCCTTTACTTTTAGCACATCATTTCCCATAAAAGTTGCCGCTTATTTGTAAAATTGTCAGGATTATTTTTAACAGCACTGGCATCTGCTGAAAACTGGAAGAATACGATGGAAATACATCGATATAGGAGAACAACTGGATGGAAACTGCCCAAGGCTGAAAAAAAAGGCAGTTGTTGCCATCGCTCGTTTTAACTACCAACAAAATGGCGGTCGATCGATTCATGGCGTGCCACAGATCTAGAGACCATTTTTGACACAACTGGCTGTGCGATGAACGATTCGATCAACCGCTATCTTGCTGGTAGTTAAATCGGGCGATGGCAACGACTGCCCTTTCTTCAGCATTGTAAAATAATTGCGCTTCAAATGGTTAAAAGTCAGAATACAGTGAAAGGAGAAATATGCATTATGATTTAATTTCTTATAATTCTAACGATAAAATTTTGCTTTTTGTTAATTAATTTACTAAACAAACAAGATTTTTTTCTTTAATTTAAATCACCACTAGCTTATTTGAATCATTCTATATTAATTTTCAAAAAGTTATTGAATAACGATTTTTAATAAATTCAATTTCTGGCGTAGTTTCTGGAAATTATGCAGTAAGTACGAAAACTACTACTTGTGTGACAGCAAATTGTAATATTTCTATTTTCTTTGAAGAAAAATGCTTTCATGTATATTATATCACGGTGTCTTTTTGTTATACTCAGCGTTAAAATGTGGGTCTATTTGAATGTACTAAGAACTAATATTTACTGAGAAATAATTAGAAGAAGCATGTCTTAAATTAAAAAACAAGTTCCACATAAGAAAACATAAATTTTAACTTAAAATTCTTTTTAAATTAAAAGTAAGACTTACCCAATAAAAACTTACCCAAATGGTGTACAAATACCTGAAAATGGGTTATAGTTGTAAATGAACATTATTTAGAAAAATTTGTTTTTGTATGATACATTTCAAAGCCAAAAACTCTAATTGTAGATCGTTTCCCATACTTAATTCTGTTTGGTGTTTGCCTTTGTTTTTTATTCGGCCGTCATTCACCGAACAGCAAAGTTATAGAGATCTAAATAAAGTGTACACAAATAGATTATATCAAATTAACTTTTACGTTATTCGTTAAAAATTGGTATATGCAACTTTGTTGATCGTTGAACGACTGCCGAATACAGAATAAGTGAGCCTTTTATTTTCCCGTAGCTGTTCATATTAAGTAAATACCGACATAATAAGAATGCTCAAAAACCATTTTTAAAAGGTTGAAATAGTAAAGAACATTTTAAATAAAACGCATAAACATAAACAGTACGGAAAGGAGTACAAATTGTCCACCCTTTTATGGTCGACTCGACACACAAACAGAAAATAAGAGCTTGTAGGAACTTTTCGCAGCTGAAAAATCGTGGATCCCTTTTATACCACTTGAAACTGTCCGTACTGTTTAATTTTTATACTTATTTGTGTTATTTACAAAATTCTTAATTGTTTTAAATATCGGGGCATTACAAAGAAAAAATACTTTCTATCAGCCAGAAAGCGAAGCGAGCGTAATCGAATTAAAATACTATTTGCCCGGAGAAAATGTGTGAAAGAACATTATTTTATCAAAAAGTAAGGAATAAAAAGCAATCAAATGAAACTAGGAAAACGGATTAATTAATTGATTAAAGTTTTAATAAAATTTTGTCAGAAAACAAAAACAGAATTTTAACTGCACCGGCTGTTTACAGTGGACGGTAAATTGCGATAAGGTGCAAAGAATTAAAAGTAAGTTTTTATTTAGCAGTATATTAAGTTTGAATGCACGAATATAAGGATACAATAGTAAACAATATGAAAATAATTTGGACTGATTTTTTGTATTAATATTGCTGAAGTTCTTAATATTTCATTTGAAAATTCCATTTTGCGATAAGAAGTAAATAGAAACGAATATATCAAAAAGTGTGTGTGTATGTGTGTGTTGTTGTAGGGGGGGGGGAATTACAGTATTATCTAGTTGCGAAATTTCACTTTAGTTCATTTTATGATCACGCTTCCTAGGTATGCCTGCTCCCTTCCACACACCCAACGAAGTTATGTTTCTGCGAACGTTTTTCCTTAATTTACTTCGATTCTATGAATTTTCACGTACTTGCCGATCTGCGTCACTAGCTTTGTTTTTGGTAACAAAATAATTAAACTGCGTGAATTGGGTACCTAGACACACGAAAGGAGCTAAGCTGATCTTAATGGAATGTTTCGACTGACGTCGTGAAATAGTGTTATTCATGGATTATACATGCTTAAACAATTTTGAAAGACCATTTGACACCTGAAATTGAACTGTAGTTTCTTTTAAACAGATCCGTCCAGATTGAAACGCTTTGCGAGAATAAAAGCGGGATTTGAAAAATCGCCTTACATCATTACGTCATAACTGATTGTATAGAATGAAAATGGTTGCAAAACACCTTTGTTAAATACAGAAACTGACAATTATAGTAATTAATCTAATTGCACCGTTTTAAGAATTCAAAATTTTCTGAAATGAATCGATAAAGTATTATGTATAAGTCTAATACTTCTGATGCGCTACCTATTTGATGAAAAAAATATAAATGTCATATTGGCTCGAAATGGATTACATTCCATAAATACCATATAGATCAGGGGCGGTCAACCTTTTTTATATAATACGCCAATATTTTTCTCAGACGAGTTAAGATGCGCCATAGAACTCATGCACTTAATTCTTTATGTTCACGGTTAGAGTTAAATATATATATGCATAAAATTTAGTTTAGGAGAAGAAAAGTAGTAACATGTGATCATGATATTGAAATTACTGTTCTGATGAAGAAGATTCTTGACAATTTTTCGGATATTTGGTAGGGGATCAGAAATGGCTAAATTCTGGATGATTATATAGTGTTTCGGAGTATACAGATGCTTCTTTTTGACGTAGCCTCATAAATTATTAGAGATAAAATATTTCAGACCACGAAATTATTTCAAAAGTCTTCAAACTGTCCCAAAACAATAAATAGGCGCAATGTTGCAATTCTCCTCATGAAATCATTCAATGCGCCAAATTTGGCGCATGAGTCACGATTTTGTCATCCCTGATATAGATAATTTAGATAGTATACACATCATGTAGATTATCATTCTGATTTAAACTTACGAAAAGTGCATTGGAAAGATATTGACTTTTTGTAACATTTCTTAAGAAAATTAATTATTAAACATAAAAGAAAAGAAAACATGTACATTTTGCTTGAATAATATAGAAAAGAGTAATTTCAAAATTTTTTAACTATGTCTGAGAACATCTTTTAAAAAAAGTATGAAAATATGCTCATAGCAATACATTTTTTCATCCCTAAAGAATTTACTTCAATTTCCTAAGCAGAGTACAGATCTCACTCATTTATTGTTATTTCCCTAAAGAGTGACTGAGCACGAACAGTCCGCATTTGAGATTAACCTTAATTTCTGTTAATAATATTATTACTTTTTTGTTCTAGGGAAGGAAATGACCTGGACGACCGGACGTCTATTACGTACAGGCAGCTTCTGAAACAAGTCTGCAAATTCGCAAACGTATTGAAAGATAAAGGTGAGGCACATTCAAAGACCTTCTCAAAATAATGCATTAAAAACTAGAGATGAGCCCTTTTATTAATCCTTTGAAGCAAGCATTTTCACATCAGTATAGCAGACAAGCTGGATAGATTGGCCAACGTTGAAAAAGTGCAGACGTTGCCACCGATCCATTTAACTACCAGCAACATAGCGGTCGATCGAATAGCCCATCTCGCGCCACGGAGCTAAGTTTTCTGACACAGCTGACAGCGCAGCCGGCTGCACTTTTTTAGCGTTGGGACCATTTAACCAAATATTTTTGCATCTAGCAGTAAGAGCGCTGAAATAAGATGGTTTCTCGGCGCGACTACCGCGCGTCAAAGGGTTAACCGGTCAGTTGACAAGTCAGTGAGCAACAGTTTGCGAAAACAATTACTGCCACAAAAGATATTTTTATTATTCATAAGGATGAACCTGAATTCTACCAATTGATATGATTTTTCATCAACATTAAGGTTTGGCGATTTCTCGCCAAATGCAGGACGTATCGTCCAATTGGGTTTATTTTTAAAATCTCATTTTTGTGCAAATTTTGCCACAATGTCATGAAGCTTAACGACAGTAGGCGAGATTTCGGGCATGACAATAAATAAATAAATAAATAAAAAATAAATTGTGATTTTAATTGTTGGGTCTTTTAGGTTTTGTAAATAAACAACCCAGTCGATATCAATGAAAAAGAGGGGTGGATATATGTTATAACATTCAAAATTTCAATTTTACGGCTAATCCTTTTTTAGTTATGCCAGATGCATGTCTACGTATAGATGTCCCACCAAAATTGTCAAAACGGATTCACGGAAATGTCAAAATGATCATACGTGCATGCACTCGTGTGTACAGACGTTACGTAATAACTTGTTAAAGTAAAATCAAGGAAGGTTAAAACCGATTTCTCTGTCAAAATCTGACAGTTTTTTCGATTACAATGCTTTCTTTACTACGTACAAGGAAACAAAATGAGATTTACCTGAGCAAAAAATTTCAAATGCGATCTTTCATAGACTGAAATAAATAATAAAAATTGTTCTGCTCGGAATAGCATTAAAAAAATCCATTTAAGCTGTTTAAAAACTGATGTGGCTTATAAAACCTCATGTTTAAAGTTGTGAAGATTAATGAAAATTACCTTGCATCCTAATTGAAAACACTTTAACAAATCTCGTGTTTAAAGGCCAAAATTAATAGAGAACTTTATAAGTAACACCCATAATAAAAAAAATTATGCACTACGTACGCTTCAGGAGGTACAAAGGGTGCATCCTTCTTCACCAGCGAAAAGTTCCTATTTCCACCCACATAGGCAGTTTTCTCACTTTCCTGCTTGAACGGCAGAAAAATTTTTTTTTTTTTTTTTTTTGCATCTGAAAAAGACTGAGTACTATGTACGACACGAAACGTACGTACTGCACAATTTTTAATATAAATTATAAAATTAATATTTTTGTTAACTTTTGATTAAAATTACTAATTAATTGTGCCTTGCCTCTTATTAAATACGTACCGCTCATTACATGTAAAAATATCTTAGAAACTATATTACAATTCATAATAAATTTTGATGCACTTCGTCTGACTCTTAAAATTATTTTTTATTTTGATTTTTAGAATTTCTATTTACAGTAGCTTTTAAGAAAACATCTTCTGAAACCTGTACGAAAAATCACCATTTTCAGCTGGCATACGTAGTTAAAACTCGAGCTAGGTGAACATAGAGGCGAGGTAAATGAATGTTTTTCACATATGAATTCACGAATAAAGAAGCTATCAGAACAGCAGTATACTAAACTATTGCTAAAAGGCACAGTGACTTCAAAACTGCTGTTTACTAAATTATTGATTTTCCTATATTCGTGTTTCTTTAAACTTAGTATTCCAAGAATAAGTGTATATGCATTAAAAAAGAAAACGAATAAAGAACTATATTTATAAATGCGTACTCGGTATTGCAGTTTTGTATCTACGTCAGCTTTGTCAAAAAAGATTAAATTCCCCATTCGTTTTTATTTATTTTTTACTCCTATATTGTTACGTCAGTAATGGAAATACCGTAGTAGAAATACTCCGTTGACTCACACATTTCTTATCACCAGTTACGACAAACACAAAAATATCCCTCAGATCTTTAAATGAAAAGTTTATCTATCTGGAGATTACATATGAACGAGTATGTTAATTTGCGCGTTATCAGACAGTTCTTGTCAAACTAAAAACTGATTACATAGATCTCTGATATCAACTCTCATTTAGATAGTTGCTCTCTCTTCTTTCATTTTTAAGTACTGCGTGTAGTTCTTTGAAATACTCTCTATTCTTGCTACGATAATTTATTGAAAACGCCTTATTTTTTTATTAACGTGATTATCCTCTCACTAATAAATTGTCTTTTGTTATATTCTTTTACTATACAACAAGGATAGCCGAATAGCCATTTGAGAGCCGATCTCGACTTCACAAGAAAACTGGCCCAGATTTTGAATTTTTAGCTTCTTTGATCATATCTTCATTTATTAACGAAACAGTTATGCCAACAAAAAACATTCAAAAATTACAAATGTTACAAAGCAACTTCTAACTATATATTAATATTTAAGATAAGCAACTTATCAGGGCAGCCGACAGGATTTTCAGGCCCCACGGCAGGTATTTACGACGCATTTTTTTAAAATATAAATTTGAGTTTGCAAGACTCAAATTTATAAAAAAAAAATAGGAAATAATAAACACTTCAATTGGAAAATGTAGTTTCTTATAAAGGTTTCTTTGAAATAACGTACTCAAAAACGCCCCCTCCCCCCCTAAAGCCCGGGCCCAGGGGCAATTGTCCCGCCTGCTCCCCCCCCCCTCTCGGCGAGAATGAACTTATAATCAAACTATAAATATAAAAGATTTGGAGTCCACAGTGGTCATTTTATGTTCGCAAAAAATAGAAGGATCCTGCAGTTTAAAATCAGCAATACAAATAAATAAATAAATCAAAAACCCATGGGAAAGGTGTAGGGTGTCGGGTAAACTTCCCCCACCCCCACCCCCACCACGTTACGTTACGTTACAGAGAGAGGGGGGGATGGAGAAATTTCTTTATGCTGCTACTTTTCTAGATTATTTCATATTCCGCATTTTTTTATATCAAGCAGTTTTGTCTTCTATTTCATGGATATTGAGTCGCCCGAAATATCATTTGGACGATATTTCATGTACTTTATTTTCGTGCAAGAGCTTTAAATTAATCACATTCTCAATGATTATTCAGTTCAACATGAAAGCAAAATTTTTATCATATTAGGTATCATACCTCGTTTCGAATAAGTTGGCACATCTTATGAAAGCAGCTGCTCTGGATCGTTCCGATAAAAATATGCTTTCGCAAATAATGCTTGTGAAAGAGCTGATTTTCACAGATTTCCATTCTTCTTCGAGTGAAACCTTACGAAAACCATGCATTCAATTAGGTGATGTTTCAAAACCTTTTGGCGGCCGAGACAGTCCTGACAGTGTGAAAGGACGAGAAAAGAAACTTTTAAAATTCCGTGAATCAATACAAGTCGACAGTTTATCGTACAATGAAGAGGATTTTTCCTTGCGTCAACTGGAGTAACGAGTGCCAGGAAATTCAACAGAACGGCAACAAGTTACAAATTCCCTAGATAAATCGTGAACTAGTTGTAAACAAAACAAGTTACTTCAGCAAATTTACGAGGGATCGCAGAAAACAATTCTTCATTCCTATGCTTTTTGATCATTACTTAGAACTAAACAATAGGAGCCAAATATGTTGATAACAGTAAAAAGATAAGAGAAACTGAATAAATGAGATAAAATAATCCGGGTTATCTTCTTTTATAGGGGATCAAATACGGTTTTTTTTTTCTTACTTCCTTGTATGAGGTAAAAGGAAGTATAGCGATATGCGAAAAATCTCGGTGTGCAGATTTTGATTAAAAAAATCGATTCTATCTCTAAATTTACTTTGAAAAGTTTTTGCGAGAACGTACGCATGAATGTATGTTCGTATGTATGCATGTACGATTCCATTTTGACAAATCGCCAAGTCCATGTTGACTAGTTTTTTCCCTGCGTCTGTACTCAGGTATGTAGTGTGTAATACGCATATCTCAAAAACTGTTAGTCGTAGAATGTTGGAATTTTACATTTACGACTGCAGTAACACCTACTTATGCTCATTCCCTTTTTCTTCCATTCTACTGGATAGTTTATTTACAGGGCCATCCAAGAGAATTTTAAGATATTCTAAACATCCTCAATATATTATGTCTATATTCATTAATTGTTTGGGCCATGGACAAATTCTCACCAACTTTCATCGACCCTGGCAACTTTTTCAAAAATATTGCCAAACTTGGCGCCAAAACTAATTACGTATTTAGCATAGCTCTGAAACTTTTAACCGTATAATGCTGAGATTTTGAATTAGAACTATTGTAGCATATAATGGTACATTTTAATGCAATTCCCGAAGTTTCCCGCCGCAATTTTGATCCTCATCAGAAGGTGGGGGACTTCTGAATATTCACAACCCCCGGAAACTGCTAGCGACCGCCGAGAGAACTTTCGGAACCACGGATTTAACGTGCACGTGCACTGCTTGTACGCGGTGGTCTTTTAGTGATGCGTCGGTATCGAACCCGCAATCTTCCGATTACGAGTGCAACCCCCTTAACCACTGGATAAGCTTTTCTTATACTTCTGTCTTTGGGGTAGTGGTGGAAGTTTGTGACAAAATTTTCATGTTTCCAAACAGACTGCTATGCAGCAATCAAACAACAAATCTAAAATTATAAAATTCAGCTAAAAGTTTTGAAACTAAAGAATAAATAAATATTGAGGAATTCTATTTTAGGATGTATAATCAAGTTTAGTGTAACCCCCCCAATTTACGAAAGAGCAAATAGTTTTCGAGATGTTTTAGAGTTTTGAAAATTTGGCCTTGTCACTCAAATGGCGTTTGCCCAGGACATTGGGAAATTTACTGGACTGCTACGTTGCAATGGAATAACAGATCTAAAAATACATAAGTCACAATGTAGTATACTTCTTAAATTATCAACTAAAGCTTGAAATTAATTTTTTTATAGATATTTTATTTATTGGTCAGCATTGATAGAAATAATCCGCCTTAATTTGCTATTTTCTTCGAAAACACGTATCCATATATGTTTTTCTCAAAAATTTAGATGCTTAATATGATACCTTTTAGTCCTGAGTTTGTTATGTTAACCCTTTGAGACGCAACCCTTTCCCAATGCTGAAAAAAGGGCAGCCGTTGCCATCGCTCGATTTAACTACCAGCAAGATGGCGGACAATCGAAACGTTCATCGCATTCCACAGATGTAGAGACCCTTTTTTTACGCAACTGGCTGTGCGGCACAGCCATATGCGTCAAAAAAGATTTTTTAGCAGATGTCAGTGCTGTTAAAAATAATCGTGACAATTTTTTTTACGGGAAATGACGTGCTAAAAAGTAAAGGATTCTCGTGGAGCTATGTCACCCGCAATTATTTTTATAGAAATAAAATCTATTCTTCGTGACTGGTAACAGTCAAAACGTCAGAGTTTAGTGTTCCCAGAGTGGGAACACTGCGCGTTAAAGGGTTAAATGGTCTATATAAAAGTTACTGAAATTTTTGTCACTAAAGGATTAAGAATGTAGGAAGTCAATTAATAAAATTTGCAACAAAAATAGAGAACTTGATTAATGCTCACGTATTTTTGCAACCAACTGTGAAAGCGAGATTGTGACAGCCAACTATAGTGGGACGCAATAAAAGTAAACTTCTTAAATTAGTAGACATTTCAGTAATTTTAAGGAACATTCTTTTCACGTAAAATTTGCACTACTACATTTATGTTACTTTTAAGTTTTTACATTTTTCTACTTGCATTTATAACGAACATGTTAAAAACGAGGACCTATTTGGCATCGTGAAAATGAATTTAGTATTTTCCATTACTCTTCAATAATTTTGAGAACTAGTAAAAGATTTATTGAAAATCCCCTCGGTTTGTCCTAATAAATGCGTTGGAAATATTTATTAATTTACAGTACAGCCTAAAATGCTTTCACAAGTAAAATTAACTTTATTAAGATTTAATTTCATGAAATTATTATGCAACTATAATAATTTCTCGAATTATAATCAAATAAAAATATTTTAAAGTTATAATTCAAGAAAAGTATTTTATTTGATTATAATTCAGGAAACTATTATAGTTTCTTGAATTATAGTCAAATAAAAATATTTTTCTTGAATTATAATTTTAAAATGTTTTATTTGACTATAATTCAAGAAGTTATTATAGTTTCATAATGATTTCATGAAGTTATAATAATTTCCTGAATTATACTCAAATAAAAATAATTTTTAATTAAAATTCAAGAAAAATTAAAACCAAATATTTTTTTGTCTATAATTCAGGAAATTATAGTCAAATAATTTCGAAAATGATAGTTAAATAAAAATATTTGGTTATAATTTTTCTTGAATTATAATTTAAATTTTTTGATATTTTTAAATTGCAATTTAAGGACTACGGCCTCGTAGAAAAAAGAAGTACCATAACATGCTTTAATATCCTTAACAATTTGAATAAATTAGTCATTAAATTTACAAAAATATTATATAGTAACCCCAAGTTCAAATTTCATATAGTTTTAAACACTGTGTGCAGGGGCGTAGCCAGGGGGGGAATGCGGCTCATACCCCCCCCCCCCATGAGGAATTTTTTGCCATACAAAATGTACATTCTTCACTGCCTTATCACACACATGTATGCATATATGTGAGTTTCAGTAGTCATAACCCCCTCCCCCATGAAAAATTTTTGGCTACGCCCCTGATTGTGTGTGTTCAGTTTCTAAAGCCATTGTTTCTTCCTTTCAGGTGTCAAGAAAGGAGACAGAGTAACCATTTATATGCCTATGATAATTGAAACTGTCGTCGCTATGCTAGCTTGCAGTAGGATAGGGGCTACGCATAATGTTGTGGTAAGAAAAAACAAACAATTGAAACACTGTATGGACTAATGTATCTTTATTAAATGCTCATTATAATAAGCTGTGTTAGCTTCAATAACTAACTAAAATAATTTGCACTTTTTTTTTTTTTTTTTTTTTTTTACTTTCAAGTTATGAGAATGAAAGTAGTTGCTTATTTCACAATAATAATACTTTTCAGTTCGGTGGATTTTCATCTGAATCTTTGGCAGAGAGAATGTTCGACTCGAATAGCACCGTTTTAGTTACGGCCGGTAAGCATATTTTTTCAAATCAGAATTTTAAGTTTATTAATATTTTTAAATTTAAATTTCTGCTTTTAAATTGTGTTATACATTTAATTTTAACTATTTTCAAACATAAGGCATCGAAATAAAGCATTTGGATACTTAATGCTTTCATTTACTTCCGAAAACTTTGGTCTAAGAGCATCGCGGACAGTACAGATTTTTTTTCTCCAAGGGCGCCACTAAGACTCGAAATGTTGGCCACTGTTCTATGGGGGCCAACGTTATCCCCCAGGGACATAACCGTGGGGGGTCGCATAGGGTCCTGGACAAACCCCCAAAATTTTGGGGTTTTGTTAATTGGATGCGAGTAAATTAAGCATTTTAATGAGATATTCTACACTTGTCACCCTATGGGCACCCCATGAAATTTTTTTCTCGCTACGTTCATGTTATCCCCCATGAGGGGATGGACGAAGTAACAATCAAAGCTCCTACTGGGAGTCGAACCTAAACCCCTAGTCGAGGTGCGTGGTGTTCCGACCATCATCATACAACCTGGGTCGGCTGGTTCGTTATCTTCCTTAATAATTAGTGCTTGTTATAAACTTTTTCGAAGCTGAAAACTTTCTGAACTGTTTCACTCAGTGGAGCGTAGGGTAGGGATATGCCGGAAAGCCGCCTCTAAATTCGAGGGTCTCTTAAAAATTTTCCAGAGGGTAAGACACCTATCCTTGTCAAAAGATACCACTCATTTTATATTGTGATTTGTTTATTAACTCATTAATGTTCAATATATTTTTCTGGATACTTCAGAAGTAATACGAGGTGTCACTAAAGATCGTTGACAAACTTAACATGCATGTCTGTTATACGATGACAAACTAGATTTACGCAGGAACTTGTGTCCGGAAATGCAAACGGGGAACGGCACTCAAAGGTTATGTTAGCAGGCTTATGGAAGCGCGATCGTTTCAGCCTGAGATGAAAAAATCGGTTTAGTTACTTCGTACGTTTACTATTTCAGAATCGGCCGATATACATTACGTGTATTGTGCCGCGGATGGGAAGTCGTATTAATAAATAAGTCATTTAATGGAAATCGCACCTCTTTTGACGTCATTTCTCCCTCCCTTCTATGACTACAAACATAGCGCTCAAGGTACCATCCGTAGCGCTATTCCTCCATTCCTAACCGCGGCACCATACGCGTATTGCATATCTCCCAATTTTGACATAGTAAACGAATACATACATCTCCGGCAACGTCCTAGGAAGAAATGATCGCGCTTCCATAAACCTGCAAAACATCGCCCTCTAGCGTTCGTCGTTTGCATTTCCGGACACAAGTTCATGCTTAAACCTTGTTTGTCATGTTATGACAGACCAGTATGTTGAGTTTGGCAACGACCTTTTGTGACACTCAGTATAAATTATGTTGTGCTCACTTTACATCTTACATTATCAGATGGTGCCTGGCGAGGAAACAAGCTTATAAATCTGAAACAGCTTGCTGATGGAGCCATTAAACAGTGCCTTTCTAAGTGAGTTCCATTCTTTTATGAAGCTAGTTTTTAAAGGTGTAACAGAAGTAGATCTTCTTTTACTGATGAATTTTATTAAAGACTTAAGTGTATAAATAAACCGTATACGTTATAAATGTATGCATAATGTTATACTTCAATAAATAAAACAAACGAATTTCACTAATGTGCTCTCATTTGCAAAGGAAAGAATGGGAAAAAAAAACATTCCTTCAATCCTTTCATTCAAGTTTTTAATACTCTTCCAAAATACCACAGCAATATAAAAAAGTCCTCATGTATGAATAAAATATTTTACTATTAATTATAATACACTGACCCAGTGGCGCACCCAGGGTTTTACCTTAGGGGGGGCTGGGTTACATAATATTGCTGAACTCAGTCATAGTGATCTCGGTTAGTTACAACTCTCTTATAACGTCAAGATATTCGGCATCACTGACTGTCCCATAGAACACAAGCAATGTAACTTATTAGTCATAAATAATTATCTGATCTTTTGAGCGACGTTGTAACCGTGTGTAACAGTGTTTCAACTAACTGTGAGCATTTATTTAAAAACTTTTTTAAATAAATGTCTTTTTTGGTTAGAAATAATTTGAGGACAGTTAAAAAAAGAAAGAAAGAACTAAAAAAAATTAATTCATCAGCGACAGTTTTCATTTTTTTAACGCTTTTCACTTCTAACTTTCTACCTTTAGGGGGGGCTTCAGCCCCCATAGCCCCCTCCGTGGGTGCGCCGATGCACTGACCTCTCACTTATGTGAGGGCGCAAGGGACTCCGAGAAAAAAGCGCATAAACGAAAAATTACAAAAAGTAGCGCAAAAGTAAAATATTAGTACATTGAGCTATATAATATTGTTAATTAACACTATATGTGTACACCAGAGGCAGAAAAATCTCCAAAAATTTGCATGCCCGGAAAATGTTACTACATTTTATTGCTCTGTGAAATAACTATTGTTGGGATACTGTGCTCTGTTTACACTACAGCTGAGGTATTGAGATGGGCGCCGGGACAGTGATAAAATCACTGAAGTAAAAATGGAAATTTATTTCTCCCATACCATAATTTTAAAAAATCAATGACACTTAAAAAATATATGTATACATCTGTTAATTGTTTTTATTTTTTTAAAGTAATTTATGACTCTCTTGCGGTCGATTTTTTTACTTACCCGATTGGGCATGTGCCAATAAAAAATGCATGGCCGGCTGAACTTTTTACATCTCCCAGACATGTTGGGCAATATATTTTTCTGGACCTGGTGTGCACATAAGAATGTCAACAAGATAACTTTCAAAGTGCAATGATTTTTTTTTTTATGAATTATGCTACTTTTTGTGAAAACTTAGAAAATAGAAATGGTTACATACCTAAATTTGGTTTAATCCTATTACTCTTTTCTCAAAATAATTTGAAACCGAATATTGATTTTTTTTTAAATTCTTGTGCTATGCAACACTTGCCCAGTTCAAAAGTATATTTTGCGAACTGAGAACATTTCTTTTGAGACACGCATATGTGAGAGATGATCTCTTAGTGCAGAAAAAAATGTTCGTAAGTGAAAAACGCGCATAAAAGAGAGCGTGTATAAGAGAGAGATCACTATACATATATCAATAAATTTTACATAAATATTTATTTCCTCTCTGAAGATGATTATTCCGAACTATTTACCATTAAGAGGAAAAATTACATAGCATAAAAATAATTTAGTTTGGAATATTTTTTTTTTTCATTTAAACCCCTAATGAAAAAAATCTGGAGTGACTCCACTCGACTTTCCGAACACTTACGATTAAGATCATTACCAAGCAGAGGCGCAGCCAAAAATTTTTCATGGGGGAGGGGGGGGGTTAAGACTACTCCAACTCATATATATGTATACATGTGTGTGATAATGCAGTGAAGAATATACATTTTGTAAGGCAAAAAATTCCTCTGGGGGGGGGGGTTATGACCCCCTAACCCCCCCTCCTTGGCTACGCCCCTGTTACCAAGCATTTAAATAAATTTTAATCGATGAATAATTCAAACATATACACGAAATTGAAGCTCAATCGAATGCGCCGTTTAAACGCTAGCGCACTTTCAGGAATTTCTCCCCATATGCCATAATGTAAAAGCAATCTTTGTCGTAGCCCTGTAGAAAAACTATAAGTCCTGTATACACCAAAATCAATACCGGTCTTACGATGATGGTTTATAATATTTATACCCAATTTGAGCTCAATCGAATGTACCGTTTAAACGTGAGCAGACTTTCAAGAATTCCCCCCCATAGGCCATAATGTAAAAGTAATGTTTATCGTAGCCCTGTAGAAAAACTATGAGTCCTATACGCACCTAAATCAATACCGGTCTTCCGACGGTGGTTTATAACATATATACCCATTTTGTGCTCAATCGAATGCCCTGTTTAGGAGCTATCGTGTTCACTCACATACACACACACACACACATATATCTCGTAAAAATAGCATAAATGAATTCAGAAGACCTCAAAACGTGTAAATACACTAAAATCTGGAAGTAGATTTTTATACTTTCCTTAAATGGTACATGTTTGAAACGTAATAATTAAAAGTTGAAAAACAGCGTGAATCTTTCTAGACGGTTCTTTGCATCATGTGTTTGCGTATTTTCCTTCCTTTTCATTTTTTGATAACTTAACTTTTCTTTCAACATACATTTGATCACATGCGTGACCAATAATTACTTCGAACCTTATCTCTTACGACTGATTGAAACTCTTAGGTAGTAATGGCATAGAATAGTAACGCAGTTTTTTAACGGTCAAAATGGCCTTAGATCCAAACTAAGGGTTAGTGCTACTTCCTATTATTAGATGACCATGAAAATAAAGTACGACCGTGTGCCATGAACGAGTTACAAGATATCAAAAGTTCAAAAAGTCACTGCTTCATTCCCCCCCCCCCAATTCAAATCAGACAGTTTACGTTTAAATCGCCTAAAAGCAACGAAATATAAAGTTTAAAATGAATACTAAAAGATATGATAAAGTGCTGTCTAAATTCCTTAACAGATTTGTAATGAAATTCGCATCTGTATGAGTTCGCATAGTTTAAACAGCAAGTTCAATATACAAGCCGTATTCTGTTATTACGAGGAACAAAGTATAACAGATGTTCGTAAAATTCGTAAAAGGTTGATATCTGTAGTTAAGACAAAGCTACATGAGGTATATATACTTCGGTGGAGGGGGTCTTTCTAGGGCAGAGGACTTTTAAGGAGTTCCAACGAGTAATTATGTTACACCAGCAGAAAACCGACTTAAGCTCCCGACCGTTAGATTGACAGCCATGATGTAGGTTAGAACCCTTAGTTCTAACCTAGTAAGTTAGAAATAGGTAGGTTCTATTTCTAGGTTAGAACCCTAGAAATAGTAGTTGGTTAGTAGTAGTAACCTACTACTAACATGCGGTAGGTTATTTGTCTCTCTAACCTAACCATGCGGTAGGTTAGAGAGACATTCACATTTCAGCCATCTATGGATGTTCAATGTCTTATCCACTTGGCCATTGATCGGCCTAAAAGAAAAAAAAAAGAAAAAAAAGAAGAAAAAAAAGACGCATATCAATGTAAAATAGTAAAATAGTTTTATTTTTTTATCGCAATGTAAATTTTTAAATATAAAAAAAATATTTCGTTGAAACTAAATAAACAAAACCTAAAACCAATTAAAAGCTTAGTAAAATGAGCCAAAATAACACACATGTAAAAGATACTTTTGAATATGATAGATTTAGGGTGGTAGGAAAGGTCCACCCTTCTTCAGTTGATAAAAATATGTTCCACCTACCACACTGGATGTAGGCACCTGTGTGCTTGGTGGAACTTTTTTTAAACTGAAGAAGTGTGGAACTTTTCTACTACCGCGAACAATCGTATTGATAAGCATCCTTTATATATGTGTGTTAGTTTACAAAGTTCTTAGTTGTTTTTACCTTTCAACATCAGTTTTTTGTTGTTAAACACCAAACTTAGTTATATCAAAATAATACAGTTAACTGAGCGCGTAAGCTCTATCTTAACTATTTGAAATGCCTTGTGAAATCTTCCCGTACTTTAAAGGAGCTATTACATGAAATGCACGCTTTTAGGCACTTACCTGTGAAATGTATCGTTGTACGCCACCTGGGAATGTCCATGAACCACAACAACATAAACGGATACAACACTCAGAGATCCAAAAGAGTTGCTCCCGATTTTAAAGTAAGTATTCCATTTTCTTCAATTAACCCAGAGGTTCCCAAACTGGCTGCCGCGGCACCCTAGGGTGCCACGAGAGTATGTCAGGGGTGCCGTGGAGATAATCAAGAAAAGCGTTTTGGTGGAGTATAATCCAATAACTTTCTCTGAACCGGTATCCCCAAGAAAATGAGCCAAGCCGATCACCAAGTGGGCTCAAATAAAAATATTTCAGTCAAGTTCAAGACTGTCCTGTAGCCTCTTTTTTATAGGAACTCCCTGAAATGGGGGTATTGTCAAAATTCTATATCCCTTACCCAAGAGAGTACTTTCTTGATAGTTAGCCCTATCAACAAACAAACAAAAATAACGTAAAATGCATCCAAACTGCTTCATTCTAACCTTCAAATTCATATTGCTTTAAAAGAAATCTGCCGCGAAAGTTTTTAGCCTGAAAAGGGCGCCATGAAATGTTTTTAGCCTGACAAGGGTGCCATGAAATGTTTTTAGCCTGACAAGGGTGCCGCGAAATGCTTTTAGCCTGACAAGGATGCCGCGGGGGAAAAAAAGTTTGGGAACCCCTGAATTAACCCCTTACCCGACATGACGTATGTGCGTACGTTGTGAAATTCTCGTTACCCGAAACCATGTACATGTGTACGTCATTATTCATTGTAACCGCTGCTCAATTGTAGCACAGCGTGAAAATTGTGGTTTGGTAATGTGAACTGTATCATGTATGTTGATTTATCTGTTCCCCTTAGACCATTAGATGGCGATAGTTGTTCTTCAAAATCACAATTTATTTGTTTTGAGGGCTTTAGATGCTGAAGTTAACATGGTGCGCACGTGAGTTAAAGTGGAACTTTAGAAACTATTGAATATCCCTCCACGTTATTTATACTCCACTATACGTATCAAAAAATACTGCTGGGATTTTTTTTTTTTTTTTTTTTTAAGAATGGAAATATACGAGGAGCTTTTTTTTTTTCTGTCCAAAACAAAATTGGACATGAAAATATTGGAGCTGGTATTCGAATGATTTTAACGGTCTTACTACACAGTGTTATTCTGTATCTTTGTGGTTGAGAAATAAGAGTACCACTATTATTTACATTAGAGTGCTCTAAGCTACCTTTTGGGCTTGACATCAAGGAATTTGCTATGAAGCTAGTGAGAACTCCTGTCTTTGTTTGGCCGCAATGTGTCATTAAGTGCTTCGTTGGTGTCAACAGGAATGTAATGCATTATTCATATGTAAAACTACTATTCTTGAAATTACGTTGACAGCATAAATTACAATGGCAACATAAATCCTGAGAGAACAACATTGAGAAACATCAATTAAACTATCCTCCCTTTTCCTACCTCTCAGAAAGGAGAAGAAAAGACACATACAAGTTATACTTTCATTCTTTTACCAACAGATTCCGTGGAATGACGATGTAGACACTTGGTGGCATGAAGAAATGGCAACGGCTCCTGTAACATGCGATCCAGAATGGCTTGAATCGGAACATCCCCTATTTATTTTATACACGAGGTGAGCCACCAAGTTCCTTGCTTTTAATATAATATCTACCAACAGCACTTAAAATTATCGTAAATGTAAAATTACTTTTTAAATATTTGTTTCATGCCTTACCATCAATCACTACACTGACTGACTAATGGAATGTTCTAGTTCTTGTAAGAGTGCCCTGGGCACCTTCTTGACTAGTACCTACGTATGTAGATCTTCGTAGTGTATTTTCAATCTTGTTTTGAGCACCCAAACATGTCGGTTTGGGCATCGCTACAATATTGCTGCCATATATACTTCGCTTAATCATCTTATGTTATGAGTTGTTTTTCTAAGAAATTAAAAATGTTTCAAACTGGTATGTTACCGCTTATTTATAGGCATATCAAGCCTGTACCGCAACTAGAGATTACGTCACCTGGGCAAACTTGAATTAGAGCGTCCCCTTTCCTTGGACCATATCTGAATTTAGGGACTCCCTCTCATTAACCATGCACGTGATTTGCGTGCCCTCCTTAGCGCTGCGCCCGGCACACGTACCCTGTTTGCACTCCCTAGTTGCGGTCCTGTATCAATTCCATCGAATAAGAAAGCGGACGTAATTTAAAAAAAAATTTGAAGTTTTGGTTTACTAGTAAAAGATTGTATCGTTCAAAGAAGTGCATGATTCCAGTTCATACTTGATTCCTCAAGTTTTGTTTGTAGTAGACTTTTCCAAAGAAGGCCTGTTGATTGTTTGTCAAACAATCATCAGATGTATCAAGAGGATTTATAAATATTCTCTATAAATATATTACCAATACAGCAACAAAGTTTACTTTACTGGAAAAAAGAAACATTACAAGTTTTGTTTCCCAAATAACGAACCTATCGTCTTTGGATTGGACGAGGTCCTGACGCCGACAATCGCCTTCTTCCGTTGCCAACTACCTCGCTCTCCTAACTCAATGCGATTTTTTTTTCATGGGGTTACATAAAAGATCGTGTTCGATCGTGTCGTGTGCCCCCTATGCGACGTGATTTACGAGATTTACGCCAGAAGATCACAACCGCATTCTCTACTGTTGATCGCGACATGTTAAAGCAAGTGTAGGAAGAAATTGACTTTAGACTTGATATCTATCTGCCGCATCAAGAAAGGTTCACATATTGAACATTTGTGAAAAAAAACTTGTGACGTTTCTTTCTCCAGTAAAGTCAACTTTGTTGCTGTATTGGTAATATATATATAGCATGATAAACAGGCACGTACAGGCTGTTTTGGGGGGCCCTCGGCTAGAGATTGAAAAGGAGCCCCTTAAACACATAGGAATTTAGGGGGAATAGAAGATTAGAATATGTAACATTTGGAAATTAGTCTTACGTGCCTAAAAACCACATTTAACTATTTTAGAGCTTTTGGGGCTCCTGAATCCTCGGGGGCCCCTCAAGCCGCGGGGTTTCTGGGGCCCTTCGCTACACCACTGCGTAAAGACGTAAGATTACTGGAAAAAATAATCCAATTACTCTATACATATATACATCAAATCACTCTATAAAGTAGTATATCCATTTTGCGGGGGCTTCTCCGTGGCTCCCTTGGGCCGGGGGCCCTTGCAGTCGCCGACCAGTCCGGGTCTGATAATAAATCACAAGCCTGTTGAAATCCTAAACTTCTAAAACTCTTTTAAACTACGTAAAGTACAAAGGAAACTCGCCTTTGAAAACCGCAACTACTGCACATCCCCTAGCAGTTTCTTTTTAAATTTGTGGTCAGTCCCCGTTGTTTAGTCAGACTGGCTTCTTTGAACCAAATCTTCCTGCGGTCCAGATATGGGTTTGCCCAATCATTGCAGATTGCAAGGTCATGTGACAAGACATCAAAGAGTTAATAAAAAGGCTGACACGGCCTGCAAAGCTTTTTTCGTTACAGCAACTGTCAAAGGAATCTCTATACTATGTGTCAAGATACTTAACAAAAAACACGTTACCGAGCATCGTTTTCGAGTCTTAGCGGGGGCTGGGAGGGCTCTAAGATAGGGTCCCGACCGAGCCGCGCCGCATCTCCAGCTCTGCCCAACGTTGTGTTATTTCATAACCCGGGAGGGAGTTCTGACACATCCTGTATAAGTAAAAATTAAAGTTTTTAATTCAAATATAGAGTATAATTCAAAGATGAATATATAATTTATAAAAGCTTGAGGAGTTAAATACTTATTTCTACCTGAGGTGAAAATATGCGTTAACTTCTCAAGCTTTTATACATGACAAAGGTATGAATATCTCCACTAAGAAAACTTGAGTTGATTCTGGTTTCCACTGGCCCAAAATCTAAAAAAAACCGTCAGCTGAAATAACAAATTTGTTTAGTTTATGTCCACCTCATACATATCCCATTCATCGATGTCATGTCCGTGCTTGTAACAGAGTTTCTAATTGGAATATAATAACTAATATAGTTTTGATTAATCTTAGCTTGGATGGGAAATAGAAATATGAACTTCTAAAAACATATTCATGGAAGAAAGCATTCGAAATTTATATTTCTCTCCAACGTAGCTGCGTAATGACAACACAAGTTCAAATTGATCTGCAGAATAACGTTTACCTCAGCTAGTGTATAGGTACTTAGTTTACTTTTGGTATCTGTTGATTTCTATTCTGAAACGCGTGCTGAGATTTAATAATCTGTTTTCCTAAATGAAAAAATGGATTGTGAAATAAATGCGAGCTCATTACGATCTTACGATATTGCTGCTACCTAATTATTTCTTGGAGTATACCGGTGCACTTTTTTCTCTGTCTTCCTTAAAGGGGAATAATATATCTCTATTAATGTGAAAAGTGATATTTTCTCCCTATCTCAGTAAAACGTAAAAGTGTGTAATGATTTCCTATTGGTCAAAAGATATGGCTATTAAAATTGCTGTTTTAAGAGCTAAATTTTTTCACGACTCACGCAATGCAGAATGTTTATGTAAAGGCCTTTGCAGATCCCGTTGTCTTTACTTCAGACTGACTTTCCAGAGTACGGTCAAGCATATAACACGTGCAAGAAACTACTTACTTGCAATATACGTAATTTCATGTTTTTGGCGATAGTGAATTTGCTTTATATATAAGAAAATAGAATTTGAACATAAAAACTACTAACATTATTACATGTCGCATTAGGCAGACACCTCTTAACACGTTGAGATCTGAAGGCTTTTTTCTATTTTTCATGATTTTTTTAAAAAATAGAATCTACATATTGAAATATTTTTAATTATGAATTTCAAACTGTTCTTATCCAGAATGAAAGAACTTTTCAAATGTACTAAGAATTAAAATTTAACGAAAAATTATTTTGAAAAAGCATGCTTTTAAGTTTAAAAAAAAAAAGTTCCACATTGAAAACCCGTCATTTTTAACATAAATTTTAAAAATTTGAGTAAGTTTTCCAAATGTTGAGCAAATGCCCGAAAATAGGTTTTATTTGTAAATAAAAATTATTTAATTAAATTAATTCAAATACAACAAATACTACCGAATTCTCAAAAAGTGACTGTAATTCTAGATAGTTTCATGTACTTAATTATGTTTGGTGCTTTCATTTATAAATATTTTTTAACGAAAAGGTCCGTAGATAATTTCTGAAAAAACGACAAACATATGTAGTCGGCACTTTTACAGCTCAGAAAGTTAAAAGTTGACACCGGATGACGCTCGGGCTTTGACCCAGAGTTGCCACCTGTCCCAGTTCTACCGGGACAGTGCCGATTTCGATGATAGTGTCCAGCGTACCAACGACATATCTAGTTTGTCCCTATTTTTGATAATAATAACCGACGACCATTCAATTCGCTCAGACTTGCTTTGTGATGCTGCTTCTATTTTGGGGTTTGATGATTCGGGCGAAGGATTTTCCACAAATGAATTTTCGAAGACTACAGTCTGTATAAAGGGTATCTACCACAGTTCTATCAACCCCAAAATGTTGATAAAAAATGGACACACGTATTTAAAATCGTAAAAAAGTTAAATGCGTTTTTTCTCCTTATTTCTCGTTTTGAGCATTACCTCATTCAAATGCTTATGCTGAGCGAGTATTTTCATTAATGACAAACAAATAGTTTAATGTTAGAAATCGTTGCTCTTTATATTAAAGCAGAATTGCAAATCTCATTCAACAGGAACATGACTTGCTCAAAGTTAATAAATAAATATAAAAATGATACAGAACTAATGAAAGCAGCCTGTAGTAATAAAAAGTATTCATGGAAAAATAAATAGAACTAAATGCATTTAAAACTCAATTGAATATAACAGTTTTAAATAACTAATTTGAAAATTAAAATAGGAAAGCATCAGAGCTAGCTTTTTTGCAAGTATTGAAATCGTAAATTGTTTTTAAATGTATAGTTAATATTCTAAAATCTACAACAATATACCTTTGGTGATAGTTTGCCAAAGCTGGTCAGTTTAGCTGATTGTGGCAGATTTTCATTCGTACAACTCCCATAAATCCCACTAATACTACAATCCGGTTAACCCCCCCCCTCCCCTTCACTCAAAAAAATGATGGCAACCCTTCTTAGACCTCAAAGTGTTAAGTATTAAAGGAATCCAAAAATTAGAAACGTATGAAAAGCATTCTGAGCTGGTGTAACACATTAAATCCTCTGACGGAAATGGCCAAATTATGTAAAGTTGTTTTCACGGTACAATTTTTGCAGCTGTAAAATTACAGAAATGTAAGAAATTTTTGTAGGAAGATTTGTAATTTTAAAAAATAAACTATTAATATAACTATAAGCTTTAAGATCAAGTCATATTTTGTGATACCTGTGTGTTTAAAATAATATGAATTGTAGGAGCATTGCACGGAAAACTGGAATTAAGTACTTTTGGAATTTTACGTCACAGTCGCTTAAAAGATTAAAGTTTTTAGTATATGTGAAAAAGTCTGATAGTATGACCGAGAAAAGGTAACAGAAATGTTCTGTAAGTTTCATATTTCTATCAGTACTGAGTTCAGTATAAAATTAATCAGTAATTTTATATTCCGAAAGTTCTATTTCAAATGTTTATTATTTACTTAAAATAACCAAAGACTATGATGATAAAAAATTTGTCATTATTTTTATTATTTATACTTTCTTCATGTTTCTCTTCAGTGGCTCTACAGGTAAACCAAAAGGCGTATTACACTCCACTGCTGGTTACATGATTTATGCAGCTACCACTTTCCAATTAGTATTTGCTCACAAATCTAAAGATGTCTACTTTTGCACGGCTGATGTTGGTTGGATTACGGGGCATACATATGGCGTGTATGGTCCACTTCTTCAAGGAGCTACGAGTGTTATGGTAAGTCCTTCCCTGAAAGAAAATAAATTGTACTCTGCCGATACTTATAACTTCCACTTTCGCTGTTAATAAGACAGAGATGTTGGTGGTCAAAAAGATGTAATTAGCTTAAGCGCGTCTTGTAAACAAGTACTATTCAGATTCTTTGACGTGCTTAGCCTCTCCATCCATTGAACAATATGTGAAGAAGGAGTTCCCCAGTTATAAATAATAATATAGAGCACAGGCTGATTACTTGGAGAATAAAATCTTTTGCTCTAGATGTAATGGTGAGTTAATTTTTAACCAATAAAATCTTACAGTTTCGGAAAAATGTTGTCTCCCTTGTTATTATCAAGAGCTACACTATAGGCTAAATACATCCAGAAAACGTGGTATACATCTTTGACTCACTACCCAGCAAACACACACAGGTTCTCTGAACGTCTATTACGTTCAGAAAACGTCTTCTGAACGTTTATAGACATTCAGAGAACCTGTGTGTGTTTGCTGGGTAATACCTCTACGATTCGCTAGTCCTTAAGCATTATCACGTACCGTATCCTTAAGCATTATCACGTACGCTTTTTTCTTTTCTTAAAATTGAAAAAGAAATAAAGTCATGTTGTTTCCCTTCTCATTTTCTTTTTGACATGCGTAAAGTCTGTAAACAGCAGTGGTACCAACCTTTAATCTGACTTGAGCAAATTAAGTATTTAAAATTATGGGGGAGCCGCATGATAATAACAATATATTGTATTTTACTGAGGTAATTTATTTTATTGAGCAAATAATATTTTAGACATTTCATGCCCGAGTTGCTAAATTGAGCCACATGAAATGTAGCTTGCCAGCCATACGTGGCTCGCAAGCTACGAATTGGGCATCCCGGTAAACAGGGACAACTGAATGCGTCGTATTGGGACAGCTTCCTCAACATAACAACCGTGTGACGCGCTGTGTTAAGTGCTTTCTAATAAGCGTGACAATGTACATGTAATTAATGAGATAATTATTCATTTATCAAAGCTAAAATTGGAAGATTTTGAATTGTTTTTTTTGTTTTTTTTTCGTTCAACAATTCAAGTTAGATATTGCAACTGACATTGACATCATTTTAATATCACGAGTGTGAAGATCCATTAAAACAAACAAACAAACAAATAATAATAATAATAATAATTTACGCTTGGACGTAAAAATTATGCAAATGGCAAAATATGTTTAGGGATGAATGCGAGACGAGACAGAGATTTACAACTCTTAGACGAGGCAAAAAATTTTAACATTACGATATAGGGATTTTGCGAGACGTGACAAAGCTTTTAGGCTGTTTTGCAAGACAGGGGCGTAGCCAGGGGGGGGGGGGGGGATAGCGGGATATATCCCTCCCCGAAATTTTTATATTAGGGATTACAAGATTAAATATGTGCAAAAATTCCTTCTATTTATACACATATAATATCATATCCCCCTCCGAAAAATTTTCCTCGCTACGCGCCTGTTGCGAGACGTGACAAAGCTTTTCGGCTGTTTTGCGAGACGCTTATTTTCCGTCTATATCCCTAAAAATGTTAGTTTGAAACATCCTTCACAGGCATGGTGATCCGCTTTCAAAGCCAATTTAACTTAATCATCACTCTGGCAAAAATAACATCACGCGCAAAATAATTTCGTAACTTTATAATTTAAGTTATCCTTAAAAATCTCACGGAAACGAACAAGATTTAATTCTATATTTTCCGCGGGGACAAGGTGGTTATTCGCAGCAAATCGGAATCCGAGTGTATTCGGAATTCTGTTGATATTGCGGCTAGGTAAGGAGTAACAAACTCCGATACAAAACAAAATTCAGTGTGAAATTATTTTCTTCTGTCATGTTTGCGGAATCTTATTGGATTACGATCTCCGATTTGCTGAGAATGCACACTTTTGGAGTACTTAGTCTCGTCAAAATAAAATAAATAGAACATTAATTTGATGGTACGTCAAAAGGAATAGAATTTTTGTTTCTATTCTATTTTGCAATTTATTTCCTTCACATGTGTGGTAACATTTCTGCGAAGCCCATTAAAGAAACGTTCATAAAACCAAATTATTCAGAGGAGCATATGCTTTTGACCCCTTTCAGGGGTAGCGAATGGGGGTAGATTGTTATCGGAGAAACTGGAACCGTTTCAAGAGTTATAGTTTCATAGATGATGCTTATCGTTCAATATTAACCCCCGATTAAAAATAGTTTACTTTTAAATTTCAAGTTTTTTTTTTCGGCGCAAAAAAAAATTTCAAAAATACTTATTCCCTCAGAAGTTCAACAGAGAACACCAAAATATCGTCTGCAGGATATCAAATGCTGAAAATCTGATGTTTTATTTTCCTTTTGTCGGGTGTAATCTGGCAATCAGTGAAATTGCTTTCGTTTATTATTGGCACTTAATCACAGAGTTTTGGATAAAAAATACAGGATAATGGTCGACGAGCTAATACTTAAATAATTTCGTCTATTGTGCGTAGAACTCTAGACGTTAGAGAAACAAACTATTACAAATTTCCACAAAGTTTTTTTTTTTTAATTTGACTATGGAAATGCCAGGTTACGAGTGAAACGATTCAATGGTTTTTCTCTGATTGAATAAATTTTAATCACGCGTGTTAGAAAAATATCTGCTTCCTTGCGTATGAAGGACGGGTACACAGTAGAGATGAGTTCGGGCTAATTTTTTGAAGCCCGAGCCCGCCCGAGCCCGAAGACTTTTAATCCGAGCCCGCCCGAGCCCAAACAATATTATTAAAGTTGGAGCCCAAGCCCGAAATTTCAGCTAAAGACAAATAAAATTAACTACTTCATTAATAGGATATAATAATTTTTGGAGCTTCACACACCTTCTAGTCCCCCGTGCCGCTATTTTTTGAAATAAGTACGTCTATTTATCCCATGAATGACTTTTAAAAATCTGTTTCAAGGAGTATGTTCAACAAAGGAGAAATTTTTCACGAGCCCTAGCCCGCCCGAGCCCGAACGCAATCGTGAATTACAGAGCCCGAGCCCGAGTCGGGCCCGGGCTCGGGCTCGGGCTGAGCCCGTCTCATCTCTAGTACACAGCTAGTATACTCTAAATCACATAATATCCTAATATGAGGATATGACATCCAACTTGTTCAAAAACTGAAAACACAAATCTTGGGGGGTTTTTCACTCGCACAATCAGCTGGAAAGTGAAATTAGACGGATGCACTTATTTACAAAAAGGATTCCAAAACTATGTAAACACCAAACACATCGTGCCAACATCAGAGACCACTAAGGATTCTATTTTTATCATATTACTTCAAGGAATAAAAGTTTCTCGGGAAAAAAGGTCCGTAACAATATGTTTTTTTTTTTTTAGCACTCGGGTGCTATTTCTTTCAAGCACGGGATTTTCGTCTACGCAGCGCACCGCGATCACTTTTCAGTATGATTCATGTTTTCTGAAGAGTGATTTGATATTGCTAACGGAAATATGCGCTATCCCTTCAGATGATTTTCAAATACCAGGATTCACTTTGGTCGAACGGATAGACAGTGATTTCCAAAACAGAAAGCCATCTGGAGTTATGATTTTTTTTGAGGAAAACTTTATAAAAATCACTTCATAAAAAGAATATGAAACGCTTTATCCGTGCCTACACGAGCCAGATTAATGGTGTTCAAATGGTCATTGAGTATATTCAAGATAAAGTGAGATTTGCAGTTACATACGCTAGTCCTCGAATTTCTTATGAAGATATATTAGACGCTATATTCGAAACGTTACTGAAGGAGGATGATTGTAAGACTGTTTGAGTAGGAGATTTTAACATAGAATTAAATTCCGATCAAGGATCCGATTTCATAACGGAAATGGATACTTTAGATTTTCCAATACGCACTCCTCCAAAACATTTCACCGCTAGGGGCGAAACAAGAATTGATGCAATATTCAGCAACAAAATTATGCGAACAGAAGTCTATATGGCCACTTACAGTTATCAGTTTCCTCTATATGGCAGAATTGATTGAATAGATTTTTTAAAAATTTGAAATTCTTCCAACCGAGTGCGTAAATAAAATCTGGAAGAATTTCAGATTTATTTATTTATTTAGCAATAAAATATTTTATTCATGTCGCTTCAATCGAATAATTCCCCTAAATTAACAATTGCGTTTTGTTGTCGATAAAATTTATCATTTAAAAGAAGCTGGGGAACTGAACTACTACGTAATTTTTTGCAATTGATTGTAAAAGCGTCATTATGTGGTGAAACAATTTTTAGCCCATCCAACACAAAACGTTAAAGGGTGAACCATATTTTTAAAAATTAATGTATCATAGTTTGAGTAATTTTGTTGTAGTTGAACAAGGAATTTCTCCTTCGAAATGAAATATATGTGCTGCCTAAATGTTAAAAGCAGAAAATTCCAGTCAGTTTTCAATATTGATCCAAGTATTGTTGTAATCTAGTTTCAGGGTATTCCAACTTATCCAGATCCAGGCAGGTACTGGTCCATCATTGAACACTACAGCGTCAGCAAATTTTACACAGCTCCAACAGCTATTCGAACGTTGATGAAATACGGCGATTCCTTTGTAACAAAGTAAGGATGCATTTCCAAGTTTAGTGTATTAATTTATTAATTCGTGCTTTGAATTTATGTTTTAAGGCTTATGAACAACAGAAGAATAATTTAATAAAATGGAAGTGTCGCCCAGATGGTGTAGAGTCTAAAGCGCCATTCTATCATACCTTGGGTCCGGGCTCGATTCTCGTCACGGGCTTGGATGTTTGTGATGTTCACATTAGGGGTAATGATAGGGGTAATGATAGGGGACACACCCCCATTGGGTGTGTCCCTTCACAGTGGACCATCACACTCGGCTATCCTCCAACTATGCCTTGATGTACCAGTACTGTACCATCTAAAAATAAATGCTGCGTAGCCCGGCGTTCGGAAAAAAAAAAAAAAAAAGGAAGAAGAAATGTCCTCTCACGTTCACTAATCTATTCCCCTGGCTTATTTTCACAACCATTAATGCATGAAAAACAGTCTGCATATGTTGCAATTCTTCTGGTAGAAACTGTTGAGATTCCCTGCAGAGTTTGTGGGTATAGTAGATTCTATTAAATTAACCTTCATCAAAATTAATTTTCTTTATTTACAAGAAAAACGTTAAATATGATTTCAACTTCTTGCTGATAGTGCAAAACGCTAATATAAAACACAGAATACATACACAAACATTCAGATACTAAGACCCGTTTGCTTTTGACAGTCGCAACCAGCTTCAAATTTATCCTTAGCTGGAGAAACAAAAAACTGTATAGGATATACACATTTCGGCGATTAACTAATAGTTAGAGCAGTTATTTAGACATTCATTCCAAACACACAAATTCAATTATAGGTAATTTTCTTATGGGTTAGGTTTTCCCATACGTTGCTAGGAACGGTTGCTAAGGATTGCAAGTTTGCTTTGCGCAAAGAGGTGCGATCGCGCTGGGCTAATTTCTTATCCGAAAGCAATCAGTCTCCCCGAGTTGCCTCTGGCGTGAACAAGAAGAACAGTGAAAGTCTAGGGGGAAAACGGAAAATTAGTGAGCTTTTAAATGAAATTAGAGACAGGGTTTTTTTCACTAACCATTCGTCCACCGAGCTATGGGTGAGCTAATGTCGAGAATACGTGCATGCTCAGACAGTATCAAAAAGCGTCTGAATCTGTTTGTAGCTACGTACGTGTTTTAGATATATAGAAAACGGAAGTGAAAAATAGAGTTTTGCATTAAATATGTTATTGTATTCTTGGCTCAGAAAGCGGCCGAGCGCATAGCGCTCTCAACTGGAAGTCGAAAAGTGCCTGGTTCAAACCCAGGTCGAGTCCGTCGGTCTAGCCGTTCGGAGTTTTCCGTGGTTTTCTCCGAAATTTCACGTAAGTACGGGTTAGGGCCCCTTAGAAATCCCTCTCCTCGACCTAGATTCCTCGTGCAGATATAGGCCACATTCCCAAATCAAATCACACATTTCTTTCATCATATTGCTCTCTCAGAAACACATTGTCCCATCAACAGCAGTAAACTAGTATTTTATTTTTTTAAATTGCAATTTGTGAAGAACGTTTTTATCTCTATATTAATTAAACTTTTCCCCCCCTACAGATATCAACTAGACTCGCTAGAAGTTCTAGGTACTGTCGGAGAACCCATCAATCCAGAGGCTTGGCAGTGGTATCATAAGGTGGTAGGCGGCGGAAGGTGTTCCATTGTAGACACATTTTGGCAGTCTGAGACTGTAAGCAAGATTTACATATGTTCTCTCGGTTTCTTTTCATTTATTTTATTTTTATTGTTTGAGAGCAATAATTTTCAAAAGGATCAGTATACTATGGTAAAAAACTCTCGTTTGAATAATGAAAACGCAAAACTCAGAACTAAACAAAAGGGAGTATTTCAATAGGAAAGATTGAAATATTGTTGTTAATGTGTGTGTGCTTTATACGAAATTTTGATTTTTTTTTAAAGTCGGTATTGCATTACAATCTTTCAATTATCAGACAACTTATATTTATTTTAAGTGTGAACACTTAAAAGTTTAACATTTTCAATAATCTAAAAGTGTATTTGAATGTTACAAAAATTTAAAAAATATTTTTAAATTATTATGATCGTGTAAAACAATAAAGGAAAACATATTTTTATAGGGTGGCCATGTAATTACTCCACTTCCCAGCTGCACGCCGTTAAAGCCAGGTTCTGCTGTAAGTCAAATTATGTAGTCTTAACAACAACAACAAAATGAGCATTTTTTTTAATCCCTTGGTATTTTGAACAGCTTGATATTCATTTCAGACCCTTCCATTTTTCGGAGTAGTACCAGCTATCTTAGACGACCAAGGTAGAGAAATAGAAGGACCTGGAGAGGGATACCTGGTAAGTAAACTTATGAACCTTCAGACTGAATTTCAAGATTACTTTATTGTGAAGGAGAAAAAACTACTTATTTTAATTAGTTTATAAATTTACAATTATTTTTTTTTCTTTTCAATTATTGCTACCCAGGTATTTAAACAGCCTTGGCCTGGTATGATGCGTAGCTTGTTCGGGAGTCACGAAAGGTTCTCAGCTACTTACTTTAAGAAATTTCCCGGGTACTATTGTTCTGGAGATGGTAAGACCTTAGGAAATTATAAGCATGTTTTATGAAATTTGAAATTATGTATTAATAACTCATTTGGAGATGAAACAAACCAACTTTTTTAAACGCAAGCTAGTGCGCATCAGTTTATCATCTATTGTATTTTATTTTGCGAACTGTCTTATATTTATCATCATAAGAATTTTTGGGAAGGGCTTAGTACAGTGGTTCTCAATCTTTGAACGTCGTCCCCCCAACAAAGGCTAACTTACGGTGGCGCCCCCCCCCTCACAATTTTCAGCATACATTCAGTTTTTTAATCTTTAACAATGAACATTTAGTCGAATTTTCTACAAAATAATGTTATCAGCAAAGGTTAAATAAACATTTTAAGTGAAAATGGATATATTTTTGACTAAAAATGAGAATAAATAAGACGATTTTTTAAAAACATGCATCACTACTTGCTCTTTGGTTTTTCTCGCGCCCCCTTGGGGGGGGGGGGCATCCCACAGGTTGAGAAACGCCGGCTTAGTAAAATGTAATTCCTTAGACATTAGAGTGATATTGATATTTTAATCATTCGAAAAGACAACAAAAGGGATTTACAATTATTGGCTTATGACAATACAAAATGCTTACCTATGCTATTGTATAAAATAAAGTCACTATTTATAGAAAATAATGTACTTTATTCTCCACGAAGGAGACATACTGATACGATTGGTTTGTTTTGTATTATGGCAAGCCTACATTAGGGGTGCCTTGTTCGTTAGAATTTTTAAGGTGTTCTAATGTGTGCTCACGCTCACGTTACATCTGGAGAAACCGACCAAAACTCCAGATCGTTAGATCGAAAACCGCGCGGTAGGCCCAAACGTGGGACCTTAACAACTCAGCCGTCTACCATTCTCACGGTTTTATCCACTCTGCCATAGTGAGGCTGATATGACTGAATGATCAATTGTCCTACATGCATATTAAGGACAAATACCTTTGAACTTTCAATTTTTCCCCCTGTTTACTTATTTCCAGAAGCTACTAACAAACAGAAATTTAATAAATAAATAAATAAATAAACAGCTCTTGAATAATATTCAAAATCGTTTCAGTCGCAAGATGGAGTGGCTTTTGACGAAATATTGCAAAATTTGTCACTAAAGTCTTTTGATTTGGCAATATTTCTCAAAATTTACCTTAAATTAATATCATTCTACCTAAACTTTTCGACTTCGAGAACTCAGTTCACCAAACCGACTTCCATGCAATAAAATAAATTAATAAATAAAAAACTCGGCTGTTTGAGCCTCGTCAGGGGGAGACCCCCTGAACCTCCCTAATTTTTTAGCTTCATTATTGCCATATTAAAACGATATTAATTGACTATGTCATTTTATCTCTCATCTTTCGTGTATTTCGCCTGGTAACCCCATTGTCACGTTGACACAACGTGCATATTCTTTAATGAAAAATTATTAATGCAAAACTTGATTAATATTGTCTAAATTTAAACTAATAATCTATTCTAAATTTAATTTAAAAGTTTTTAATAATAACTATCTTTTAAAGCTTTCAATTTTCCTCTTGGCCTTCTCAATTACAGCGCATTAACGTACTTCTAAAGCATTTCCCTCTTATCAGCTGCTTTGAAATAAAATAACAGTTGACGCCGGCTAAAAGAATAATCATAACATCCCTTCCTCGCATATATCTTTGCTCCAGCTGAAGCAGATGTGTTTGCGGTTTTTCTCTGCTGCACAAGAAGCATATTGCTCGAAAAACATCTGCTAAAATTGTTCCAGAAAGTTCGGGCTCTTTCTATAGACACATGTTTTAACGGTTTTTTCTTTAGCAGTTCGAGAGTAATTTTCGGTGGGGCAAGCCGCTCACTTCACGTGAGGAGGCTTTGCCCGCCGACATGCATCAACACTGTAATTTTTTATGAAGATGCTCCCCCCAAGTCATCATGTTTTTATGTGTGTATTTTTCTCAAGTTTTCAATAGTCAAATGAATCTGATGTTCTGAGCAAATAAAAAAATTACGTCCAAAAAAAAAGTGATATGCGATCTCATCTTTTTGTGGTGTGGTTCAGTGTTCCTTCCATCACTGTAGGAGAATCGACGAGCGAAAAGATGGATGTCTCTCGCCACAACAGTAGTATGGGTCAAAAACTTTGTTGGCCCACTCATTCAAGTGTGTGGATCTTCATTTTGTTGTGCTTAGTAAACAGCTATGATTCTTTCATTCCTATGGAATCGGATTTAGTTTGCTCGTATTCAAAGTGAAATAATTACGATGTCGATTAAACAAAAATCTTTTTAACTGCGCTGCATTCACAGGTAAATCTTGATTCTCTCTACGGAGCTCGATGCCTTGTTTTGATTCTACACAACGCAATGTTGGTTTCTCCATAATATGTGACGACAACAAATACCAACCAACGCTTGTATTTACGATCACCACCTTCCACCGTACATCTCCATTTGATACCCATGTTGAAATTTTTATGATTGTAACCTATTTATAGAAAAATACATGTGACGCATATTCTACAGCTTACGAAATATTGTAACAATAGATTAAAGCTGGTGTAAACTAATAGTATTTAAATATATGTAAAATTATGTCGCTTTTTTGGGACACATTTTTCAATAAAGGGGGTGAGAGATAAAATAGCATAGTCATTAATAAAAGTAAATCACAAATCAAATAGTATGTCCTACAATTAACTTACATAAATAAACTTAAAATTGTTCATTTCCGTTGCAATATTTACTTATAGTTTATGTCATTGTTTTTAGGTGCAAGGAGGGATGAACAAGGTTTTTACTGGATAACTGGACGCATGGACGACATGCTAAACGTTTCTGGTCACTTGCTGTCAACTGCGGAAGTTGAATCTGCTTTCGTGGAGCATCCCTCTTGCGTGGAATCAGCCGTTGTTTCCTTGCCCCATCCGGTGAAAGGAGAATGCTTGTACTGCTTTGTAGTCCTCAGTGAGGTAAATTTAAATTCCTATTCACATATTTCATTCAAGAAAGCTCACATCGTGGCAGGTTGTTCAATAAGTTTAAATTTGTTTTAAACTGATATTTTCTCTCAGAAAAAAAATAAATAAACATCAGTAAATTTTCAGTCCATGATTAACCCTTTGAGGCGCAACTCAAAGCTTTTTTGGGGACACATCGGAGTGCTTGTGCACTCCGATGAGTCATCCAAAGAGGCCTACGGATGCTCACTTATTGGCTCCAGCACTTAGATACGTCATCTAACAGCCGAATCTAACCAATGAGGAAACGTTCGTAGGCCTCTTTCGGAGTGCTCAAGCAGGCCCGGTATAATCACGATGGCCCCGGTATGGGTCTGAAGTCCGCTTATAAATCCACCTCAGATGGACACACAAAGGGGGGGAGATCCCTCCGTGGAGGACTTTCTAAGGGCCCTAACCCGTATTTACGCTAAGTTTCGGAGAAAGCCACGGAAAACACCGAACAGTTAGGTCGGCGGATGCTACCTGGTTTTGAACCAGACACCTTCCGTCTACCATTTTGAGTGACTTTGCCACTCGGCCAGCGTGGTGCCTATGGGCTGCTCAATTTTGTTTGTGTTGTGCTCTTGTTTCTGTTGTTTTATCTAAAACATTTATTTTTTGACTTGTGTGCTTGGTTACAAGTATTGACTTACTAATCTCCGTCAAGTAAAGTGGACAATGCAATTGCTGCATTCGTAAACGCTGAACGAGTTACACTCGTGCAATGAGTTTCCATCTAAGGCGTTCGTAAAGGAAACTGAGTGCATACAGTTTTTTAACTAGAGCGTTCGTATACAAAACTGAGTGCGATCAGTTTCAAACGAAATAAACCGATCTCTGCTAAGGTTTCGTCAGTTGTTTAGAAGATACACTGCTGCACGTTGTTGTTGTTTTCAAATGGCGTCCGTTGTTATGGAAAAGTATGTTGTTGTGAAAAGTATTTTCCGTAATTTTCCTTGAACATTGGGGGGGGGGGGTGCTTTTGTGGTCTTTTGCAATATATATATATATAACTCGGCTGTTCGAGCCTTGTCAGGGGGAGACCCCCCCTAAATTCCCTTAATTTTTTAATTTCATTATTGCCATATTAAAACGATATTAATTGACTATGTCATTTTATCTCTCATCTTTATGTGAGATGTGTATTTCGCCTGGTAACCCAATGTTAAAATTTTTATGATTGTAATCTATTTATAGAAAAATGCATGTGATGCATATTCTACAGCTTACGAAATATTGTAACAATAGATTAAAGCTGTTGTGAACTAATAGTATTTAAATATATGTAAAATTATGTCGCTTTTTTGGGACACATTTTTCGGACAATTTTCAATTTAGGGGGTGAGAGATAAAATGACATAGTCATTAATATAATGTACACGAACGTCAGATTCTAAAATATTCTGTTTTATTTTCACCATTCCCGGCGGTATATAAATTTCATTGTTCTGGCTGGTCAGAGTCAACATTTTTCGCATGATATAGAACAACTTTGAAAAAGGTCTGTGCGATTAATTTTCTTTTCTTATCATTGTTACAGGGAGCAACAGAAACCCCCGATTTGGTATTTGAACTTAAAGAGCAAGGTAAGAATTATACGTAAATTATCTTATGTAACTTAAACACAGTGAAGCTCATATCAATACTAAAGTCTCCCTAAAAGCAACATGAAGCGAAAACTTGTCCTGGATGAAAATATTTTCTGATCTCGTAATTTTATTACTTTATATTTTATTTTTACCAACTGTATTTCAGAAGAATTGCACTTTTATACAAAGATTTATCTTTATAGATATGCACAATAAAAGTGAGGTGAAAATAATCCCCTGTTAAATTGTAGGTTCAAATAGGGACGCTACTGTAACAAACGCCACTTGGGAAAAGCTAATTTCTTCAGGTGCAGCTTTAGTCACGCTCCATAGAAATAACTAAAAATAACATGAGCTGCCCCTGTGATTTTCGACTCTTGCGTTAAAATACTATCTTTATACTCGCAATTCCTTTCTTTTCTTTTTCTAGCACTAGGGTGCTATTTCGCTCAGTACAAGAATTTTGTCTACGTAATTTTTGTCTACGCTAATTTGTCTACCCGATCTTGTCGATAAGTTTTGTAGATATGAACTCTCACGGGGAAGATATTTTCAAATGTGTTTGCCAGATAACGTTGAGAGGGGGGGGGGCGTTAATAAAATGTTGAAAGTCACACAAGGTTTGAAATTTTTGATAATGGAGCGCTAAATTTGTGCCTAAACGCGACAATTTATTATAAATATATTACGAGTATACTTAGGAAACGCCTGGTGAATATTCTAAAATAGTTTTAGTAGGCGATTTTAATATAGATTTTAATCCCAAAGAAGGGTTTTATAGAAAAGAGAAGACAAATACGGTACACTCAGATTATGATACAGTTTCCGAATGGTATATTTCTGAAGGTGAAGTATAGTTTGACTATGCCTGGCGAAAATTGTTAAACAGTTTTGGTAGGCGATTTTAATATAGATTTCTATTCCGAAGAAGTGTTATATGGAACAAGGAAGGAAAATACGGTACACTCATGCATTTTGATGCCCATTCCAAACAGTATTTAAAATGTCTACGCGATGTAGGTGGAATATGCCTATAGTTCGAATATGCCTGGCGAAGATTGTAAAACAGTTCAGTAGTCGATTTTAAAGATGTGTTTTATGGTACAAGAAAGAGTTGATTCCTATTTTAACGCCCCCACTCTCGCCAACCTAAAAAATCGCCGTACTTTGGCGAGCTTTGCAGTCATGGGTCTCTGGGAGTTATACACAAGTTTCAATGCTCCCACAAGAACTAGATGAAAACTAAAGTGAACAAATTAGCGATAAACGCACCAGTTAAGGAATTTGAAGACATTAATTACTAAACCTACATTAAATGGCAACCCAAAATAAATAAAAATGTAACGTAATGCTGTACTTACAGGTTGTTCCAAATCGCCATTTTAATTCTAAATTACGATTTCCAGATAAATACCAAAAATCGTCATGGTAATGGCATATGTTTAATTATCACCACCTTGGCGGGAGTCGGGACGTTAAAGTAGGAATCAACCCAAAAAAGACAAACACGACACACCCATGGATTATGATGCACATTCGAAACAATATTTAAAACGGCGAAGTATAGTTGCAATATACTTGGCGAAGATTGTAAAATAGTTTAAGTTGGTGATTTTAAGATAGATTTGGATCCCAAAGATGGATTTTCTGAAACAAGGAAGAAAAATACGGCACACTCATGAATAATGATACACTTTCCAACTTAATGGATTAAGGAAGAAATTTGGGACGCGACGTATAAATTATGGTACGCTTTTAATATATAGCACTTCAGTGCGTATTTAAAATCTGAAAGTGTTTCAGATTTTCTTCCTTTTTTTTCTTTCTTTTTTTTTATTCGCACGAATTTAAAAGATCACTAATAATGACAACAATTATTCTTTCATTTCAGTGCGAACAAAAATTGGAACGTTTGCCTCACCTGATTACATCCACTTCACGGCTGCTCTTCCGAAAACAAGATCAGGCAAAATTCTCCGGCGCATCTTGAGAAAAATAGCCAGGAATGACCACGACTTAGGCGATTTGAGTACAGTAGCTGATGAATCTATAATTCAAGAACTCTTCGACTCCAGACCTGTTACTCTCACAGCATAACGGTCATTAATATTCACACGCACGACTATTTTATCACGTTAGCATGATAGGAGGGGGTACACCCCATGTTGGGGTGGGTTTTCCATTTTTTCATCTGTTAGTTATTTTTACTTCACGAAAATATTTCATTGTAGACTTTTTATTGTAAAATTTTGTTTAGAACAATTGTAATAAAATGCATTTCATTTAAATGTATAACTTTTCTTGTTTGATTCACGTTATTAGAGATATGTGAAAGGATCTTATAAGATACCCGTTGCTTTTCGTATATAGCACATATGTGTCCAGTTCTTGACAAACTTCTCCAAAACATACCATAACTATGTATATTTAACACACTGTGGAACAAAAAATGCAGTACCCAGAAAAAAATTTCAGAGAGGGCCCAAACGGTGAGAAAGAATTTTTCAAAAAAAGTCTTCATTATCTTTTTGTTGAAAAAGTTACAACTTGGACGAGGGGGTATCCAGGCACTTGGACCACCTACTTAAGTATGGCCTCTAGAAAGCACATTCCTTACCAATAATGTTATGTCTTTATTTGAAGAATGAATCCAGAAATGAGCAAAATATAGAAAGAAAACAAAGTGCCAAAATGAAAGAACAGAGCCGGATCAAGGACGCATTAAAGGGAGGGGGGTCGAAGGGGGCAACCGCCCCTCCCAAGAAAAAGAAAGTAATGTAAACAATCCTATTTTACTTCCTTAAAATGGATGAGTATGTGAATCGTCCAATTAACCGCTTTCATCCACAAAATTGCATGAATCCGTCAGTAGGTCGGATTAATCATTAGTCTGAGTAGGCTGTAGCCTATCGGCCCCGAATATGTCAGGGGCAGTTGCTGTAACAAATCGAATGAATATTTCAATGAAGTTGTAATCAAACTTTTCAAAATGACTCAATCTACAGGAAATGTTTGTGGCAACTTCTGAGGATTTTCTGTGGAAAGCGAGTTGCGATTCCTCATTTCAGCGAGAGCTGAGGTCCATATTAATGTAGGAAAAAATAGCGCACCATAAAGAAGACATTCCCCACGAAACAATAATTTTATTTAAATATTGGACATAAACTTTTTTTGTAGTAGATATGAGGATGATATTTAACCGGATGCTGGGCCGTCTCACAGTTCTTTTGTATTAGAGTAAAGGCGAGGAGGGATTGACGAAATTCGAAGGTGTATGGAATAGGGGGTAAGCCATCATTAGAAAGCTTTTGGTATTTCGCTTGAATTATTTTTATTTATTTATTTTTTACATTTTACAGTATTTGAACACAGGCATTTCAAATAATTATTTCAAACGATAATAATATGTAGAATGTAAGCCATTTATTATATTTTGAGAATTCACAATTCTGATAAATTATCATATTAATCACAGAAATTAACCGCGTTAAATATAAAGGAATTGCTTTTGGCCTGTCGAGATCTCAGGGCAAGATCACAAATTTCAGTAAGTTCGTTTAGATAAAATGATTAGAATTTTGAGAATCTTTGCACAAAGGCAAGACGGTCGTGGTATCCGGGAAGGCATATCCCCAGGCAAACTCAAAACAAAGAGGGTTTTCTGATAATCTTACTCCACAAAGAAACTCACAAACTATTTCATCATATTTAAGATTATTATATCCTGAAAAAATATTTGAAAATATTACGATAATGAATGTTTTATTCGAATTTTTTATTTTTTATTTTCTATATCGATTTTTCTATTCAAAAAAGATACAATCCTCTTAATGAGAATTTTTTAAACAAAATATTTTATATCATTTTTTCGAGGATAGGTTGAACAGCAATGTACTCATGTTTGTAAAGCACGAACGAAATGGCCTTTAGAAGTGCTCTAAGCGGTATGTAGAAGTAAGTCCCCCTTTGTACGCATGTACAGTTTGAAGGCGTTCCGTTCATGCTGTGTATTTTGAATAGCGAAAGTTGCGCTAGATCTGCCTGTCCTCAGTTTTACTTCTTATGAATTGCCCATTAAATAAATAAAGTTAACAGAAGTTAAAAATATGTAACCTAGCATTAGTAAAGGCATTCTAAGTAATGGAATAATATTACAAGTATGTATTCTTAAAGGGCGGGGGATGTGTTTAAACTCACAGTTTATCTTACATTTTGTTTTCGAAGGTTCTAAAAATTTATAGAAACAATTATCATTGTATGTATGTAAACTTGTAAAATTGTATGTTCGCATATGGGAAAGGGGGGTTGGGGTGTTAGGAACTCAAAAGGTATATGAACATTAACATTAATAAAAAAAACTTTTGCAGGTTTAAATACCGTCAGACTCACAATCTATTCACCCCTACCCCCCCCCCCAAAAAAAAGAAACATTTTATTTTGAGGGGAAATTTTTTTCGCATACAGTTTACTTGGAAAAATTGGTTAGTCTAGTGTTATCTCGACTTTGCTCTTACTAAATCAAGAAAAGCTCGTAAGGGTTGTGTTTTATTTTATTATCAGACAAAACTTACACATTAACGCACCCGATGAGAGGAAGGGTTAGAATAAATCCCTCCCAAACCTAATACATGGGTAGTTTTGTTTACATCTAATTAACATTAGTAATTCCATTAGCTAATCAATGAGCGCTAAAATAAATTATAATATAATTAGTGCATTGTATTTTCTCAGTTAATTAATCTATTCTATTTTAATGTGAGGGTAAACTCCTTCCATCTAAAAAAAAAAAAAAAAGCTTCCTGGGTACGTCACGGAACAAAGGGCCCCTTGGTAACATTTGCTACAGGCTCCGCGTGTCTTAATCCGGCATTGACTACGGGTCACCAGTTGTTGGTCCAGACTCCAAATTAATATTAAAAAAATACTACGTCATGTTATTATAATCCACATTTGTGAATACACATTTCACTTTAAAAAAAAAAAAAGCTTTATTATATATCTCTTGACAACAACACGCAATTAAATTTTTAGAACACAACAAAAAACTTAACATCTTTTTCGTTGCCATTCCTAGAAAAAACAATAAATAAATAAATATTAACTTTCATCTTAAAGTCCTGTATGAAATCAAGCCACAACATTCGCCATGAAGCTAGAGGCAGCTCAGGGAGCCGTAAGGAAAGATCGTCATGCTGTTAGAACATTGACGGTCCAAGAGCTAGCTGACAAGGATACAGAGAGCCTAGATAACATAATAATGAAGAAAGTTCAAGATCTAATGGAGCCTAAATTAAGATCCAGTGGAGCGAAAGATAGGCCAAGGAAAGTAAAATGCTGGAAGTTTGGCGTCGTTTTACATGTACAAAAGTACTGTGGTCGAAAGTCTCATGACCAGCAAGAGAACTCTCAGAACTTAAAGGAAGGAAACTAGGAGGTGGCCAAGACCGTCGTGGATGTGTCAGGCGCAATTGTGCAAACACCAATTTAGCGCTCCTACAGAAAAATTTTCAGTCTTCGAAACTAAAGTATTATTCTACTATTCCATGTACTTATTCAGTTGGAAAATATCATAATTAAACCGAGTCTCGGGAGGTGGCACCCCATATTCAGTTTTTGAAACAAAAATATGATTTTACAGTGTCATATTAGTATTCAGTAGAGAATACACGGCATTGCTCTGGACTGTAAGGTTGTCCGGTGGATATCCGGCACCGCCGAAAACTCACCCAGTACGGTATGCGTGCTCCTAAAGTAGTGGAACCAAAAACACTGTGGTAGGTACCTAACAGATACCATGGATGCGGAAATCAGATTTGTTTCCATCTAGACTAATCTTTTGCAGAGTTCTAGTTATACGGAATTCATTAAGTTCAAGCACGGACTTGGGAGGTATCCTTCAAGGAGTTGCCTGTCCTTTACATCCCCCCCCCGAAAAAAGGACGAAAGAAGGGGGAGGGAAGAATAAAGTCCATTTTTTTTTCAACAATAATTACACCGGAACAGAAAAAAAGTTGTTTGTACAAGTAGCCATCTATCTACCGGCATGTATTTCGACCCGCTGAATCCGAATTTTAAGTCGGTTTAAGCCGTACACCCTCGAGTATCGATTAAATTTAAAAAATAGCGTAAATTGGATAAATGGTAATTAAAAAAAATTATGAATCTAAACCAAGCATAATTCTTATGTATTTCGATCCGCTAAATACAAATTTAAAGTGTATTTAGATTATAAACCGTTCTAAATCTCAAAAAATTGAAAAAAAAAAACTTGAAAAATGTTAAAAATAGAAAAAAATCGTCATTGTATTAATGAAAAAATTTTGTTGACCCAAATCAAAGTATTGCGGCCTATACACCCAAATTATTTGAAGTGCACTAAGCGTCTGAACACAGCATGGCATCGAGTTGAATCAAATTATTTAAACGCTCGGTAAAGATCAAGTGTTTTAAAAGTCAAATGAAGTCACTCTATATTTTTTTCTGAAAATAATTTACAAAACAAATTAAAATATAGGGTAAAATCCCAAAGAAGGGCTGTTTTAATTGATCGTATTTTTGTAAAGGGGTTGTTTTAATCGATTGTAATTTTCTGAAAGGGCCATAAAACGGATCTAGATTTCATCTACATCGATCCCTGATTAATCATCTTAATGTATCTAAAAACAGCAGTATTTAGTACTTAGTTGCGTTTCACGTCCTATTGATTTGAGGATTGCGGTAACATCCTCGGGACATGAATTATAACAAGGCTTTCTAAGGTGTACCATAGGGGACTAGGGAGTTTTAACCAATCCGATTGAAGATCCTAAAGGAGTTATGTCTTTGAAGAATGCTTCCGTGTCTCGACTTTTCTTCCGATGTGTTTCCCAAAGGTGCTCAGTTGAATTGAGATCAAGTGTGCCTGACTCCACCCGGACATCGACACTCTATCGGGCCTGCTTGTGAACGCCGACTTCGATGAGTCGGCCAAAAAGGTCTACGGATACTCGCCTATTGGTTCCAGCACTTTGATACGTCATCTACAGGACTAATCTAACCAATGAAAAACGTCCGTTGGCCTCTTTGGATGACTCATCGAAATACACAAGCAGGCTCGGTAGAAGATTCACGATGGTCTCGCTCCACGCAGTGCCGGTCCTAGCTATTTTTCTAAGTGGTGCAAAACACAAAAATACGCCTCCTCCCTCACACATGCAGCTAGAAAAGTTTTCAAAGGGGTTAAAACGAAAACTTCAACAATATGTGGCCATTCAAATATATACTTCCACACATGGGCGCCGGCAGCATAGGGCAAGGGGGGGGCAATGCCCCCCTGGATTTTTGTATGCAGTGTTTTCCCTTGCCTTTTTGCTCTTTCCAACATGGTAACCATACGTTGAAGTAGTCTTTGCCCCCCCCCCCCTGGAACGTATAGGAGATCGTAACACTGTATATCAGGCCGAGCAGTTGGCCCTCCTAAAGGCTATTCAATGGTCTACCCACCAACCATATAGGGAAATTTATATTTTTACGGATAGCCTTTCGACGGTAGTTGCACTAAAAAATAAATATACCCGGGACCCAATATTAAATCAAATTTTATTTAATATTTCTGAGAATAATAATAAGAACTTTCATATTAATTGGGTTAAGGCCCACGTTGGTCTCGTAGGTAACGAAAGGGCAGACAGTTTGGCAAAGCGTCCGATCCTGGAGGACTGGCCGGAGAAAAATAGCCAGGTTCCTATTCCCGTCTCTGCCGTTCGGCGTGCAGTTTTTCTGGAGATACTTAATGACTGGCAAACGGCCTGGGATCTGGGGGAGACCGGCAAGGAATCATATCGTTATATCAAAAGAGTAAACCTGAATAGTGCCATTACTGATAATGTCACTCTTCCATATATTACCGGAAAGGGCTTTTTCCCTGCCTTCCTTCTCCGTCTGGGCAAACATGTAGATGGGCTCTGTGAATGTGGATCGGAGGGTTCCTCCATACACTATTTATTTGGTCCTTGCTCTTCTGGACTTAGCGCCTTTGGATGCGGGTCATCCTTGGGCTCAGAATCATTACTTCTTAAATTTATTCGCAAGAGACTTGTAATAGATAAATTGAAGATATCCTATCAGGCCCTCAGACAAAAATATCAGGTCTGCCTCCGGTGATTTATAAGGAAAAAAAGGAAAGGAAAAGAAAAAAAAAATGTGTGTCTGCCTCTGCCTTGAGTTTCTTGTTGTACTCGTGGTTTTTTTTTTTATTAATGTCATCGTATAGTTTTATATTGGCTTCTTCTCTGTATGGCAGATGTTTTGAGTTTCTTATGTTTTGTAGTTGAGTCTTATATTTTGTAATGTCATTGTAATGTTTTCTTTTGTATTGTTGTTTCCACCGGCTTTTTTTTTTTAAGATAAAGCTTGTGGGTTCGGTACTCTCGATGGGTGCCCTTGGTCCGGGGTGGCCCTTATTTTTCCCCTTGGGGAATATTCCGGCGTAAACCGCCTTCGGCGGTCGCCTTCCCCTAGTGGGTGTTCCCCCCCTGGAAAATATTCTGCCGGCGCCCATGCTTCCACATAATATGAAGTACAGTATTTTGGCGCCCCATAGAGATGGCGTCCGGTTCGGTCGCACCGTTCGCTCCACCCTAGGACCGGCTCTGGCTTCACCAGTGATAATTAATTAAAATTAAAATATCAAGGGTGAATAAATTCACACTTGATAGTTTAATATTAACAATTTTCACACATATCAGCTTCAAAATGTTTTGAATGTTTTAAATTCAAGTTTTCCGATGATTGTAATGCATTGAATAAGTACATTGGCTCATTTTGTGATAATTTTTCATGAAACTTTGTACACCCTCTAAAAAAATATTCGAGTGCAATAAAAATTTCGTACCTCAATATGATATTTAAAAGCACGATTCTTCATGAAAAGTGATTAATCATTAACAAAACTGATATGGGAAATGAGGCTCACAGTTGAATACTTTACTGAATGTCTGTACACGCTACACGCACAATGACAACAAACATTTTAAGAGATCGAATTTCATTGTTTCTCTGAGTAGAAGGCGGTTCTAGTTGTTTTATTTTTTTATTTCTTCAGTTTTTTCTTAAAAAAATAAACTAAGCGGAAGCTTTCGGCGGGGGGGGGGGGGGAGGTACTACAAATCTTTAAATTTGGGGACTTTTCGAGTCCCAAAGAAGTCAAAATATTTTTGGGGACAAAATGAAAACAAGATCTATATTTTTGGACTGTCCTTAAGGTAAGGTGACCAGATTTTTGTAGTCAGAATCGGGGACATTTATAATTAATGTAATAATTAGCAGTAATTTAATTGAAAAACAATGCAATAATTAAAAATTGTCCCCAGTTCCATATTTACATTCTGGGGAAAATTTGAAAAACGTCCTGAAAATGGGGACTGTCCCCGGAAAATGTGGACGTTTGGTGGTCACCTTACCTTAAGGTGACCAGATTTTTGAGCAGTTTTGTTGTCAGAATCGGGGACATGTCCCCGATTCTGACAACAACACTGGGGACATTTATAATTAATGCAATAATTAACAGTAATTTAATTAAAAAACAATGCAATAATTAAAAAATGTCCCCAGTTCCTGTTTTACATTTTGGGGACAATTGACCACGTATGGTCACCTTAGGTTAAGCAATACGCACGTCACGTCAGTAGCGTAGCCAGGGGGAGATATCGGGATAAATCCCCCCCCCCAAATATTTGGATTAGTGATCATAAGATTAATGCCATGCAGAAATTCCGTCTATTTATACACATATAAGTTCATAAAGTCCTCCCGAAAAATTTTCCCGGCTACGCTCCTAAGTCACGTCGAAATGCTCTATTGATGACCTGACCAGATATTTGAATAAGAGAATGGAGGATATCGCCTCCTTGGGTTCGAGGCTATAAAAGTCACGTGACGGTGGAAAACAAACAACCATTTCTCCATAGGCTTATGTGCTGGACTCCTGGTAATAAGCGCAAAATCAAAAAAATAATAATTATACCTCTGTATTGTGCTGCCTACGAATGTTTCAATAACTCTCTGGAACCTGTACATGACTTCAAAAAGATATCTCTCCAAAGATTCCCATTAAAAAGTGCTAACATATTAAAACTTATACTGAGACGAGGCTATTTCAGCCACGTGTGGATGGAAAATATACACTTCAGCCAATCAGATTACAGGGCCACTCATCAACATAGCCGAAAGGTCACGTGTTGGTGGAAAAATGACGTCATATCGATATCGTCCATTGGATTGAATTGGTTAATCAAACTTTCGACTAATTTTCCAGCGGCATTTTCATGTTTTGTCCGTCGAAATGCTTTATTAAATATTTTTGATACGATACATTTTCTGACTACACGTTGAAAACTTACCCATGTGATGTCGCCAAGGAGGTTTAACATATGGAGGAGCCCATGTGGCGCTACGCAGTGCTAGGAAAGTGAAGCCTGCCAAGCCCCCTCATTATCCCAGAAGATTGAAGAACGCATAGAGATGCATTGAAAAACGAGTTCCGGAAAGTGTTAATAAAAATAATTTAAAAGTTACTAACCAATTTTTTTTTATCCATTTTACGTTTATGGAAGATTGTTTACACGTATTAAGTTGCTTTTATTGCATACTTTCAAATTTATTTTCGTGCATTGCGTTTTAAACATCAAGTGAAACAAACAAAAGTTATTCTTATGATTATACTATACTTTGCAAAACTGGTTATATTTTTTCATGATAATTGTTTTATTATAATAAAAAATTGCTTTTTATATTTCTAGGAAGACATTTTTGTTGTTGCATGAGTAAAAATAAGTTTTATTTTTATTTCACATCAGCCTAAATTATTAAATTGCTCACATTATATTAACAATAGTTTTAAGTCATATTACAGGTATTAGATGTGTGTGATTATGACAACGCTATACGAGGGCGATCTGCAAAATGGGGGGTGCCTTGGTAGGAGGACTTTCTAAGGGGTTCTAACGCGAATTCACGTTACATCTGAAGAAAACCTACCAAAACTCCAGACCGTTAGATCGACAGCCGCGCGAATACAGGTATTAGAAGTAAGAATGCAATTTCAAATATAGTAAATAAGATATATGAGGTATTTACAGACAGTGAGAGAACATTATCTTCTTTAGACATGAAGAAACAATTATACACTTCAACCTTCTTTAGAGATGGACTCGAGACGTGCGAGACGAGAAACAGGGATGTCTCGTCTCGTCTCGTAGGGGCAAAGCTCGGCCACGTCTCGGAGCTCCTTTGTCTCGTCTCGCAGAGAAATTTTCTGTCTCGTCTCGCGTCGACGCGAGACGTCTCGCGAGTCTCGCAAAATTATGAGCTGAGATTTTTGCTACCATGTTTTTAGTAACTTATTACTATTTTATGTGAAAATAATAATAATAGCAATTAGTTGGATATTAGAATATTAGTACACCCTCCAAAAAAAGTATTCGAGCAAGAGAGAAATTTCCTATTTTAGATTTGCGAATAATAATTGAGTTTTTGAAAAACGCACAACTTGATAGAAATATGTAAAGTCATATTTATACATAGCCTAATTCCTATTCTATGATAAATAATTTTTAATATACGAAACCAACGTAGGAAATTTCTCTCTTGCTCGAATACTTTTTTTGGAGGGTGTACATATATTAATTACCATATTAACTGATATGTGCATTTGAAGTGATAAAAATTCAGATTTAATCCGTTTATATAATGTGACAAGACAGCGAAAAACCATTTATTTTTATTTATTTATTTCCGAAATTGTGTAAATATAATATGCATGGTTGATGGAAGTTTTTTTTTTTTTTTTTGCTTTTGAAATTATATAAAGCTCATAATTTTGTTAGAAATGATGCAGAACTCAGGACATAGTGCGCAAATAAAATTTTAATCTAATTAAGCGGCCCCCATGTGCAGAATAGTAAATTCATAAAAAGTTTCAATGGAGACAGGATAATTATAATATACTTACCCCTCTACACACACACACCTCTCGTTTTAGTGTGCAAGGTATGAGTTTCACATTTAATCCGGAACACGGGTTTAACCTGCTCATTCACACCATCAAAAAGAAGAGACAACAGAGAAGACGTGACCAGGCTTGCTTCTCAACGTGGATCTTTGAATGCTCCGCTGATACCCAGCGTTGTATTTGCGTAATCGCTCCTGTAGATCATTCATTTGCGTTCGCATAGCTCGGCTTATGGTGAAAGAGGCATTATTTAATAATAGATGAAACATTTTATTTAGAAATATTAATTTTTTAAGAGAAAAATGTGAAATTTCCATAAGATTTAATTACGTACGTATTCATCCATTTTGATGAAAATTTTGTAAATTTATGCGAGGCGAGAAATCTCGCGAGAGACAAGGCTCTGTTTCGTCACGCGAGATGTCTCGCATCCATCCCTAACCTTCTTAGTTCATTTATCATAATAATATTTTGCATCGACAAACAGTTTAAGGTAATGAAAGAAATATGAAAGTTGAATAAATTCCATCAATACTTTTTACTTCATTTAGTAGAGGGGGGAAAAAACGGATAAGGTTTCAAATAAAACGTAGTAGCTAACCAAATTACATTTAAAATTTTAAGGACTATTATTGATTTTCAAGGACATAGTTCACTTGAAAAAAAGTAATAATAACAACAGTGGCGGATTTCCCATTAGGCGCAATAGGCGTAAGCCTTAGGCCCCGCGCTCGTAAAGGCCCCGCGTTTTTCAACTTGTTTACCAATATTTATCGTTAATTTATGTAATGTCAGAAAAGTAAAAAATACTTCACAAAAAAATTCAAAGACGCAAAGCAAATTTCCCTTTTAAAATCTTCGTTCGGCGCTTATTTCTTGGGGAAGGGGGAGCCCGACCGCCTGAAAATTCTTCTCGGAAAAACTAAATAAGCGCAAAAGTAAAGCAATAGGTTGCGAGGTACAAACTTGATAAGAAGGAATCAGATTTCACATCCCTTGAACAGTTCATTCTGTTTCTTCCCTGCTGCCCAGCCTCTAGGCCATATAGCTCTCCAGTGGAAAAGAGGGGGCTTTTAATTAGACTAAGGGTATTATTCACTTCCGCGAAGATTGGACCACCCAAACCCAACAAAGAGATAGTTGCATTCAATACAGTGAGAAAACTGTCGTAAACAGGGATGTCTCTTTTTAAGACCGCCAAATCCCCTTCAATGCATTGATTGAAATTCGACGACCCATAAACTCCCACAGAGCTATATTGATTTCGTAAACACGGTAATTAGTCATGGATATGGTAAGTATTAGAGATGAGACGGGCTCAGCCCGAGCCCGAAAGCCCGATCCCGAGCCCGGGCCTGAACCGGGCTCGGGCTCTGTAATTCACAATTGTGTTCGGGCTCGGGCGGGCTCGGGCTCATGAAAAATTTCTCCTTTATTGAACATACTGCTTGAAATAGATTTTGAAAAGTGATTCATGAGGAAAATAAAAGTACTTATAAAAGAAAAATAAATAAATAAACAAATAAAAATAGCGGCACGGGCGCCTAGAAGGTGCGTGAAGCTCTTTGGGTATTTTAGAACGGCGGTTTATATTCCTTAATTAGTCATGAGATCCGACATTTTTTGATAAAGGACGGATACAAAAAATTAGAAAGTGCATTCGGAGTTTGCAACTATATTTGTCTTTAATTTGCACAAACGGCAAAATTTATTGTATTCTATCAATGAAGTAATTGAATTTTTTAAAAATCTTAACTGAAATTTCGGGCTCGGGCGGGCTCGGGCTCCGACTTAAATAATATTGCTCGGGCTCGGGCGGGCTCGGATGAAAAGTCCTCGGGCTCGGGCTTCAAAAAATGAGCCCGAACTCATCTCTAGTAAGTACTATAGCTTTGTGTGCAGCGCGTATGTCCATTGCTTTTCTCATCCAGGTTTTCAGTTAGTCAATCACTCCGATTCAAAGTGCTGTGTGCTACTACCACTCTGCCAAATTTGTTAAGGTGTTTTGTTTTTTAAATTTTGCGTTGTGTTTTTCTTAATTTGTATTTAGAATATCCGATATAGTACTTAGTTGCAGTACAAGTGAACCCTCAAAGATAAGATATGCTACATTTTATTAAAAATTGTAAATGCTCTCAAATGTTATTTAATATTGCAACCACCGGCATAGCAAAGATTATTGGCGCCTAGTGCAGTCTTTTAAATTGCCGCCGTATTTTTTTTAAGTTCCGGCAATCTGCTGCCCCCTTTTTTCTAATTTTCGGTGTTCGGTCTTTACCCATACATTTGTTTTCAGCTTGGCACCCGGTGTGGACCAGGCCCCGCAGCTTCTTTTGCTATGCCGCTCATTGTGACTTGTTTTAAACTATGAATGGGTATTTAAAAATTAGTAATGTTATAATTATTTCAAGAACTAAAACAAGGAAAATATTAGTCACGCAAGATATTTTACTGTCACTGTCATTTCCACTTTTTATTTATGCAAACTCTGAGGTTCATATTTTGAAAAATTTCAAAAAAATCGCTATTGGTTATAAAATTAAATAAGAAATTTTTGTTGTTAATATCTTGAAAAATCACAGCTTCAGAAGTATTCAGAATAATTAAATAGTAATTTTAAGTTTTGTGCTGTGGCAAGCCTAGACGAGGGATTATCTGTTTATCGGTTTGGAGAGCGGGGGAAGGGTTGCCTCGGTCTGAGGACATTTCAAAAGGCTCTAACACGTATTTACGTTACATCTGAGTAAAGTCGACTAAAACTCCATGCCGTTGAATCGACAGCCGCGTGGTAGGCTTGAACCTGGGACCTTCAGCCTACATGAATTTTATTGTAGCTATAGTACAGCATACTGGCATTGGGTGGTATGTTCTATTCATTAGTTTCTTTTATTTCTGCTATACGTATGTATATATACAAAGCCGTGATCCCCTCCATCCCGAAATCTTTGTCAATGGATTACTAGTTTTTTATTTGCGTGGACTCTGAAAATCAGTTATAGGCGAAAATATTTTGCGCTACATGTCTCCACCCCGCCTCCGATTTTTTTTTCTGCATACAGCCTTGTGTGTATACAGGAAAAAAAAATATATATATATACACTCGTACATAATCACTCCTAATTATTCTTAATTTGTAAATTTTCAAATATTGTTCTGTGTCAAAGCAAAATTGGTGTCGTGCTATTATGAATAAATTTTTAAAATACAAGTAATTATTATTATTATAATCATGAATAATTTGATCTAAAGCCAACCAATCAAAATAATTCGTAGATCGATATTGTAGATAATAATGATTCTTTGCTTGTGTGTTGTGCATATCTTTATGATGAAAACTCAATTTTCAACGTTTTTATTTGTTATTAATTAATTAACTTTGGATAATTTGTTTAAAATTTATAAGTTTTCGATATTTTGGAGAATTCTGAAAGTTTGGATGCCATATTAATTTTTAGGTCTCTAACCAAAGAGCTATTTGACCTAAAGTGTCAAAATGTATGTTGTTTTTTAAAGCGTTTTGAAATCTTTTATACAGCACGCCTCACGATGGCACAGTGATTATGTCACTGAACATGGTAGACGGCCGAATGTGAAGGCCCCGGGTTCAGGTCCCATCGCGCTGCTGTCGATCTCACGGTTTTTTGATAGGTTTTCACCAGATGTAACGTGAATACGCGTTAGAACCCCTTAGAAAGTCCTACTACCAAGGCACCTCCATCCTTGGCAGATCGCTTTAGCGTAGAGTTGCCATAATCACACAAAACAAACAAACTTTTATAAAGCACATTATGTAACGCGTGACCATATAGTTTAAATTCTTTTTTCTAATAAACTAAATATGAACTTAAAAATTTTAATTTTTCTGAACTGCCTTAGTTGTTTGGAGTATCTTGCTGAGTATGGCGAATTTCTAAAAGTTCACATGGATAAATATATCACATGAATATATACATGGATATATCACAGTATATATCACATGGATAAATATATAAGAATGTTGGCAGTGGCAAAACAAATTATTTGTCCCATGGAATAGTTGAAGAATTTTTGAGGTTGATGGCATCTTATTTAATAGATGAATTTGTAAAAAATGTACAAGAATCTGTATATTTCTCTCTCATTTTAGATTCTACTCCCGACATAAGCCGTAGACCAGCTGTTTTATCATAAGATATGTTACAAAAAAGGGAAACATTAAAGAGAGCTTTTTCGGATTTATTCTCATTGAATCACACTATGCTGAAACTTTAGAAAACTCTGTTCTAAAAAAACTAAGTGAACTAAAAATTGGTATAAAAAACTGCAGAGGTCAATCCTACGATAACGCTGCCAATATGTCGGGTAAGTACAACGGCCTTCAGGCTAAAATTGAATGCCATTCCCCATCCGCAACATTTATACCTTGCCCGAATCATACTTTGAATCTTTTGGGAAATGCAGCTGCTGAATCATGCTCAGAAACCATTCAATATTTCAGTTTTGTACAAAATTTATGTATATATTTTTCGTCATCTAACCAGAGGTGGAATATATTAACAAAGTCTGTCGATAGTTCAGAAAAATCAAAGCATTTAAAAAGAATATGCGATACCAGATGGTCTTCAAGAACAGAAGCAATAAATGGAATCGTTTCAAACTATCAAAATATATATGAAGCTCTTAAAAGTATAAGTGAGGATGAAACTCAAAAAATTATTTGTAAAATTGAGGCCAGTGCATTAAAAGACAAACTTTGTCAGTTTGAAAGAAAAATTCTAACACCACAATATGGCATCCTATTTTAAACAGGATTAATTGCACATGCTTAAACTTGCAAAATATAAACTTAAGTATTATGAAATCCCACACTCTACTAAAATCATGCCAAGACTTCATAGAAGATCCTGGGGAATAATTATGAATCCATAGAAGAAAAAGCATAATCATTGATGCACTCAGAAGAGAGCCAAAACGAATATAAAATTAGAAGGACACGAAAAAGGAACGCAAATAAATATTTTGATGAAAATATAGAAAATGAAATCACGATGAATGCAAAAGAATATCTTCAATACCATGTTTTTTATGTTATTTGTGACACTTTAATTAGTGAGATGAATGTAAAAAGAGAAGTATACAACGATATGTTAGGGACATTTAAACTATTTTTTGAAGTAAATTTAGAACATAATGATATTGAAGAATGCATTAAAAGATTGTCGCAAACTTTCAAAAATGACATTGACTGTGATGTACTAAAACACGAACTCATGTAGTTTTTACATTTTTGTAAAGAAGAAAAGTGTCAGGGCCAAATGATATGTTAAAATTAATTATTGATTTTGACCTACAGTCGACATTTCCTAACGCGGATGTTTTGTTAAGAATAATCCTAATAATACCTATTAACAATTCTTCAGGAGAAAGATCATTTTCGGTGCTAAAACGCATAAAATATTACTTGCGAAATTCTCTTTCGCAAGAACACTTATCTTTTTGGAATTTTGAACATCGAAAGTGACGAGTTAACTAAAATAGATTTTGAAATTATAATTGATAAGTTTTCTGCCGAAAAATGTAAGAGGAAATTAATTTAACATTTAACTGTAAATAGTGAACTAAAAAATATGTATGCTGTGCTTGAAGGATATATTTAAACATTTAAATGGCTCCGTAGATAATCTTGTTTAAATTAAACTTTAGGAAAACATAAAACCAAATGAAATTAAATTGCATAATTTTTATACGCTTTAGCAACGAAAATTAAGTTCACAGCAAAACTATAGTTCATGGTAACCAAGATGCGGAAATGGGCATTTTGTAAATTATTTTTTAAGTACCCATATTTTCAAATAAATTTTACTTATATTGGAAACTTTTCTTAATTTGTTTATGAAACTAACAACTTGGTCTATTTGTATATAAAATTTGAGAGGAGGGGGGGGGGTAGCTGGACGAAAGAGAATTTATTCATAAAATTTCAGTGGGGGATATAAAATAAGGAATCAAGGCCCCGCATATATTTGACGCCTAGGGCCCCGCTCTCCTTAAATCCGCCACTGAATAACAAAGCTAACAAAGTAATGAAAACGCTCTCCGTTGATGTGTAATTAATAATACATCAAAAATAATTGATTATTTAAAAATAAACAGTAAAAGTATTACAGAATTTATTACAGAAAGTATAAAAGTATTATAAAAGTATTACAGAAATTATTTTTAGATTCAAGATTAAAATTATGCCTAAAGATGTGGCTTTAAGGTAAACTTACGTACAATCAGTAAAAAATGAGAAATACAGCAGTTTTGTTCTTGAAAATTTACATGCATGCCAAAGACGATATCGGATTTTCTGGGATAGTGAGGGGGCGTGGTCGTTGGCTTCAAAAACGGGGAACATGGGCGCCTCCATAAGTTAAACCTCCTTGGATGTCGCACAGCAAGATCTGATGCCTTTTGTTTTAGAAGGTATTGACATCAACTTCGTCATGGATCACCTGCTTTCATGATCATAACATAAGACCGTACTCCATGAATTCAAAGTTCTATCATTTTCATTTGGCAATGAGTTTAATGTTTGCATTTGCACTTTGCAGAAGTATGATGTTTTGCGATTTGAAATATTTCCGAGTTGATAAAATGCACTGCGATTAATCCTAAATTTTATAACATTAGAATGAATTTTCAATCAAATGTGTAAGTATTTGTTTTTCTGATTATATTTGACTGTGGTTATAAGCATCAATAAACGCATCTTATGACAGCCTTTAATTTGAATCAGTGTTTTCTTTAATATTGCTAACAAATTTGAAATTTATTAAAAGTTTAACCTCTATTTTTCCGCTTTTACACAAAATGCTTGTAAGCTTGGTAAATTAGGCGCTTGCTCATCAAGCTATCAACAATAAATAAATATCACGTAGTTATTAATGGTTCTCTGAGTCTTGTTTGGGATATGCAGGGAAGTAGCAGGAACTTTAAAAAAATGTCAAGTCTTATAAAATTTACACTCCCCCTCCAGAAATTTAGAATTAATATGGCTGGAATAAATGAATGCACCAAAAACTTTCACGTTCATCTTATTCTTTATAAAGTATTTAAACATTTTATCTTTATTAATTAATATTATTTATTTCTAAGAAGGTTGTCTTGAGTTTAAGTGTCACATTGCACTTTATAAAACTCATAGATAAATTTCAAGCAAATTGTATCTCCCAGAAAAAACAAAACTAGAAAATATATGTATATAACAGACAGAAAACATTTAAAGTTTAGCAGTAGAGCTGATTTGGGGTTCGTTTTTACTGTTCTTCGGCTAGGAGTAAATGCAGCATTGCCCAAAATATAAATATGACTTACAGATAGCAGTTGAAAAAGGAGGACTGGTGGATACAAAAGAAGACTTTTTTAAATTTTTTTTTACTACTCATGCAAGTAATTTTTTTTTTAATGTACTTGCCTGAATTAATAATTTTAGTCAGTTCTTGGTTTATTAACAAATTATAAAAATATTTGAGGTATATATTGATGGTGGCTTGATGCCTCATGTGTTACCAAGCAAACTCACTAGCTGCTGTAATCCACAAGTACCTAAAATTGTTAATCAATTAGAATGACAGCAAACAAAAACATTCTTCTCAAATATTATGTGTTTTTTTGTACTGACCAGAATGCAGAATTTGATTAAACTGAAATGTGAAGAATTTTTTTTTTAATTGAAAATTAAAAATATACAAAATTTCCAATTATTTCTAATATTAAAAACATTGGATGAAAATATGTCTAAATATAGTTCATCTTTGTCCACCTAAAATAAATAAGTTTATCTTCAATTTTTATTAGATACCTAAATTGAATTTCATGCTCTTCTGGAAAGCCGCCGAAACTTTTGGCATTCAAAAGATTCCGTTTTGTATACACAGCCATTCTTGTATCCATGCTGACAATTTATTTGTGGAAAAAAATTAAACTATGTAATCTGGAAAAACTATTTTAAAGGAATTGGAATCACACTTTCCTTTCAAAGCTTTATGACAGTGATGAATGTGATGCCATATCAATTGCAACAGCTCATTTTGTCATGCAAATGATTCACATCTTTACTCTCGGAAATAAAAAGGAGCTGAAAATAGCAAAAAATTGCTTAAAAACTAAGGATTATCAGATTTTTAATGTAGCACAGATTGTTTTTTATATTTTTATACGTAATTATGAAAAATTTCAAGCCAATTGTATAAACAGTGTAAATGTTATTACGCTTTTTCTGCTTTTTAATCTTTTTGACATTTTTAATCTTCTTGGAATAATGGCGGTAAAATATTAATATTGAAGTGGTTGCCCAGAATGGTTACAGAGTGAGGGATCAGCATAACTATATAGTAGGATTGTAATGTAGAGGTAAGTTTTTCTGCTTTTTTAGCTCCTTATCAATTGCACAGTTTGGACAGAACTAGGGCCCCACTATGGTCGGCTAAATAAAGACACAGAACATGCATAGCTGCCAAGTGTTCCGTATTATACGGATTCGTTCCGTTTTTTGAACTTAGTTCCGTAAATACGTATTTAAGCCAAAATGTTCCGTTTTCCAGCTTCTGTGTAAGGATTCTTAAAAATTAATAGAAAAAAAGGAAAATCGTGTACATTTTCAGCTTTTTGCAAAGCATTTATGCTTAGTTGTCAAAATATTTCAAATAAGTCAATAAATTTAATTGAATGATATTTATCTTATTCTTTCAGGAATTTATTACATTAATCATTTAAGTCTATTGTAGAAAACAAGCAAAGTTAAGTACATTTTATTTTTCTAAATTAATGATTATATATGCAAATAACTATAATTTAATTATACACATTACTATAATTTAATTATACACATTATATATATACACATTATAATTTAATTTTGTTAATGTAAAATTTTTAATTGTACATTTAATGGTACATTTCATGACCACTCACTGTGTTCCTTATTTCTGATTTTATGACCAAGTGCTGTGTTCCTTATTTTTTTCTTGGAAGGTTGGCAGCTATGGAACATGGTAGATGGCTCAAGTATATGAAGGTCTAGGGTTTGGACCTATTGCAAGGGGCATCCATACAAGAGTCTGGAGTTTTGGGAGGTTCTCTCCAGATGTAACATGAATATGCATTAGAACCCCTTAAGTAGTCCTCCTCTTAGGCAGATGGCCCTCAAGTAGCTTTGCCACTGTACAATACAATTATCCAGGAATAATTCAAAACTAGAAGATATTTTGTATTTATTGGATTACAGCAACCTCTGAATCTGTTTGGCATCTATGATGTCAAAGTTTGTAGCATGCATAGTTTGCAGTCCTACAGCAAACTATGCTCTAGAACTGCAAATGTTTTTGTGAGATTTTATCTTCATCTAGGCGATAATCATGATTACTTGTTAAATATTTTATTGGCCACTATGATCAACAAGTACCATGGCCAAGTGGATTAGACACTGAGCATGGTAGATGGCTGAAGTATGAAGGTCCTGTGTTCGAGCCTGGTGCTTGGTTGTAAATCTAACGGCCTGGAGTTATGGATGGTTTCCTCCAGATGTAACATAAATGCATGTTAGAACCCCTTAAAAAGTCCTCAGCCCAAAGCAACCCCCTTTGGCAGATGTCCCTCATGTGGGCTTGACATTAGTGCAGCTGTTGAAGTAGAAGTAGTAAGATGAAATATTTTATTCCTTAAGTGTCTAGGATTCCTATCTTCAATGTTGTTTGTGGTTTGGGGAGCTTGCCATTGGTTTGCCAATAGACCATAGATGTTAAATTGCTATTGTGGCATATATCTTTACCGGTTATAGCAATCCAAAAGGCAAATCTATGAAAGGAGTTATAGACAAAATTTTTTGAATGGCAGTGCCCACTTATTTGGTGTACAAATTGATCATCCCATTGAAAAACCATAAATGACATTGGTATGATACTCTTATGAAGAAAATTGGTAACATAAAATATTTGAAAAGGAAAGTAATTGTAAGTAACCAGTCATAACACACAGAGAGCAAGTACATAGATGCACTTTGCATAATTCACAGGGATATACTTTAACATTATCATCTGTAAAGGTAAACATGCTGAAAACTAAATTCTAAAAAAATTTTTTCACTCTCCCTGTGCTGTCATTTGTCCTTTACAATAGTGTTCTTTGCAAATGGTTTATGCTGCCAGTTTTCATCATATGCATATCATCCCAAAGCTGTTTATGCGTTTATCAACTTGTGTACGAAAGAAATGAATGTTTCTATTCAAAAATTTTAAAATCTTTCTACTGTAATTTGTAACTGTTATACTGTGTTAATTGTAAAGTCTGCAGTTTTTGTGTTCAACTAATTTGTGTGATGAGATATTATAATGTACATAATTAGCTACTGTCGATTTGACAGTTTGGAGTTTTGGGCATTTTTTTCAGATGTAATGTGAATGTGCATTAGAACCCCTTAAAAAGTCCTCTGTCCAATCCCCCCTCCTTCCCATTAGCAGATGCCCCTTGTGTAGGCTTACCATAACATAAAACACTCAAACTGTTAGTTCTTAATTGATTATTGTATTTATTTTATATATTAGATTTCATTAGATCAGCATTACCTGTTGTATGAATGGACAGTGCATTACAACATCATCTGGCACGTATCTATGGGCAAGCCTTTGATCGACTGTATGAGTCCCGGAAACTGCCAAAGCAGTCAAGAATCACTGTTAATGGAGATTTTTTGAGGTATGCATGGCCTTTTTTCCCCCTTCATTCTTGTTGCAAGCTTTTTAAATTTAGAATTCTAAAAAGTATTGTGCTTTGATTTCAAAATAAAATTTTATAGCCAACCTATATATAAAAAATTTGTATGTATAGGTAAAACTTCTACAATGTTATGAACATTTATTTATAGTAAAATGGTTTTTAGTTATCTGTGAAAAGAAATAAAATCAAACAAAGTTCTTTCAGTCATGGCACAGTATTTTTTTACAAAAACATGTATGGATTAAAATGTAACCCATAAGTAACATTTTCCTAATATTGAAAATTTTACTATTTTAGCTTTGTTCCTGATGATAAAAAAGAAGTTGGCTTGTACATTGCTGCAGATTCCTTGAAACCTAGTCACAATTACTTTGAAATTGAAATAACAGAAAGCGATGCCAAAGGTGATATAACATTGGGTTTGGTGTCTAGTGTACACCCCCTTGACAAATTTCCCGGTTGGTGGCAAGATTCGGTTGGCTATCACTCTAAAAATGGAAAGTATGTTATTCATTTACTCTTTTAAATGCTGTTAACTTGTATTATTCACTTTTGACTATGCTTTTGAGAATATTTCCGAGGATTCTGTAAAACTTCATTTTATGGTATTTTATTTTCTTTTCAAGTAAGCTAAACAGCAAGGCTTGACGGTATTGGATTTTCAGAAATCAGTATATTAACCAACTTATTGCAATATTACGATTAATCATTATGTTTCAAATTTAATTTCAAAAGTATAACTCATTTCTTTAGTTTTTTATCATTTTTCTCATTATTGCGTATCTCCTTGTTAAAGTAATTCTATTTATAAATCCAACACTTATGAGTCAAAAAATTTAGTGGGAAGTATGTTCAACTGCCAGTCTACTAGATTTTGTCCTGAGTTAAGCAAAATTTTTTTCCTATACCCTGCATCTTTCATAATCTACATCCTACTACTATTACCTATCCTGAGAATAAAAACAAGAAAGGCCCATATGGCCCTACCTGCTTAGATACTTCTTATGTCAGTGAAGTTTACACAGTGGCGAATTTCCTATTGGGCACATCAGGCATGTGCCTTGGGCCTAATAAATCTAAGAGGCCTCAAAATTCGGTTCTCAAAAAGAAAAAAAAATGCATGTGAATATCTTTTCAAAAGACATTGTTCTTAATTCCAGGATTGCTCTTGAACAATCTCTAGAAAGTGCTCTTGAACAATCTTTCCTTTGGTGTCCCCCTTTCAATCTTCACAGCATTGGATCATAATCTAAATTAATACTTTAGTAACTGATACTTTTAGTTTATAAGTAATTAGTGCTTTAATTCCTCATTTCACTGTAAGATCTCTAGAAATGTTCCTTGGAAATAATGGGAAAAGTTAAGACACACAAATACCATCCAGAAAGTAAACATTTCCACTTAAAACTTTACTGTTTCCTTTAACCCATCCATTAAATGAATATCGCTCTCATGATTCCCTCAAAAAGCACTCAATTCACTTAAAAATGACCAGAACTGTACAAAAAAAAAGTACAGGAATCTTTCTTGTAAATAATAAGCAACTAAGGTGTCCTAAATTCCAAGGAAAGTTACATGAAAATACAAGAACTTTACGAATCAATATACAATTCAGTGGTGCTTTCCTGGGTTGTTCAGTAAAGTTCCTGGTATGTTCATGTAACATTCCTTAGAATTCCAGGGCATCTCAGCTGTATTATTTCCAAGGAAAGTACCTAAACTTTTTTTTTTTTTTTTACATTGTTTTAATTTGTTCATTATATTTCATCTAAAAAAATGCAGGCTCAGAGACTCCCTATGCCTATTTCCTATCTTTAAAAAATCAGATTACGGTGCAATCACTGGTATTGCAGCGGGCCATTTAAACACACCTGCTTTATAGACCTTTTCCCCTTAGAACCAAAAAGTGTATAGGCTGGTAAGAATATTTCTCATATTTTAAAGGAGAGAAGTCTGAACTGCTTTATTTTACAGCTTCTAATTAAAAAATTTGTCAAAAATTAAATATGCTAGATTTTACAACTGTTCTTCATTTAAATGATTTTAGAAAGAACGCTCTGTATTCAGTGAAATTTTTAAATATACCTAGAGAATGTATAATGCCACGATGTAAAAAAATCAAAAGCAATAATTTATCTTTAAAAAAAATCACTAAAAATAAAAAAATTAAGCTAGAGATAACCAATTTCATCTTTTTTTAGAATCGAAAAAACTTTCTGAGGTGAGGATGTAATGCGATAAAAAAATTGCCGAGCAATAATTAAGCAGATACAAGCTGAAACATGTGATATAATGGTTTTTTTTGGGGGGGGGGGAGATATTTGATTGTTAACTATTGAAAAATTAAAAAAAGCAGTACTCATTGTCACCAGAATTACACTATGCGAAGTTTCAGCTCGATTGGAGGATAGTAGGTCAAAATTCATAAACAAATTTTGAACTGAAATGACCTACACAGTCAATTAAAAACTTGAAAAAATAAATGATGACTAAATTAATTTTTTGTTTTCAACTAAAAAATATGTATCATAACTATATTATAAGTAAGGCATGTATTTTATAGTCACAGATGAAAATGCTGAACATTAATAAAAAATGCAGGACAGAAGCTTAGAGCATATACATTTTCAATACTTAAAATAATGATTTTTTTCTAATTCTCTTCTGCTTCACCATGGCATAGTGGTTATGTCACTGTAAATGGTAGACGGCCAAAGAGTGAAGGTTCGTGTCCCATTGCTTGGCTGTTGATTTAACAGTCTGGAGTTTTGGTAGGTTATCTCCAGATGTAACATGAATGGGCTTTAGAACCCCTTAGAAAGTCCTCCTGCCAAGGCACCCAACATCCTTAGCAGATAGCCCTAGTCTAGCATTGACATAATCACACAATCACACATAATTCTCTTCTTGTTTTTTTTTTTTTTTTTTCATTCTGTTTAAAATATAGAATGATATGTATGTATATATATGTTATATACTAGCTGCGTGCCTGTTCTTCGCACGGTAGGAAACGAAAATTTTCCTTACATGTGTAATTCGAAATTATTCGTGATGTGGAAATAAAAAAAAAAAGAGCAAAATTATTTGACTCTTAATGTAAAGTTTGTGTCATGAGTACTAACCTGATCATTGCAGTATAATGACTCAAAAAACTACGTCAGTGTCATTCACTATCAAAAAAGTGGATAGCTTAATGGTTTGCAGAGAACTCCTGGCTTTCAAAATGTCTTATTCAGGGGCGTAGCCAGAGGGGGGGATATCTGGATATATCCCCCCCGAAATTTTTGGATTAGTGATGAAATTCCATCTATTTATGCATATATAAAATCATATACTCCTCGAAAAAATTTCCAGGCTCATATCCCTCCCCGAAAAAATTTCCTGGCTACGCACCTGGTCTTATTTCTACATCATACTGTTTTTTAGGCTCAAGTTGTAGCATTAAATACCTAAGACACTACATGAAATGGAGCACCATTTATCTCTTTCCGAAGATGTACCATATAAGGAAAGTATTGTAATCATGAAAAAATTCGACTTCGAGATTTTGGTGTATTGACACGTTTTGAGGTCTTCTGAATTCATTTATGCTATTTTCAAGAGATGTTTTTAAAATAGCTGCGCACCCGCTCTTCATACGGGAAGAAGGGAATATTTTACTACTAAAATCATATCTGCATGTGACAAAACAGAATTTCATTTTTAAAAAAGTTCAAGTAATCTCCTCTGTTGAAATTACTGCGGGATATATTAACGCAAATTAGAATTACTTTTCGTTTAGTTGGATGTAAAACAACCGTTGAAACAGGACACTTTTAATTTCATGAAATATTTATTAACGTGGTACATTGCGATTTATTCATATTATCTTTACAAATCTAATAATACTACCTATTACGTACATTAATACTATCTATATTCGCTTCTCCCTCTTCAAGGCTCCCTTTAAAGAAACAGCTTAGATTATTTGGCCTCAATGGGATCTTTTGATTCTGTGGTGATTCTTTGCAATTTACGCATTAGCATAAATAAGAATCACTTCACATAATGGTTGCCATTAAGGAAACTCTCCATATATATTTAATTTATACATAGTTTTATAAGATGGGCGTATTTAGCGCCGCAAACCATTTCATCTTACTGTGGGGAGAAAATATCCAAGGGGTGCGATTTTAACTATCCATGTATCTAATATAGCGATATCTTTTATATCCTCCATAGTCCTGTCTCCTGAAAAAACATCAAACTGTGTAATCTCGAGGAGCTACTTATTCCCACTTTAATTGTGACAGGGCGTTAGAGTTGCAGAGTTTACAAATTTCACACATTTTTTTTATTTATGACGTCACTGTTTGACTGCCGTAAAGGATACCCCGGTAGGTTGAGGGAGTTAATTTCGATATTTCGCATAATTGTTTTCAAACGGTATCATTAAAACTTTGCGTTATGTAACCTTTATGGAGGAACGCAATTTCAACGTTAAAATAAAATTATACTCGCAACCTGCATGCGTATGTTAGGCAACGCCTGCGCTAAATTAAATGCCAAAAATAAAAATAGTAAATAGAAAAAATTTAATATATCGCGCTTTGAAACGAACTTTGTAACTTTTAAAATGAACATTTTCAGCGCCGTGAAAACATTTCAATTTTTAAATAAGCACCGGATTAAAATACCACTTATAATAATAATAATCGTGAATTTCTTAGTTTATTTCTACAGTAAATTTTAATCAAAATAACGTCTCTGTTGAAAATAGAGCTGGAATAAATGAGTTAAAATTATACAGTAATTTTTACGTATCTTAAAGCATTTGACGTCATAGATCCTCACTTGCGAATTGAAATTCTGATATCCCATTCAAAAACTCTATTGGTTGAAAAAATCCTTTTTTCTAGTCCTTTCTGTGGCAACAACCGAACATAAATTCTCGTGCCGTGATCGCAATGTAATGAATGGCGTAAGATCGCGTTGATGCTATTAAATTCTAAACATTAGGCTGCATTAAAATTCGTAAAAAATCTAATTTACATAATTTTTTTGTTTTTATTTTAAAAGAGGGAGAAAAGAATGTTTCACGATTTGTCAAAATATCTAAAAGTTATGACGGATAGAATTCAAGATGCGACAGTTTTAAAATTATTTTACGAAAAACAATCGCGAAGCAGATGCTTAGTAAAAAAATTCCTAAAAATCGGTAAATCATGTTACGTATTCAGAACAAACTGTTTTTAAAAGAAAATTTCCTCCTCTATCCGATGACACAAATGCCGTTTTGCTGCGAGCGTAATTTCCGCCGTTATTACGAATTAGGTGAGAAAAAATGCCAAAAATCGCATAAAACATAAAATAAAAAAAATTCTAGGTCGAATTTTGAAAAAATCGCTTCGAGGTGCACAACTACATATTTACATCTTCCCGAGTACCAAATTTGGTGTTTCTAGCTGTAGCCGTTTGTCCGTAACGCTGCCGACAGACACACACACACACACAGACAGACACCTTCTTTTATAATAAGTAGAGATATACATAGATATAGATATACAGTCGAGAGCCAAAAATCCGCAAACGTCCGAAATCTGCACACCTCCTCTGATGTAAATAATGAAATTCGCAGTCATCTGCCAGTGATGAAATTGTCGAAAAGTGTCTTGAATCCAAAGATAAATATGATTCTGGTGATGATGATGAAAACTTTGGTAATAACAATAATAATAAAATCCGTTAGATAAAAGTTTAAAGTTAGGAAAAGAATACCTTAAATTTTTAGAACAGCAAAGTTCTGTAACAAAACAAGAATTAATGATTAATATACAATTTGCAAAAATAAACAAATAAAAGAAAGAAAGAAAAGAAAAGAAAAAAAACTGAAAGCAGAAAAAAGTAATATTTTAAAACAAATCACCATTGAACATGCTTTCAAAATTAGAAAAAGGAAATTTTGAAACCATTTGCTTTGCTAGTCTTCACATAATTTTTTTCTTTTTTCTCCTATGCTTTTGTATTTAATGTGAAAATATAAGTGAAATACTTTTGACTGTGCTTTTATTTCATTGCAATGGTATTCTACTTTTTTAAAATTAGAAATGTAAATGATTTATCTTTTATGGCCCGAAATCTACAAAATCCTAAAATCCGCACAAGTCATGGTCCCAAGCTGTGCGGATTTCTGGCTCTCTACTGTATTAGATATGTTTTTTTTTTAATTCACACCTAATTACTCATTACTAACAGACCTAAACTTAATGCCAGTTTTTGAGTAAATGCAATAATTAGACTAAACAGAGTTCACTTTCACTATTAAACTGCTTTAGTTTTGCAGTTCCAAATGGGAAATTTATGAATATATTTAAATATATATAAATATGTTTTTGCAGGAATGTTAAATTTTTGGTTCATTTTATCCAAGTAAAAAATTCTTCTGATGTCAAAGTCATGTTTCAGATTAAGTTTTCCTTGTTCTGACCCTCAAAAGTCCTAGTTAAGTAGTCAAAATTTTCATGACTGAAACAAGACATATACCAGTGGTCCACAAAAAGTAATTCGATTTAATCAAGTAACACGGAAAATTAACCAATATGAAATTCAATTTGCTGGGCTATATTTAGAGATATGCTGGTGTTGATTTAGTGTTAATCATGAAAAGTTAAACATAGTACAAAAATTATTAATATTCATGAGGTAAAAGTTTTTTTTAAATATACTAATTTATAAATAAAAAATTATTTAAAAAATTTAATACTTGTTTGTAGACATAAATTAGATATAAAAGGAATAAAGCATTTAAAATAATTTTATTTTAAACATAAATTAACGTTTATCTTTCAGACAGTTTACAATTCAAGAATATAGAATTTTTAAAAAAATCAGGTTTCTTTGTTCTTGTTGGGACTTTATCGATGTCCATGCCCAGAAATTCCAAAAAATATATTTGAATCTTTAGAATGAAATTAATTCAAACTAATGTTCAAAAATGTTCCACTGCTGTTCAAAATATCCCCAGTTTTTATTAGCAGATAACAATGAAATTTACTATAATGATTTACAAATTATCTTTTACGAGGGTTGCTATTTATATTTCTGGCCTAATAATGAAACAACAAATATTTATGATCGAAATAGGTTTTATTGTTTTTCAAAATATTCTCCATGAAGATCAATGCACTTTTGTATGAGTTTGAACCAATTTTCGAAGCACTTTTCCCACTCCAACTGAAGTAAATGCAAAACATGCGTTTTGAATGCATCCGATTCTTCGGGTGTCCAAAATCGTTGTCCACGTAATTTATTTTTGAAGTATGGGAATAAATTCATTGGGTACCAAATAAAGGCTGCACAGTGGATGACCCATCAATTCGATATTTTGGCATTTCAGAAAATCCTTTGATTGAGCCGATGTGTTAGAGCTCGAATTGTTGTGATGAAGAATTATGCGTCCCTTCTTCTGCTTTTTTCGAATTTCTCCGGTGCCTTCTGGCAAACAAATAGTCGTGTACCATTGACCGTCCTGCATTACTCTAACGTCAGTGTCGCCATGTGACCGGTAATGCCGAAGAAACAGGCAACCATTTGTTTCTATGTGCCTCTTGCTTGTCTTGGAAGACCCATACAGTCGATTGCTGTTTTGTTTCCGGCTCATATGCATAGATCTATGATTCATCACCTGTGTAGATGTTATACACAGCATTTGATGCACCTTGATTGTATTTTGTCAGCATTTCCTTCCACCAATCAATACGAGCCTTCTTTTGAGCGTTTTCCAGATTATGTGGGATCCAACGCGAACAAATCTTTTTTACGGTCAAATGTTCATGTAATATTTTATTGATGCTTGTCATAATAGTGTCCAAAGACACCTCAATCTCATGGTATGTCACATGACGATCTTGCTTAATCAGTTCTCGCACAGAAACGGTATTTTCTGGCACAACAACCGATTTTGGGCGACCTGCTCGGAATTCGTCCTGGATCGAACACTGACCACGATTAAATTCATTATACGAGCTTTTTACAGTGCTGTAGGATGGTGCTTCATGTCTGTATAAAGATTTAAGTTCATCGAAACACTCTTGTCTTGACAATCCAAGTCAAAAGTTATGAAAAATAATTGCACGAAAATGTTCACGAGTCAACTCCATTTTTTTTAAGGAGATGAATTTTTACATTTCCTGTAAACAACACAAATCAAGCTGAAATGGCAAATCGTTCAGAAGAATTTATATTTAAAAATATCAAATTTTCGATTTAATTCATCTGCGATCGCCTAGCCATGCTTTCTGTTGCCAAGGCCAGAAATGTAAATAGCAACCTACGTATTACTCATACAGATTATCAAAAATACAAATATGTAGTAAATTTAAAATAGTTTTTTTTTTTTCTAACCAGGAGTTATCAGTTTTAATACTTTTACTACAATCGGAATGTTAGCAACCTTTTAACTACAGACACAGAGAGTTATGATTTAATATTAATTGTATCAAAATGGTTAAGTAACACATTAATTACTGTAGGGGAAAAAAAAAGTGTGCATAGAATGCATAATGTAAAGGTGTAGGGTCAGTGAAAGGTTTTTTTTTTTTTGGGGGGGGGGGGGGCTCAAAATTGAGTTCCCCTCAGGCCTCTTGAGCTAAATATGCCACTGAGTTTACATATAGTATGATCATATTTCTTGTATAACCCTACTAAATATCACTAGACAAAAATTTAACAAGAACCACCTTTTTAAAAATTTTACATTAATTCATTTTTTTTTTTCCAGATAAAAAAAATTCAGATTAAATTCCTCTGCTCAAGGCATTTAGCCATCTGGTTCCCTAGTGTGCTTTGCCTTAACAATAACAAAAAAAAAAAAAAATGCTGCGTGCAAATACTCAACAGCATAGCGACCATTTTAAGATATACTACAGTCTGGGCTTGCTGTATAAGCCTGTTTCATCTCTGATGCCAGCAAACAGTAAAATCTGTATAATAATGTTCCTACTGGTCAGGAAAAAGTGAGGGGGAAAAAAAAAAAGTCAGGGATGTCTTGGAAAAGACTTGAAAATGCAATATGGGTCTGGAAAATTCTCAAAAGAATAAAATTTTCACAGTATAATATATTTTTTTTTTTGGGGGGGGGGGGCAGCTCTAAAAAAAAAATACTATGATAAAGGTGATTTATATTTGGGAGAAAGAATGAGTCAGAATATTTAGCGCAATTTGATGCTGACACCTGTTTTGCATTCTTTCATTGGTGGTTTCTTGTGGCAGATCAAACAGCTGTTCAAGGCCAGTGATAGAACATTTTTCTTTTATTATTACTTCCTTTTCTTCCAGATTTGAAGCATTGTAGAGCTAAAGAAAGTAGAAAATTTTGATAGTATAGTCAGTATATTGTTTATGGGTCATTTACATGATATTTTCATAAGTTCTAAAATAATAATAAATCAAATTGAGATGCAACGTAAAATTTGTTAAAACTTTTTCTTTCAGTTAAAATGATTAAATATATAATGGTAGGTAAGAAATTACCAAAATCTTTTCTACATCTCCCCCACCCCCCTCTCCAAAAAAAAATTAATTTCTGAATTGCTCATCTTTCTGATATACCATTATTACTTTATAGAATTTACAAAGGTGTTCCTAAAAACTCATTGGTTGGACCTGTATGTACCACTGGAGACTTCATGGGTTGTGGCATCAGGTTTGAAAACTCATCTTTTCATAGCAATAAAGGACAGCTAGCAATAGTCTTCTTTACAAAAAATGGAAAAGAGGTATTTTATGATTATTTAAGAAGTTTCAGTAAAAACAACATAAACAAAATGAGCTTTCATTATTATTATTAAATATTGTGCATTAATTTTTTTTTTTTTTTTTGTTAATTCCATCAGAGCTCAAGTGAATTTAATTTATTTACAGATAGGCTCAACTGAGTTTTCACTTCCAGAAAGTGGTCTGTATCCTGCTGTTTGTTTCTTTTTAGTAGCTTCAGAAGTCCGTCTTGTGTCAGAAGCCAGGTGGAAAGCAGATGATGATACTCTGATGTGCATAGACAGCAATGAAGAAGAATGGTCCAGATTACATGACATTAAATTGAATGGAATGGTAAATATTTATTGAAATGCAACTTACTGTTTCTACTGTTTTTGTTCAGGCAATTTTATTTATGTAACTATAATAATAAAAATAGAATATGAGGTCATTTATTTGAAGTGGACTAAAATTAAATGTATTGGGTGTAGACATTTTTTCATCGAATATTTTTTCTAACGGTCATTGTAATTGGCTCCACAATGGGCTTTATCGTCCAGTTGTAAACTGCTGTAAAGCTTTGATTTTTGCGAGCCTGCCATGATTTGAAAAATTAAATCCTCGAGAAATACTTTTTTTTTTTTTCTGCTTCAAATAATAATAAAAAATAAGAAATTTTTCACTTACCAAAATTTAATAATTTATTGCATAGTTACGAACTCTTTCTTACAACTATTTCTTGAATACTATACAACCTATTCATGAATATAAAACAGTAATACAACTAATAGAATGCAATTCATTCACTTGCAATATAAATTACCAGCTTCTTTAAAGTCATTCAAAATGGAAAGGAGAAGAAGGCGAACTTTTCGGACAGAAAGAAGTTTCTTAAAAGGCCTTATGTAAAGGGGGTTCTATATTTATGTACTTTCAGGATTTTTCAGCTTTTGGTTCTATTCATATAAAATTCATGAAGTTTTCAGCTTGCAAAATCACTGATAATGTCATTTTTGCAAAAATCAAGGCTCGCAGAAATAAGTGCTTTTACAATAATTAATGAAAGTTATGACATGCTCTTTCATTTATTTAAAATAGATGTGTTACACAGCGGTATATAATATAGCTGAATTGAAATTAAGAACTTTGCAAAATAACATATGTAATCATTATTTGTTTATTTGTGTTATTTTACAAAGTTCTTAATCAATTTTAACCTAAACAATTTTTTTTTTTTTTTTTGAGTGAGAAGAATTGATTAGAATTGTTTTATCTTATTTGTTAAAATTAATAAGCACTAAAAATGCATACATGGTATTAACAATCATTTTAATGACAATTAAAATATACAGATTAGCAGAGTTCCCTCTCCTCTAATCCTCAGTTTTAATGCCATATTAAGTTCAGCCTTTTATTTTTTTTTTTCATTTTCATGCATAATTACAAATATATATGCTGGGAATATTCTGTTGAAAAATCCTCAGAATTTTCTTTCCTGGAGGTTAGCAGTTATGACATAATCTTATGAATGTAATGGCAATATCTGATGCCTTTACATTTTAATTCGAACTGCATTTTTTGATGGAAGTCATTTATTTCGATGTGTTCTTTCACCTCTTAAAGTCTTACCCATATTTTAGGAACATGCTGTATTCTCGTAATCCACTGTTTGAAACGACAATTATGTAATTTATTTATTTAATGAAGTAAATTTTAACATTATCTAAAGCCAGGGTTTCTACCCACTACCTTATACTGCCTTTTTATTGACAAGAGCATTTTTTTTCTTTCTTGAATTAATCCTTTTAAATGCTGCACTATGATCCAGGAATAAAAGATATAATTAATTCATCAAAATTACATTAGTATACACCCATAATGACTAAAAAACAAAAAAAATTGCCATTAAAAAATGTCCTTCACTGATTTCTTGGATGTTCCATTTTTGGAACATTGGCATGTAACGCTATCTTTCCTTTTCTGTATTCGCTTCATGTAAACAACAAAACGCTGTATGATAACTCTAAAATTTTATGCAGTAATAAAGTTTTACTTGATAATTAGATGCAAAATGACTAAAATTTAAGCAAAACTCAATTTTAAAATTAGCATAATATTTTATAAGAAATGCAATGCATAAATGTATAAAAGAACGATAAAAGCAATTTTACGCTTGCATACTCTTGACTAATAATACAGATAATATAAATAAATGCAGTTTTAAAAATGTCAGCTACCTGATCAAGAAATAATAAAATATTTTATTCTTTAGAGGGTGCTTAGAATTTCAACCAGCAGTACAAAAATTTTAAAACCCACTAAAACACTAATTTCTTTTTTATAATTTTTTAGCATTTTTTTCGCAATGTCTATGATATTGTGGGAAGTGTACATGGAGAATTTTCTTGCATTCAAAACACATGTTTACAGTATTATATTTTTTTGGCATACTAAAAAATGCCCTTATCATGTAAGAACGTCATGTGCATCCGAATTTTTTGCAGATTTCCATTGATGAGCACAGGGTAATGTTGATTTTAGGCTTCGTCTGAAACAAATTTAAATTAATTTCTCTTCTTAAATTCTATTGCCCACACGTCTCCAGGAGTAATCAGCTCAAAAACTATTATAATTTATTTCTTCATCAGTAATGCACCCGTTTTCATCAAGAGGCAATTGACAAATTTCTATGATTGACTTATTTCAATCATCCGACATGGAACTTTTTAAAAAATCAACATTGTCTATAGTTAGAAATTTCTTCGACTGCACCATCTACATTGTTTCTACAAACATCTATACAAGTTCTTACTGAAATGACCTCGAAAATTGCAGAGCATAGAAAGAAAATCAAGCACGTGACTTATGTCACTTCCTCCCATAAGTTCCCTCTACATAAAAAGGACTTAAAAAACAAACAAACCCTTGTGAAGCACACATTCATTACTAACAGAAGAAACAAGTAGCTATCTGAGCTCAAATCAGAGGAATGCAGCACTAACTATCCACCTCCTTCTGGCAAAGGGTAAAAGATATGACAACTTCCCCTTACCCCCCTCCCCCTCTAGTCCTTCACCCTTCAAAAATAAATAAAATATCGGTTATGCCTTTGACAGACTTATGTTCAGCAGATATAAGCACTGAATGTATCAAAATCTAATAAAGGAACACAAGCAACACATACATGAGACATCCCTGATTTCGTATATCGTTACATGCCAATGTACCTTTTTTGGAACATTGCACTTTTATGCAAGATTGAGAAAAGATACATAACTTGATATACTTTGAATTTTTTTTATTATCTCTTTGAATTCATCCATTCGAAATACAATAGGGGAATTTTCGGGTGAATTTGAATTTTGGGGATTTTATAGAATTTTTTTTTTTTCTTGAGTACTGTAAAAGTTGTAAAAAAAGGCGATTTTTAGAAATTTTTCTGGGCTGAAATTTTTATATTTGAAAAATACTTAATATATCAAAAAATCAATCACAATTTCAATAATAAGCAGTATTTTTTTCAAACTGATAGATATGACAGTTTATTTAAAAAAAAAATATTAAACATTATGTTCCAAAAAAGGAACATTGGCATGTAAAAGGTTAAACCAAACTGGAGCTTTTGGTTTTTATGCAAGTGTAAGGGAGGAAAATATTATTTTAAAAAGGGTATACATATTAAATGATTATTTTAAATGTCTATCAAACTTATAAATGTAAAAAAAAAAAAAAAAAAAAAATTAATTATACAAAAATAAAGTAAAGCAATCTCTTGTAACTTAATTGTTTTATTTGTTTATATAAAGATATGTATTAAATTTTATATTACAGTTTATGTTTTAATAATATTGATCATTTTTAGCAAAATTTAAATCATGCTGTTAATCAGTCCATTAAAAAAGCCTTCTAAATTTAGCGTTTTCCCATTTTTGAAAATTATTAAAATCAAATACAGTGAAGCCTCTCTGTGGGGCCAGCCGTGTATAGTGGTCACCCCTCTAAAGGGCCAGCTTTTTATGGCATGGATTTTTCGCCTCATAGACTATGTAAAATGAAAGAAAAATTGATTAATTGCAGAAGATTGTGAAACGAATGCCCTAAAAACAAATCAAATCTTTTGATCTTGCCCTAAATACGAACCAAATATTTAAATCATGATTTTCAGTGTTAAATGCTTAAAGTATTATCAAAATATGTTGATTTTTTCCTTGTTTTCTTTACGAACATGTAGAAATCTGTCAAATGACTTTCCTGTCTTTATCCTGTCCCCTGTCACTGTAATTGATTTATTTAATGAAGTAAATGCTGTCCTGGAAGCATTTAGAGGAACCTAGGTGCCATATTCAAAATTAATATTTTGCTTAATATTTTTAGTCATAAGATTTTTTTAGAAAATTGATAAAAATTTTGATGTATTGTTCTTATTTATTTATTTTCTCAGATTCTTGAGTATGCTGGTAGAGGCAAAAGTATAATTGATGTTGGATTGGCTCAAGCAAAGTACCCTTTAGATACTACACATCATTATTTTGAAATTGAAATTGTAGACCCTGGTGAAAATTGCTATATCGCTATCGGACTAGCTAGAAAAGTAATTAGTGTTTATATTGTCATTATTTTTTGCATTTGTACTTTCATCAGAGAACATTAAAAGAAATATTTCTAGTTTATTATTACATTGTAGTATTTTATAAATAACAAACTTTGAGATCAGTCACTTATAAAACAACATTTTGGTGTGTACTGCTATCTCAGAAAATCAGTTAAATTGACATTCATAGATAATGTATGTATTTATCTATATATGCATGTGTATACTTTTCTAATAGTTTAATGTTTTGTGCATCCAGTAATGACAAAATGTTTTTGTAAATACATTTTTAAGCACCATATGCAATCTGAATTTTTTCTGTAATTCGAACATCTTCCGAAACAATTAGATGACTGAAAAAGCACTGCTAAAAATGCTTAGACAGAAAAATAGCCTTATTTATTCTTTCTAATTCATTGCTCATTCCTTAATTTTATTTGTTTAGTATTTTCTTCCTCAAATAATTTTAGTTTAACAAATGTAATGGACTTATTTTACCTTTCATATTAGGATTATCCCAAATATCGTCATCCAGGCTGGAATAAAGGTTCTATAGCATATCATGCAGGTAATAACAACTGATATATTACAAAATTATCTTTGTATTATGTTCACTCATTATATTAACTTTTAAAGATATTAACTTCTGTATTATGTTTATTTATTTAAAGTAATTTTGTTCATGATCACAAGAAATGTTGTTACTGCTATTATTATCGTTAGATAATATGTTATATTGGTGCATTTACTTATTTCTAAAATAAAAAATATTAGAATTTTTATTATTATTAACTTATTCCATTTGAGAATAAAATATTTATAGGACTTTTTTAATCAAAAAATCAATACCTTATACCAGTGGTGTCTCGTGGTTATCTAAATGGAGGTTCACAACTTTCAAAAATTAAATATGCAGATATGATGCAATTTACACATTCAAATATACTTGAGTTTTCAGCAGTTAAAGGAAATCAATGCATGCAACTTTTTTTTTTTTTTTTTTTTTTTTTTAAATCTCTAGTCTTACATTTTGCCATCTGGCTAAGTTGTAACAAATTTATTTGCTTGAGTAATTTTACTTTAATTTTCCTTTCCAGTGTTGAAAAATATAATTGCTTTAGCTCTGAAACACTTATTTTACTGACATCTTAATTATTTATACTAGTTCATTAAAAATACTGTTCTGAAAAATGATTAAAATAAAGAAAATGGAGGGGGGGAGGCAAATAGATTAACAGAACAAGGGAGAATTTGGAAGTGTAAAAAAAAAAAAGAAAAAAAAGAAAAAAAAAAAAAAAGCCTGTGTTCATTCTGAAAATGCGATCAGCGGCACCTGACCGCTCCCGCTACTCTATAGGGTTTTGTTCTCAGAACGGTTGAGAGGAGCATTTCTCTTATTACACGTGTGATTAAGGAAAGACTGTGCTGTAGTAATCTACAATACAGTGCGTTAGGTATGACAAGCATACTTAATAATAGTGTGTGTGTGGTGGAGAACTTACATTTTAAATTCACAAAAATTAAAAAATATACTTCATAATTTTTAAAAATTTAATTTGTTAATGTGTTTGTTTTGTATTTTTCTTTTGGGGGTTCATGTGCTCAAATAGAGGAGCTGTCACTGCCTTATCCTAACTTGGAAATTATTTTATAAATTGCATTTTATTTTTTGCATTTTCTCATTTAAATTTAGTGGTCTGTTCTGTTTCTCTTTTCATAAAGATGATGGCAAAATTTTTGTTGGTAGTGGAGTAGGAGATCCTTTTGGCCCTCCTTGTCATAAGGGTAAGTTTTTAATTTATCTTTGCGACTTAATTCATATTTGTTATTATTATTTTTTTTTTTAGATTGCTCTGTTATTATATTATTCCAGTTCAAAATTTGAATATGAATTTTTAACTTTCTTCCTTTTGTAAAGTTGAGCTAAAATTTTGCGTACACATATAACTCCATTGCCACTGAGTAGTCTGAATTTTTTTTATATATATAATCTCAATAGTTTTTAATAATGTTTTGTAGTAAAAATTATCTTTTTTGTATACATCATCTCATTTCCACTGAATAGACATTTTCAATCTTTGCATAATTGTGTAGTCATAGCTAAGTGGTTATAGCAATGAACTAAAAATCTATTGCATTTTACCCACATAGCTTTGACCAGCTATGAGTAGAATGCTTTTGACTGTGTTTTGTGTAAATCATTACTATTGCCATGAAAAACTGGTCCCCCCCCTCTTCATTCTTTACAAGCTTTTTTCCATTTTTTAAGCTTTTTATTAGCGTGCTCTATTGTGTTGTTTCAGTTCATAATTTTTATATGACTTTTTTTACATTTCTAGTTTCTTCTTTTTTTTTTTCCTACTGCACATATAAGTTGATATCTACAAAATTATTGATAAGACATTTTTTATCTTTGAATTAGAAAGGTTATGCATTTCTGCAAAAGAAAAAAAAAAATCTGGTTTTGGTTCTGTGCTTTTATTATTATTTTAACTGATCTGTTTCATGTGGAAAGCAATCATTGATATGAATCAGGCTTTGTGTAAAAATTTGTGGAAACTTTGGCAATATTCCATGCTGTGTTTTGTTTCTTGGGGTGTGATGTTTAATTTTAATTCCAATATTTGTTGAAAATGATATATTTTCAGTTGTCAGCATGCGAAATGAAATTATTCTAGTGTTTTAACTTCAGAGACAAAAATCAATTATTGTATTATTATCACACTAAGTTTAAGGGGGAAAAAAGTTTTTGTGGGCCATGTGGTTAAGATAATAGACTTGAAATCCATATTTTAAGCATGTAGATTAAAATTTTACGGACTATTTTTGCCTATTTTAAATGTAAATCTTAATGATCATTATGGCGTAGCAATATGAAACTAACCTTAGGTTTTAGGAAACCTTAAAGAGTATATTTTATATTTTGGGGGGATTTTTCAAATAATTACAAATATTATTAATAATAATGAAAAATATTATAATTAACTATTTTATTGTTCTTGGTGACTTACAATCACCAAAATAATATATTTTTAGTACTTGGCATGCCCTATTACTCATAAAATTTGCGTTTACTAAAAGTTGGTGCAACATTTTGAAAAAAAATAAAATTCAATATGGAGAATATCAGTCAAGGACTCACATTATTTGATGAATAAAAATTACAATAAAAGATTAAAGAAAAATTAAAATCAAATTTTCATTTTTTTAAATTATCAGTTTTTAGATATTACTTTTATTAACTTTTCATTATTAATTAAATTATTAAGAAAATCTTAATCATCATCACTATCGTAAATAATTTTTGTTGAATATTTTGTGTGTAATATCTTTGTTAATACCCCAGCAGGATGCAAAATTTTGGATAAATGCCATGTATGATAAAACATAAATTATAGCTGCCACAACATCCTACTTTGCAGTTACCACTAGGGCAATCTCAGCAATAACACTGAATGCCCTTGTAATCAGTACCATCAGAAATGTAGTCAATCTAAATGCAATAGATTTTATTGTTTACATGCTTTGATTTTACTTCTGCTTTAATTATGTTGGGTTCTAATTTTACATATTGTGTTGAAGATTATTTTGATCATCCAACTGTTCGTCTAAATAAGATAAGAGCTTGTGAAAATTGATAAGAAGCTGAGAAGATCTTCACTTAAACATGAAAAATCAAGTAACTCAAAGGCCGCCAAATGTTTAAACATAATTTTTTTTTAAACCAACGCTTGATTAAAGCTTATTGGCTGAGAGTATTTTCTACGCTTATCTTACTTTTCATGTATTGTACAATAATGTCATTTATTGCCTCATCTGATTTAAGTCTTTTACCATAATAAGTTATGCACGTTTATATATTTTTGTACAATGTTACCATCTACAGTTTCAATCACACACCTAATTTTTATCGTTCTAAACCTATTAGGTTCTTCTGTATTCCGTTGCAGTTTATTGCCTTTAAATGGTAGCATAAAACAATAGCGACTTTTTCTTTTGAAAATTCAATGACATTTCTGGTGGCACTGATTACAATAGCATTCAGTGTTATTGCTGAGATTACCCTAATGGTAACCGCAAAGTGGGATGTTGTTCTTGTCAGAGGTTGAGCAGAATGGATTATTGCTGCTGCTTAATAAATAACTTCAAAATGCAATTGACTTTTCTTTATTGGTATAAACACTGCGAAACAATTGGTTAAAAAGAAATTAAAAACTTTAAAAAATGTATAATCAAAATGGCTGTCTTCCATAAACTATCAGTAATAATTCTCTGTTAATATCAGCAGCAAACATCTAACAAAAAAAGTGGAAGACAGCCTTCCATCTATGAAGCACATATCTATTTGCCAGTACATTGAAACAATTCTATTATATATAAAACAGAAAAGGTTAATTCATCAGTTAATGTAAATTATGCATGCAGAGCTACTCAAAAAAAAATTTGTATAAAAAAAAACAAGGTCTGAAATTTACCTGTCACAAAGAACATGAATGAAAAGCATTACCAGGAAATATAGCTATAAAGGCCCCCCCCCCCCAAAAAAAAAGGTCAGAAAATTGTTTATAGGTTTGCACAATTAAAGGTCGGCAGTTTGCCTATAGGTTTATGTAATTTGCCTGTCAATCTCTGTTCAATCAGAAGCTGAACTATAAAACAACTCAACTCTACCTCATGTTTAAGCAGGAAAAATCTAGTTTATTTAAGAGGTAGATTTAGTTTATGATGTTTATACCAAAGCTAAAGGTACATTTAAATTTTAAGAAACTTATTTTATTACTTACTTCTAGCAGATAGCTCTGCTCTTTTTTTTTTTTTTTTTTTTTTTTCCCCAACACAATTAAAATAGACTTTAGATATAACAAACAAAGGTTTCAAAAATAAAGTAAGGCCTCAGCTGGCCTTTATTTGTTGGATGATACAAAGCCTGGGAAAAATACTGGGCAGGCAAACATTTAATTTTCTTTCTTTTAATCTTTAAAAAAGTTTTATTGTAAATTTTAATTTTTAATTACACTGACCCAACAGTTCTCGAGTAGCAGCTGTAATTTATTTTTTATAATGTAGATGGTAGTTATCCAAAATTTTAAGTTCTGCTGATTTATTAACAAACATATTTGACACAAAATATTCCAGCAATAATTATTTAGAATAGTGATGATGATTAAGATATTTTTAATACTTTAATTAATATTGAAAAGTTAATAAAAGTAATATCTAAAATTTGATTTTAATTTTTCTTTAATCTTTTACAGTAATTTTTATTCATCAAATAATGCAAGTCCTATGCCAAATGTCCCTGACTGATATTCTCCATATCGAATTTTTTTTTCAAAATGTTGCACCAACTTTTTGTAAACATAATTTTTATGAGTAAAAGGGCATCTCAAGTACTACAAAATACATTATTTTGGTGATTGTAAGTCACTGAGAACATTAAAATAACTAATCATAATATTTTTATTTATTAATAATATTTGTAATTATTCGAAAAATCACCCCAAAATATAAAATATACTCTTTAAGGTTTCCTAAAACCTCGCGTTGTTTCATATATCTAGCTCAGCCAGTTTATGAGATACAGTGGACTCCGCTTAATGTGATCGCGGTTAATGTTATCAATCACTTATTGTTATTGAAATCACTTGATCCCGATTTTCTCTATTCATTTGTATGTTAAAGTTATCGCTTTATGTGATCATTACATCGGTTAATGTTATCAGTTTTCGAACCTCATTTTAACTGGCAAAGGGATATTCACAATGTATTCAGAAGGAACCCATTCTTTTTTTTCCCTTTGCTGTTGTTTGAATTTCTCAGAATTCTCCCTCTTCCACCTATGCTTCCACCTAGGGAAATGGGGAATGAACAAAGAAGTGAGGAATTACACTTTCCTGGAATTCCCCCCTCCATGCACATCCTGCTGGTGGTCAGTGGTTGTCAGATAATCGTTTTCTGGCCCGTTTTCACTTGCTGGGCATTGTATTCGAAAAATTTATGGCTTTCCTTATGACTAGGGATCGACCGATACCGATACTTTACCTATAAATTCATTTTCAGAAATAGCCGATACCGATACTTTTAAGTTATGGTATCGGCCGATACCGATACTTAACCGATACCGATACTTTACATAATTTAATGTCATTTAAACCTACATCTGTTGGGCAGTTTTTGTAACGAGAGTGTAGTTCTTGTTAAAATGAATAACAGCATGATGAAATTTGATCCCAGTAGAAAGCATTAAAAAGAAAAAGCAGTGGATACATTGAAGTATGAATTTACAGTAGTTCTAGTCTTTCTTTTCTATTCAATCATGCCGAGGAATGGCCGAATTTATAAAAAACTGGGCACTGGGAAGCGTCTAAGTGTGCAGGTTCGGAATTCTTTCTCCTCGCGTGGCTGTCGATCTAGTGGTCTAGAGTTTTGGGCGATTTTCTCCAGATGTTACGTGAATATGCGTTAGACTCCCTTAAAAAGTCCTCCACCCAAGCCCTCCCCCTATAGGTAGATGTCCCTCATTTAGGCTTGACAGAACATAAACACGGGGGGGGGGGGGTTTAAGGGGATATATTAATAAGATATAATCCATTTCCACTGCCGACTGGTGCAAATATTTAAATCAATTTTTCTCAACCTCTATTTTGTCGCCTAATTGTTGCTATGAGCCAGATAAAAGGTTTCCATATTAGCAGTGCCGTAAAAATAGGGAGGCATGGCGGGGCGAATGCCCGGGGCCCCAGACCTAGGGGGCCTCAAAATCCATACAGCTATTTCCCCCCCAACTTCTTGTTTTGTTGTTTGTTTTTTTTTATAACTTTTTAGATTTGCGCATATAATATTCTAAATGGATCACCTAGCACTGTTTAAGCAGAAAACACACACACACACAAAAAAAATATCTTACTGCTTACAAAACAGCTAACAGCTCACCAACACATCCGCTGTATTACAATATGTACAGCTGATGAGCTGATTTTGAAAAGCTAAACTTATATGCCAGTACTTTTAGAGTCAAAGTTCTTTAAGTAATGACCTTGTGTTCCCTTTATGTGTATTCTAGAAAAACATGATCCGGACCTCAAAAATCCACTCTGAAGTAAACATCCTTTTGAGGGGGAGCCTCTTATTTCTAAAAATTATCATATCACTTAGGTAATTACAATCAAAAAACATGTTTTTACTTTCCGAACATGTACCATGTAATGAAAGTATTGTAAAAAATTCGAATTCGAGATTTTGGTGTATTGGCACGTTTTGAGGTCTTCTGAATTCATTTATGCTATTTTTACGAGATGTATATATGTATGTGTGTGTGTATGTGAGTGAACACGATAGCTCCTAAACGGGGCATTCGATTGAGCCCAAATTGGGTATATATGTTATAAACCACCATAATAATATCGGTATTGATTTTGGTGTGTATAGAACTTATAGTTTTTCTACAGGGCTACGACAAAGATTTCTTTTACGTTATGGCCTATGGGGGGAAATTCTCTAAAGTGCGCTAGCGTTTAAACGGTATATTCGATTGAGCTCAAATTGGGTATATATGTTATAAACCACCATCTTAAGACCTGTATTAATTTTGATGTGTATAGGACTTATAGTTTTCCTGCAGGGCTACGACAAAGATTTTTTACATTATGGACTATGAGGGAAATTCTTGAAAGTGCGCTAGCGTTTAAACGGTACATTCGATTGAGCTCAAATTGGATATATATGTTATAAACCACCATCTTAAGACCAGTATTGATTTTGGTGTTTATAGGACTTATAGTTTTTCTACATTGCTACGACAAAGATTTCTTTATGGCATATGGGGAGAAATTCTTGAAAGTGCGGAAGCGTTTAAACTGTGCATTCGATTGAGCTTCAATTTGGTATATATGTTTGAACTATTCATCGATTAAAATTTATTTAAATTCTTGCTAATGATCTTAATCGTGAGTGTTCGGAAAGTCGAGTGGAGTCACTCCAGATTTTTTTTAAATAAAAATTTAAAGTATGTCTCTTAAGCGTGAAATCGATATCAAGAGCTAGACATTCTCCAACGGTATCAAAAGCCTATATATATAGTAGAATCTCCCTATAACGAAGTCTCCTTACAACGAATTTCTCCCTATAACGAAATTTTTCATGGAAACGCAACTTTAAGGCTTAAATAACACTATAAACATTCTCCATATAACGAAGAGGTTATCTTCCCATATCGAATATTTCAGATTTACCTTTGATTTTTTTGTTAGTTTTGAAGAAAATTTTAATTTTTGAACAGACCACTTAGTGGAAGAGTAAGAGATGATAAAAATGGAGACCAGGAAAGTGAAACTGACTCCGATATTGAAGGCACTTCACCAGCGCCCGATTATGACCAACAGGGGCGACGGGCATTGATAGATTTGGGGGCCTCCAATCTATGAAATTTGTTATATTTTTCATAAAATTTTGATATAAAAAAGAATATTTCAGAAAAAAACATTTAAAATTGAAGGGCCTTTCAAGTCGGGGGACCTGGGCAAAGTCCCGATTTGCCCATATAATTATAAGGCCCTGCGCTTCACGATCAAAACCACAATAAATTTTAATGCTTCAACCATTCAAAACCATTAAAAAGAGGTTTCCAAATGGAATAAAATGTGCCTCACTCTATTTTCAGCGGACTTTTAAAATGTGAATATTTTTATGAAAATTTAAAATCACAGAATGTAAAACAATGTAAAATAACGGAATTTTGAAGTAAAATAAACGTAAGTGCATTACATATTTTGTTTTCTAAATTCGTGGATTGTCTTTACTTTTGAACATTTCATTTATACAATGAAAAGTAAGAAACCGTAAGTTTAACAAATTTATAATAAATACCAATTTATTTTTAATTGAAAGTCATAATGTAATACTTTTAAACATCGAATTAACTAAAAAGTTTGTAATATTTGCTGAAATAACTGCAAAAATCTCTAATCTCTGTACAACAAAATTTTCTCTATAGTGAATTTCTTAACTGGAACCGAACGAGTTCGTTATAGGGAGATTCAATTGTGTGTATACATATATATATATATATATGAATGAACTCTTTTTCGAGTTAACACAGTAAGAAAATAAACGTTTATAAAACTGAAGTAAAATTATAGCCTACCTCTCAACATTTGTTTTTTGCAATCCTTGCAGATAGCGTATTTAGTGTTCGGCACCAATTCAAAATAATTTAGAAGAATAGACGATTGTCCTGTTAAACTGTCATCTAACGATTCTTCGTCCATAATTTCGACCACACTTGGTGATACGACATCCATTTAGCGATGGTTAGAATAAAAAAAAAAAAAAGAACACACAGTTCGAAAACACTCTCGCAAATAAATGTGCCAATGAAACGATGCCTCTCATCTCATTACCAAAATAAAGATTCTAGAAAGGTGTTGCGCCTGCGTGGTTTCTTCTGAAAAGCGAAGTATCGGTTGAAAAGTATCGGTGGAAATGGATGAAAGCAACAGAAACCGATACTTTCCCGATACTTTTAGAATCGAAAGAACCGATACCGATACTTAAAAAAATTGGAGGTATCGGCGCCGATACTATCGGTTGCCGATACTATCGGTCGATCCCTACTTATGACAGTCGGAATGAGCCGACAAACAGTAACCCATAAAACCACACCCCTCACATGATAGATAGACGGAACGGGAGCTTTTTTCCTGAGAACGTTTCCTTCAATACATTGTTTACCCCTGGAGTTCCCCTCAATCTTCAGCGCATGTGAACTGGACATTATCGGAACTCGGAAGGAGCATATTCACATTTTATGCCTTGCTCCCTTACATGCAGCTTGTCGATATGGAAGCCAGAAAGCGAAATGATTTAACGTTAATACAAAAGATCGAAATTTTAAATTGTTATGACAAGTTACCAAAATTGAGTCAGCGCAATGCTGCAGCACAGTTAAACATTTCTCAGCCTTTATTGTGTAAAATTTTGAAAAATCATGATGACCTTACTAGAAGAGATAAACAAAATGGAAATACGGAGTGCAAACTTAATAGAGCTGGTAAAGATGAGCAAGTTTAAAAGGCTCTAAGACTTTGGTTTGATGAAAATGTTCGAGAACGTGATGCTCCAGTCAACGGACCCCTTATGCAACATAAAGCAGAAAGTTTAGCTGCTTAAATAGGAAAAAAAGATTTTGTTGCAACAAATGGTTGGTTTCAGCGATGGAAGACACGCGAAAATATTGTTTACAAGAGAATTCATGGCGAACAAAAAGATGCCGATAAGCCAGCAGCGGAAAATTGGCTATGAGACGAGTGGCCAAAACTAATTGCCTCATATTCACCAGAAAATGTGTACAATGCCGACAAAACAGCTTTGTATTTTAGAGCACTACCAGAACATACATACTACTTATTTAAGAATGAAAGCTTAAAAGGACATAAAGTCTCAAAAGAACGTATCACTATTTTATGTTGCGTCAGTATGTCTGGAGAAAAACAGAGACTTTTAGTCATCGGGAAAAGTAAGAATCCTCGTTGTTTTAAAGGTGTTAAAAAACTTCCTGTTGACTACTATGCCTACAAGAATTCCTGGATGACAACAGTCATTTTCAATGACTGGATACGTAAGTGGGACGATAAGCTGAAACAAGATATTCTTCTCCCTGTGGACAATTCCACTGCACACGTTTTAAATGTCACTCTGAAGCATATTAATGTTGTTTTTTACCCGCAAACACTACTTCCCTTTTGCAACCTTGTGATCAAGGAATTATTTGTGCTTTGAAAGCATATTATTGCCACGAAATGCGGGCACGATTACTGGATGAAATAGAGTGCACACAAAATCTTAAAGCTAATGATTTGACCAAGAAAACTAACGTTCTTGATGCGGTGCACCTGTTAACAGCTTCCTGGAATCGAGTTTCTGCTCAAACGATCAGAAACTGCTTCGCCTATGCAGGATCTTGCGAAAAAAAATGACCAGAAATCTGAAGAAAAGATTGAAATTCCTTCGGATATGACCCCTGAAGAGTTCGAGGCATGGGTGGAAGTAGATCAAAGCATCCCAGTAGCTTCCACATTAACAGAATCTGAAGTCTGTCAGATTGCTATAGGAAAACAGACGAATGATGGAACTGATGAGTCCGATGAAGAATCTGTTGATATTGAGCCACCTCCTACAAGTGCTGAAATGAGACATGCATTAAAAGTGGTAAAACGTGGAGTTCAACACCGCTCCGATGACTTTAAAAAACATTATGAATACGAACAATTTATTAATAACCTTCTAAGAAAAAATTGTAGACAAACAACCATTGATAAATTTTTTTAATTATCTATACAATTCTTATGTTTTAAAGGATGTACATAAATATAAGGTGAGTTTTTCCATTTTATTTTGAAATTTAGTATGTGTAAATTTATCTAATTTTGCATATTGTTTATTTTTATCAATCAGTTATTGTTATCAAAATCACGGTGTCCCAAACTGATCACATTAAGCGGCGTCCACTGTATATCACTTGAAAGATATTCATGTGCATGCTTATTATTTTCCATATCTTGAGAATAAAGTGGAATGTGGTGGCAAAGCACATGTGAATTGCATTGATACATCAAGTCGATATTAATGCATAAGTTTGATTTCAGGCTGCTATTGTGGGGCATCTATATATTATTTTGAAACATGTTTTTCTTTCGACAACGGAATCCAGAGAAAGGCTGGGTGTAAAAACTCGGTTGAGGTGTCTGAAGAAAGGTCTGGGCCCCTAGATGTGCCATCAAAAGAGAAAATCAGAAAAAGTCGAACGGTTTAGGCGTGGCGGAACGACAAAGGTGCAAATTTTTGCCATAGAAATAACATTGTGGTTTATTAACGCAGACAATATTTTTATTTTTGCCATAGAAATAACATTGTGGTTTATTAGCCCCATTGTTGGCAGATGATATTTTTATGCGTAAGCTCCGCAAGGTTTGATTTATTTGGAAAAATATTTGTTAAAAATTGCATCCTTTGTAAATGTTGTGTGGCAACAGTGTGTAGTGATAATAAATGTGTTGTTCTAAAAAACGATCTTACGTAAAAGATTGATATGCGTAAGCTCCGTAGCAGAACTTCAAATGTGCAATTTTTCGCCATAGAAATAACATTGTGGTTTATTAAATAGATTTTGCTGTCATAAAAAGCCTTCTTTATTTTAGCGATTTATCACTTTTTAGCACTAGGGTGCTATTTCCTTCACGCCCAGACTTTGTCTACTCGATTCTGTCGATATGATTTGTAGACAGGTTTTGTAGAGATGAACTGTCACGGTGAAAATCTTTTTAAATGTGTTTGCCACATAACGCGGAAAGGGGGGGGGGGAGAATAAGTCTTGACAAGGTTTGCGATTTTTGATAATTGATCGCCACGTTTGCGGCAAAAAAACTTAAAAACCGAACCATGCCTGGCGATGGTTGTAAAATAGCTTTAGTAGGCAAATTTAATATAGATATTAATTCCAAAGATCTGTTTTATGCAAAGAGAAAGACAAATGTAGCACACTCATGGATTATGATGCTCATTCCGAACAGTATTTAAAATGGTTGAATATAGTTGGAATATGTTTGGCAAAGATTGTAAAACAAGTTTTAGCAGCTATAGATTTCGATTCCAAAGAAATGTTTTGTGCAACAAGGAAGAAAAATAGGGCACGGCTATGAATAATGATACGATTTTCAATTTAATGAAACAAGGAAGAAAAATAGGGACGGCGCATGGATTATGATACGCTTTTAATACACAGCATTTTAGTGAGTATTTAAAATATGAAAGTGTTTCAGATTTTTTTCAAACTTTTCTCCATACAAATACATTGTGGTTTGTTAACGACATTGACAGCAGTTATAAACTCCTTATTTAGTTAGCGATTTATCTTTTATTTCTTTAATTTTTCAGTTTTCTATCTGATACTGGATCTTTACCATCGAGGGTAGCTTGAGAAAAGGCAAATAAAGCAGGGAGCGCGCGAACGCCATTTGGCGTATTACATTTTTTTGTCTCTTGCAGAATTCCGAAATTTTTCACTATTTTCGCTTCATACTTTTGGCGTTTACCTTTCTGCGCCTGTATTTTCTCATGGAATGTTGTATGTCACTCTTTCAATGGTTAGATCAAAGAATGCTGTAGCAGTCAAGATCATTTAAGAGAATTCCCCTGGACGTTTCGTGGTCGATGACTTTACCCAAAATATCGTCTTCAACGAAATGCTCAATTAGAATTTGTTACTGTATTTGCTCATTCGTCATTTAATATCTACTCTTCTTTTTTTTTACTTAATAAAGGTAGTTAAAAACAAATTTTAAAGATTTCAATCATTTCATCGTCATTATACAGTTGCTAAGAACTGGCGTGAAACCTTTTGTTTACTTTCTGTCACAAGTCATGTTCCGTCCGCGTCGCTCTTTGATTTTTCCTGTTAGTTTTGTTCAAGACCTTGGTGACATTCTTGATCGTTCCCATTTATTTTTGAATATTACTGTCAATAAAGTGACCGTCAAATTCGACGGGTTCCAGCTAGTATAACTTATCTGGCTAGACCCTTTTCCGCCTATTTTGTAGGGCCCTAACTATGATGAAATTATATGTTGCAATATTTTTTTTAGCTTGAAAATTCCATTAAAAACCATTTTTTGTTGTTTAATTCAGATGCATTGTTCCAAAACCGGCTCAATCCATGCTTAAAAAATTTCCAGAAAGCATGAAAAATGTTTCTCCATTAGCCATTCTTGATTTGACTTTGGAAGCATTTTCCTGCCGCATTGTGCCAGATTTGATCCATTAAACTTTGCAGGATGTTGAAATGGATTTGAACTTTCGAAAAATGGAAAAATTGTATTTTGGGAAAACATGAATTGAGCCAGTTTTGAAACTAATTGCCTCAGTTTGTCTTTGGATACAAAGTTTGATTTAAAAAAAACTTTTTTAATAAAAGGGTTAGTATTTATCTTTCGGTAAAAAATTGTCTACAATATTAAAATGAATATGATGTGTAATAACTTTCATTTGTTATATATTTATATGTTTATCACCTGCAGAGAAAAAAAGGAAATATATTTGTGGACACTTTTTTTTTTTAATTGTGAAGGCAAACCTGTGGCACATTAAAGTATTCCTGTATTATATTGATAAATTTAAATGATTTTTTATGTGACTGTTTTTTTCCCCCAGGTGACAAGATGGGTTGTGGTATAATTTTTCCTCGTGATTATGTTTGTATCATCGACTGTGAAATGGTTAGAGACATCTCCTCGTCTTATCTTGATTTTGATGATGACTTTAGTGAGTCAGATGAAGAGGAATGGTGGAAAGAGAAAGAAAATGTTGAAAATGGAGTCACTGTGCAGGTATTGCAAATCAGTGCATGCTCTAGACTTAAAAATCTGCAAGTCATGCTAATGTGCTATCAGTAAAAATAAGTCAATTTTTGTAAAATAATAGTAATTGTAGAAAGTTTTTTTTTTAAAGTTTCTTTTTTTCTCATGTAATTAATGATTTTGTGCCTGAATATATATTTTTGCTCAATAATATAGCTGTATTACATGCAATTCTTGACCATCAAATGTCAACCAATGCAAACTGGTTTCATTCCTGAACACAGTGGCATGCTAGTTGAGCTAGCAGTGAAGTGCAGAAAAAAAAAAAAAAAAAAAAAAAAATCCACAATGTTATCTGGGATACTAAATTGCTCTCTCCCACAAACACTTCATCTCATTTGATTCCTGCCTTAATGCAGGAATTCAGCAATCACACCATTTTACGTTATAGTGAGGTAACTTAATGAAATTACAATGACATGACAGATAAAAGTGCCAAATTTGGTATGAAAGTACTTTAGGGCACACTAATAAATATTACAAGCTCTCTGAAATTTCTAAAAATTTTCATGCACAACACTAAAATCAAAAATGTCCGACAAATACAATCCAATTTTTTTCTTTCATTCCTATTCTATGAGAATTTCCCACATCCACAAGATTGAACATGACATTGGTGTCATTTCACAAGTTATTGAATTTTTTAATCCAGGACAAATACCAGTCATAACATTTCGTCAACCTGTGTTTGCCCTAGCTAAATTTGTACTTTAATATTTTCTTGCTTGTTGAATGAAATAAGTATCATCCAATTGAAGATAGAAGGAAGGGGAAAAGTGGCATTATTGCTTTTTTGGGTCAAAATTTGAGAGTCACAATTTGACTCTCAGTTTTAAAAAAAAATGAGTCAATTTTTTTTTCAAAAATTATTGATTTAAACTTGTCACGAGTATAGTGAGCCCTGGGTGGATATTCTGTTACATATAAAATTAAACCCTCTTCAAATTCCACCTTTTCTGTCAGTTCTCTTCAAAATTCTACAGAGCATAACAGCTTTCAAACAAAGAATTTAATTCGTGATCTAAATTTAATAAGAGGCAATCAATATATCTCACAGACTCCAGGAGCTCAACGAATTTCTAGGGGGGTGGGAATTTTAATAGCCAATAAATGCACAACGATGTCACTAACTTATCTAGTATAACCTATCTCATCATGTGACTCTAGGGATAAATGGACAGATGGAGCAAGAAATTTTCCATGGCCTCTTTTACTATGGAAATCTGTTGGAGATTATGTTAAATTGCCAATAATGATGTTGTGAAACATCTTTAATAAGTAACGATAGCCATACAGCAGCAAGGAATATCAGGGCTGCTCTGTGCCCAAGTGCCTTTAACAATTCAATGTGAGCACGTGGCACACTACCTAATGTGAAGCAGCCGGTTATTCTGTACTGCAAGGACTTTCAGTTGATGCATATCCAACTCACAGCATGCACTGACCACCAGCCCTTTCATCTACATAACAACAATTGTTATACTTTTTAATCTAATGAACAGAAAATGTTTGCCATTTATGTGCCTGAAATCAACATTTGTGTCCTTTTTGACTTCAAAAACAATATAATCAAGATAGTCTGTGAAGAATAAAACATGAGTAATTTTATAATGTGTGCAAAATCCCCACTTTAACTAGCCAAAACTCATCTTTTTCAATCAAAAAATGTAAAATTTCATGACATTTGTGTACAATAAAATTTCAACATTAGCTTTCTTTTTAATTCTAAAGGTAGCATAATCATAGTTTTAGCTTTGTTAAATCAAAAAACTTGTGCCCTATAAGAAAATTCCAGCATGTCTATCATTTTGGATTCCAAAAATATAATGACTTGTATCTTGTATATGCGTGCAAAACTATGAATAATTAAAGCTTTTGTAGATCTGAAAATGTTCTTATTTATGTCGTTTTTCACTGGTCTTAAAAAATCCCTAAAAAACCCTTAAATTTCTAAATCAGATTAAGAGCCTTAAAAAAACAAATGTTGCAGAAAAAAAGCCTAAAAATAACCAATTTCTCTTCAAATGGCCCTTTAAAAATATCCTCTCTTAAAGTAGTTTCATAATTGTGCATACCTGAATCACCACGTTATTTATATTGTATTTTTCAATCAAATAACTTTTGTCATTCATCTACAGTAAAAAATTTAGACCTGAATAAAATTGCTACAAATATATATATATATATAAAGAAAAAAAATTAAGATTCTGTATTCTCTTTATGGTTCACATTCAAAACATTTACAGTGGATAAACATTAAAAAATTTCCCTCTTTTTTTGCTGAGGTTCATTTCTTTGCTTGTAATGTTATAGTCTTTCTATTTTCATTTATTTATTTATTTATTTATTTATTTTTTTTTCATTATTAAAACTTTTATTCCCCATTGAAAACTTGCAAGGAAACTTAGGATTTTGAATATGCATCTTAGCCTTAATATTTTGAAGCTAGAATGATATATCTTTTTGATTTATAGTGTTGAAGTCAAAATTAAATATTTATGAAATAATTTAAAATTTCTTTGTTTAAAAGGTATTTTTTAATTATCAATTATAATTAGTTTATATTTTGGCATTTATTTCAAAGCATATTTCACAAAAGCAATGTTGTAGAACAGTTTAAATTTTGTTCTCTTACTATACTGGGAACCCTATTATGGTAAACAGTCCAAAAAGTTAGTGCTGCCAGTTTGAAAGTATGATTTTAACAAGTAGCCAATTTGAAGTTGAAAATGTGTTTTCTTTTTCAATCCTTTAGAGATGAAAATCTTCTGTTTTTGGTTTATGCACTTATCAAGGCTTGAATTTTACAAAGTATTTCAAATAAAATTTAATTGTATGATTGTTTATGATGTATTTTGATTATTTCTATTATCAAAATTTTCTTAATGTACAACAACAAGGAAAAAAAAAAAAACGTGAATTCTTACAATTAACAATGGTAATAATTAATGACATTTTCAGTCTTTTAAATGATCATAAATTCATAAAATGATTCTTTTTTATGTAGAAAATGTGATGAGAGTCGTGTTTATTTTTTTTTTCAAAATAATGTAGAATGTTTTAAGAGATATGCAGCAAAGAATAGTCTGACATAAAAAGAACCTTAGAGAAAAAAATGTCATAACATTTGTTACTCCTGCACTTAAACGTCTGTTAAATTCTTTCGACACTATTTTTACTGTGGCTTTATATAATCTATTTCAACCAAAAATATTTCTTTTTAATCATTGATTTTATTTACTTAATTATTTTAAACAGTTTAAATAACTATTAAACCATTAAAACTCTCTGATGTTTTAAAATTTAACAGAAAAAAATATATACAGGTTGTCCATTGCTAACAGTGCCCAATGACTATTTCCTAAACCGTTAGTCAGAGACACATAGTTCTAATTGCAAAAATGCTCTAAATTGTATAATCTATGATATCAGAAACAATCAAAGTCAATAAATTAGTAACTATAAAAAATATGAAACTTACAATTTTTATATGGTCCCCCCAGTGTTATCACTTATATTTAGGAAAATATTCTTTGTACAATTTCATGCACAATTAAAAAAAAATTCACCCTTCTAATGACCAATATTCATGGAGTTATGAAGCAGCAAACATTTTGAAATTACATAAAATATATTTTGAAATTTTAAATTATAGGTTATAATTTCGTTTTCTGGCATTATGTGGAGAAAGAAGCAAAACTTACTAATTTTTAAGCAAAGATTTTTAGTCAGGCTGTGTAAAATCCAAGATCAGACTTACTAAATCTTATATATGTGTAGCATACACATTTGTAACACTGAGTATGCTATGCAAAGTACAGGAAGAGTTTTCTAGATGGGTGCATATTTGCATTGCAGTTGTAGGAAGCTATACTTTGAGCAAATGTTACGCTAACAGAATTTGTAATATTAAGTTTCTAAAATGTGTATATTCATACTTTAAAATGTTTCATTTTCTAATTAAATGTTTAATGAAGTGTTTGTGCTCTTGTTTTTGAATTTTAAGTTATTTAACACCATTTCATTAAAAAAAACTCTTTAAAAAATTCTATTTTCAGTATAAGCTATATTTTTATATTAATTTATTGAATGCACATAGTTAAATGTTAATCTTCTTTATTGCCATCTACAATCGTGAAATAGTTGATGAAATTGCTAATAAATATTACAAGGCTCAAAACCATGTACATTAATTTTTCTCAAATACATTTTGTATACAGCCCCTATTTCGCATCTCGAAAAATGCTCTAACTTTAAGCAGTTGTAACTCTGTGATTTTTGGTCGTAGAATGGCCAATTTTTTTTTTTTTTTTTTTTTTTTTTTTTTTTTTTTTTTTTGTGCGTGAAATTATATAAGGAAAAAATTTCTAAATATAACTGATAGGACCAGGGGACTGAATAAAAATGTAAATTTTGTAATTTTTATAGGAATTGATTTATTGACTTTGATTGTTTCTAATTTAATAGATTATACAATTTAAAGCATTTTTGCTATTGGAGCTATGTGTCTCTGACTAACCGTTAGTTTAGGAAATAGCCATTGGGCACCATTAACACTGGACACCTTGTAAGTGTATTCATATTGGTAGAAATAGTGTTAGATATTTAAAAAGTAATATTGTATAAATGTAGAGATGTTCTTATATGAATTAAATTACTAATACATATGTTCTTTTAAGGTCTTTTTTACCCGCAATAGAAAAACAATTGGACAGAAAGAAGTCTGCATACCTAAAGGAGGATTCTATCCAACTGTTGGAATGCTAAGCAGTTATGAAAAAGTGAAAGTTGATTTACATCCATTGACTGGTTAAAAGATATTGTTTTATTTCGGAAATACAAAAGAAGCAAATTATGTATGGTGCTTTCTGTTCTCAGAATTTTAAAACTTGAGCATTTTCTGATAATTTGTTCATTGTATGCAGTTGGACCTTCATTTAATAATTCTGAGAAAAGAAAGAACTTAATTGGTTACAATTTGTATGAATGAGTTTTAATTACATTTTAATAATGAAAGAATTATCCCAAACAGTGATACTACGAATTTAATCAAGTTTTTCACTTGTTCACTAGTATCGTCAAGGTTTTTTTTCTGTTCCTAATATTGCTTCCCAGCTGTGATCTTTGAATGCTGCCCATGTCAGAAAGTAATACTGACCATAGAAAGGGACTTTCTTCTGTTGTACCTTTGCAATAATGAGAGCTAACAGTTTAATATGCAAGTTTATTGGTGTATGTTTGCATCAGTTTTGTAAATAGATAGCATAATTTATGCAAGCAAATTTTAAATTTCTATGAATGATTGTGAAGCAGCTTTTAATATAATAATCCAGTAATAAATTATAATAGAGTAGACTGGTGGGGCTTAAATTAGCTGTCTCCTTAACAACAGCAAAATCTATTCATATGCTTTGCTTATTTTACTTCATCACTGTCATATCTATATGAAATCTGATATTTCATTAACTAATAAGTGTAAAGCAACTTTCTAGATGTAAAGGAGAGATCTTCAATTTTTTTTTCTCCTTACTGTTGATCTTTTAAATTCATTTATCGAAGATTTCTCCATTCTTCAGGGTATTAGAGATATCACATCATTTAAAATGAATTGAATAGACTTTAATTACAACTTGATATAATCTGAGTGATTTCCTTTTTAAAATCTATATAAAATGTACTGATATATTCTTTAAAGAATGATGGGGGAAAGAGATCTGCAAACAATCCGTTATTTTAAGTATTCCACTTTCCTTTGTAATATCTTGCTATTTCTGCAGTGGCTATCCAAGTATTTTTCTTAAATCTTAGAAAATTTATAGAAACTTAGGGAAAATTATAGAACTTTAATTTATTTTAAAAACCTCTCTATTTTTTAAAACCCATTTCCATCACCAATCACCCAAGTTTGTGATAGTGTTTTAATGAAAAAATATAGAGTAAAGGGGTGGTTTTATGGAACTCCATTTTGTTTTGGCTTACTATTGTTAGGCATTTCAAAAAATTGTAATCTAATATTGTAATTGTATTCTGTATAGTGATTATTGATTTTATTAATTGTGTGCCACCCATTTCAAATTTGCATTCTTTCATCCATCAAACAAGTAAATTTAATTTTTGTGAAGAAAGTCAAAATGATGCTTCCAACTCAAGGTGAGGGTAATAAAAAAAACAAATAAGACCAATATTATTTTGAATTTTTTTCCGTCCTCACAGTGGAAGATTAATATTCAATAATATTTATCTGGCAAAGGTCAGTTTTATTGATAGAGGAGTACAAAATGGAAGAGGAATTTTATAGATAAAAGTTGCCAACTTGGGTGTCATAGTATGAACCCAACATGAACTTTTTTTTAGTTATGCAACCCACAGCCAAATATTTCTACTCATATCCAAGTAGTAGGATACAAAATACTGAACTACCCCTTAGGAAATGCACCCTGAATCACCCCAAAGTCCACTTAAGTCTTAGAGCACTGCACCAAAACTCATCTTGAACCATAAAAAAATTTAGCATCACAGAACAAGTTGCATCAAACTCTTGTAGTTCTGATTCATCAGTTTATCGGGGCTTCATTTATCAAACAATTCCATCTTGGATTTGATGTGACAGTAAATAAAAGCCAGACAAAAGAACTCCTGAAAATTGCTTTAATATATGCCTGTAAACCAATGTGTAATGTGGGTGAATACCAGTTTTTTGTTTATATTTTAAATAGAGTTTGTATTTGAAAGAAAATCAACAATCAGACAGGTGACTTTTTAAATGTGAAAACTCTCACAATTGAATACACATCTCTTCTACACACTATTGCTCCATACCTACAGATTGAAGCAGTTACTCTTAACTCATTATCACTTACTATTAAAATATGAAAAAACTTTATAATAATTCTGCAATGTTCTGTATAACACTCTTTTCCTCTATACATTAAAGTATAAGACATAAAATAAAGTAATTAAAAAACTTTGTAAAAAACACACCTTCTTATGTGTGTTTTTTACAAAGTTTTTTAATTACTTTATCGTTTAACACCAGTATTTTGAGTGATTTTTCAGTTAAGACATAAAATGTTTATAAGATTTTCTTCTTCTCCCCCCCCCCTTCTTCTTCACTCACCCCTATTTGCTGTAAAAGAAAAATCCAAGGGACAGATTGAAAGTATTTCATAAACATTTTAACTTTTTTAATAAATTAGAACTATTTAAGTTAGTGTATATTTTAAAACCTTCTCTCATACCAATGTGAGAAACTATGCCAAAATTCCCCCTCCCTGCGTTTCAAAAAAAAAAAAAAAGTACATTTTTCTATTAAATAATTATGTTCATATAGAAATTTATAATTTGTTTGTGTCACAACCAAAGATTTCTCTGTAAATATGGATTTCTAAAATAGACATCTGTCATTTTAGGTCCAACTGTGTATGTGTTATACATATATATTTGAAATGCTCCTTCTGATATGTGATATACTATAGATAATATAAAGTTCATTAAAGTGATTGTTAAAATCTTAATATGTACATAAGTATATATATATATAAATATATATAACCTATTGTAACATTTTGTCTTTTTTTTCTGAATTCACTTATATTTTAGATATATTTTGCATATAATGCTAAAAGAAGTTTTAAATCACCATTGTAAATGGCTCTTAAGTGCATGTCACTAATACGAAACACAAAAGAATCATCTTTGACATTGTAAGTATTGATTTTGTAAAATGTTTATTCCATCAATTTTAAACAATAGTTTTCATTTTAGTAAGTTAATTGAAACCAAGTCTCCAATTTTTATATTCTTATTTGCATTTTTGAAAAACACTTCATTGTATGGAAATTTGTAACTTTGAAATATTTATTTTATTAATTTTGGAAATATAAGTGTTCAGTTTTTTGCGGTCTTAAGATCTGAACATGTATAGCTTTTCGTCATGCAGCAAAAAGCAATTAAAAAAATTCAGCAAAAATGTTAAGCACGTTAAGCAAGTTTTGTTTTGAATTATTAGCAGTTTTTATTTGTTTGAAAAAATAAATTAAGAATACTTGTCCCAGATCTTAGTTCAGTCTTTTTTAAATAATACATTTGTGTACAAAAATGTTGTTAATCACTATACTAAAAAAAATATATATATAAAAATCTTTTCATCAAGTATCCCCTGTGTCAGGGTTTCCCAAACTTATCCAAGTCATGGCACACTCAAAAGAATTACAATCTTCTTATGACACCCTAGTCATACAATATCTGTGTTATACTGCTGTTATTTATTTATACTTTATATTTGTTTGATTGTGAAGAAAAAATTAGAGAAATAAAGTGGTAAGAACATAAACATAATTAATACAATTCTGATTTAAAATTCAATCAAGTACTTTATTGTGATCCTGGGTGCCTTGCAGCACCCCTCACTTCTCTATATGGCACCCTGTGCTGCTGCGGCACACACTTTGGGTACCCCCGGTGTATATGTAAGGATAGTTGACCCATGTCATTTGAAATGTAGGATTTAAAATCATTAAATCAATAATTTTATTTAACAATACAAAAAAAAAATTCTATTATATACTCTACAAAGATTTTTTTTTTTTTTTTTTTTTGCTTGTTTGTTTGTTCGATGAATGATATTAGTATTTTAACTGCAAATATAAATTTTAATTTTATCAAATTATAAATTATCAATATTTTTATAAAAATAAAAATACAGTATAAGAGTACCTTATTTAAAATTGAATAGTTAAGTAATACAAATTTCATATGTTGCTTTACAATTTTTAAACATTGGCTCACTGGAAAATTAAAATTTGGCATGAATATTTCCTGTACTCTGTAACTATTTTTTTTTTTTTTTTTTTTTTTTTTGGATCTAGAAAAAAATAATCAACTTAACTCAAACTAAGAGTTTTATATGTATAAATATATTTGATAGAGATTAATTTATTGTTAATTTTTATTTCTCTAATTACTTACTTTTTCAAAGCTTATAATTAGTACTTATAATTCAAAGCTTCTGTTATTGTTATTCTTTTTGTTATTTGATAAAAATTATTTTACTTAATATTTATGTATAAAATACATTAAAAATTAGTTTTGTTTTTAGTATTGACTATATTAGTCATAGTTTTTCTTATTATCATATCAAAATGAATGACAAATTTCAAAATATGCTGGTTGTTCTTCTTGAGTGAAGTAGCTCTACATGTCTTGTGTTAAGTGTACCTACCTAATTAATTACACATTTACTACATAACCCAACATAATCTTTTTTGAATAATTAAATGTTCCTTTGTTTATATGTTATTGTAGCTAAATTTCCACATCAAAAAGAAAAAAATAAGTAAAAACTATCACCTTTCATTATACAAAATCCTTTAAAACATCAATGTTTACAGTACCAAAAAGTATAATTTGTTTTATTGTCTAAGGGTGATGCAAAGATTTTGCTCATATTTTCACCATGTTACTGATTAACTTAAAAAAAAAAAAAAAAAATCCAACTTAGTGAACTTGACTCAGAAAAAGTGCCTTTGGTCAAGTGCAGTAGACATTGTTTATAACCAGGGGAGGGCAAAATACATCAAAATGTATTTTCAATACAAGATAAATTAATTCAAATGCTTGAAAATACAAAATACTTTCTGAACTGAAAAAATACAAAATACATGCATTTTCAAACTACACACAAAGTACAAAATACATGTAAATTTTTTCAGCATTGCAAATGAGAACACGCTAATTTTTCAATGAAAGATTCCAGTTTATTTTACTCAATTTATTTTAACGTAAAAAAATTGAAATAATAGTAATTTATGTCTATTATAGAAGGTATATCAATAAAATGTTAAATGTAAGAAAAAGTTTTTTGAAGCAGTATTATCCAAAATTTCACCCTTCAAAACAAAACCTGAAACAGACTATTTCTGAGAAATTGCATTTATGCTCTAAATGTAATTAAAACAATTTCAACATGTAAATAATGTGCATTAGTTTATTTCAAAATAGTTTATAAAAAATTAATTTTCAAAAGTCAGGGCTTCTGAGTAACACGCAAAATAAAAATATGTTATTAAAACAAGGTTCTCATTATCAGCTTTTACTCGGGATCATAAGAAAGAAATAAACTCATATTTTTATGAACAGTAATTTAACAGATAAGCTGTTGCATGTTTAAAGTACATGTTATTGACGTGTAAGTTAAATTATAAGTTTAATATTCCAATTATCCACATATGAAAATTTAAGAAGGTCACATCTGGAAGAAAGAAGTTAAAAACTCTACACACACACACACACACATATTACTTGTTGAATTCAATAAAACTTTTGGACATTGATACTCAACTCTACAATTGAAAAAGCTTTAAGTGATTTTTTTTTTTTAAATTTATGATAGATGTATGTGTTACACATATTATCAGTATTTTTGGCTTTCATATTTTCCTTAAAAACGTCCTGCGGCAGCACCTATGTGCCCTAGACAGATATCCTTCCTGTTGGTTTGCCTCAACACAATTAATTAATTTGGCTTGCATAACTGGTATTCCACTTTAATTTTTTTCATTTCTATCAATGAACAATATTTGCAAAAATTCTCCACTAAGAAACACACATGGACAAGTAGTCTGCAAAAGTCCTGATTTGTCTTATTTTTCTGTAGCTTAGTAAAGCAGTTTAAATTGTTTATAGATTCTCTTAGAAAAGTACAATAAATACTGCTCAAACATACCTTTTTAGTTTTGCTTACATTTGTTAGTGAGTTATCAGGAATGCAGAAAATTCCTAGACCAAACATCATTATGGTATTTTAAATGCCCCCCACCCCACCCCGTCCTGTTCAGTTGAACTTAAGGGTCACAACAGAAATTAACACCTCTTTACTTACCTCATGTAACATTCAAATAGTGCAATTTTAAAATTATTTATCTCATAAATTATATCAAGAGGAAAATGTAAATGTGAGCAATTTGTATCATTTTCATTTGAACACCTCAATCTGAGGAATCTGTGGTATTAAGATTAATTTACATTTTCAAAAAATTTTGTCTTTTACTAGTGAAAATACAAATACAAGATAGAAATGTATTTTGAAAATGTATTTGAAATACATGTATTTGCGATACTACCCAACTCTGGTTATAGCATACTGCCATGGGAACTAAAAAGTAGTATGTTATAAACAATATCTCTATTAAAATTGAATATTGTACAGAAAACAAAAATGGGTCAATAATTTTATTGTAATATGCATTTAAGAAGCATTTCAAATTTCTTGAAAACTAAATTAAATATGATAAAATAGAAATGTTATTATTTTAATATGTATTAAGATAAAACATGTATTATTTTTGTTGTAACAAATGGGTAGATGATACTTTGATAATACTGTTTTCAATATTCATAAGTTTTTTGTATAGCCTTTGTCTAATCCTGTAGCATTTTAAAATCATGATAGTATTTTTGCAGCATTTAATGCATCAGATACACTCTTCCTGACAACATTGTGGATAAAATAAGAATTGACTCCAGTCTCAAAAGTTTTTTTAAGATAGATTCATTACTGAATGAAAATCAATCATAAATATCACTTGTTTCTTATACATGAAAATTTTCCTATTTTTGAGTGCAAATATTTAATTTGCTGCTATGTACTTAATATTCATTCATTTGTTCCACTGCCTTCTGTCAGCTATTTTTGTCAGCAAGAAATTTAATTGTTCTTTTTTTTTGAAGCAAAGATTAGTTATAGGTGCATTTTGCTGCCTTTCTAGTTGTCTTCCTGTGATTATTATTTTATTTATTTATTTTATTTTTTGACTAAACAAAGGGCTGCAGTAAATACAATGAAATTTAGTAGCATGGTAGATCATAGAGCAGATATAAGGAATAAAGAGTGCTTTGGCAATCCAAATTTCAGACATAGTTAAATCATGTGACTTGTGACTAGATCTCATGCTCATAATTCATGCAAATCAGACTCTCCTTAGTTTTATATGAAGCATTTGTAGTCCAATTTCATCATTACATTTTTAAGATAAAATGGTGCATAGCTGCTCTGCATATGGATGCAATTTATGATTTGTGAAAGTTTCTGGAATAGCATTTCACTGGAGAGTGTTTTTTCCCACCATATTTTTGAAACATGCTTTTATAAATAAAAGAATATTTCAATGTACCCACATTAACTAAGCCTTGCCTTTTTTTTTTTTTTTTTTTTTTTTTTTTCTTGCACCAAGAGGGTTTGTAATGCATATGCTGACAGTAAATTTTGCTTGCAGTTTACAATTACCACCTGCCAAATATAGCGATATTGTACAAGTCCAACCCCTCTCTTCATTCCCGTGCCACAAGTCACATGGTTTATCTTTTCTTCACTTTTCCAACAGATTTTGAATGGTAATGTGCTCTATATTCTCTGTGGTAGATGGTCACTCAACTTAATGCATAGGAATTGACATGGTAGGTTGCAATTCAACTTAAACAATAAGTGCAGAATTTTTTATGTAATTTTTAATAGATATTGTGAAATTTCTGGCAATATATTTGCTGGATTTGACATAAAAATTTGCCTGCTATTTATTGAAATTAAATTATCTGTAAAACGTGATCTAATAAAGCAGATTGCATCCAACTTATGACTAGGAAATGTAGACCATTGTTCTTAGTCTATATTAAAGCTAACAAAATAGATCTCTGCAATATTGCACCTGCATAGACTTTCTCCCTTTCCAAACACTGCATGTCCAAAGTAGTACCAGAAGTGCTGACTTTCAAAATTTTCTTATGTGCTCTAGAAAGAACAGTTTTTCAAGGTAGTGGTGGTGGTGGGGGGGGCAGTATGATTAGACTTTTTTTTTTTTTTTTTTTTTAAGCAATTCTCCGTAGATGATATTTATTCCAGTAGTTTTACATTTTATGTACAGAAAGGGAATCAAAAACTTTTACAAAGGATAATGTAATATTTTTTTATAATTTAAATGAATTATTCTGTGTTACAACATTTACCTGGTCATCATCTTATGCTCATCAGTGACACCACAGAGAAAAATTCTGATCTTATTGCAGAAATCTCATAAAAGATCCTTCTTCTGAAGAACACTATGGAGCTCCCTGAAATTCAAATAATTTTTATTTTTCTACAAAAGTAACTAAAAGTGTTTCTTAAAATTTTGTGGGTGCTCCACATCCATATGATTTTTTCTGTGAGTGCTTGAGCCCCAGAGCACCCACGTAGTATCCTCTGAGTAGTCTTGCAGAAATGCCTTTACCCACAAGATAGCAGCAGCAAAATATAGCATTAAATGTAAATTCATTCAAAATTCTGCAAATGCAGGTACATTTATATCCACTTTGGTAAAAAAGGACTCACCCTCTTAACATTTTAACCATTTGAGTTTATTTTTTTTTAAATTTACTTCCAAAAATATGGCATTTACACGTACCTTGTAAAAGCTTCATAGGTATTTTGTTTCAAATATCCAACCTTCTTGTTATTTATAACTGATTTTGTGGATTAGGCATAGTGCTAATCTCAATAAATTTTGCAGTAAAAACTTTTTTATATTGTCTATTTGTCATAAGTTATGAAATTAATTGGTAATGAACATTTTTCCTACTTTAAGTTTAATATATGCATTGTTTGCATCACTTTCTGCATGAGTTTGCTCTTATACTTCCAAAGCACTGTGTCCCTTTCCCAGTACTTCATATAATTTTCATCACATTCCTGCTCCATCATTTCAGGACAGTCTTTTCGGTAATGGTGTAAGCGAGCCTCATTGATTTTTAGTCCTGACAGCAGTCGGACATCTGACCTTACAGCTTGTAAAGCATAATGATTAGATACTTTTTCTGCATACTTAGTAAAAAAAAAACTTTTCTGAGCAAATCCAGCTGGTGCGAGTTCAGAAGAACGATAAACATGTCTCAGCATGTGCATGTGTTTTGGGATTGAGGTATCTTCCCCCAAAGAATCAAAGAAATAAGCACACCGTGCTGCTAATGAAGCAGAGGGAGGGTGTGAGTTATTTAGAAGTTCGTGCCATGAATTGTGATTGATAGGTACTATGGCTTCATCTAAATCTAAATTTACCACAAATTGATGTGAGGTTAAGTGCCTGTAAAAACAATCATTGTATATTGCCATCTCATACCGTCTCTTCTGCCATAACGGGCTTCTTTTCTTCTCATCCAGTAGAGTATAATTTTTTATTACTAATTTCTTGAGATTTGCATAGTGCTCGAGAACTTTCCATGTATCAGGATGCACTTGATGTATATAAGTAAAGATGATGTCTGCTCCAAGCAGAAGTTGTAATTCCAACCATTCCAGAAGACGCAAACTGATGTCAATCATTCTGAAGTTGAGTGGCTTAAGACATACAACAAAACTACCAGAGGGAAACTCTTGAGAAGGGGGCACTTGAATCCATCGCATATGTGATGTGCAGTGATATGTAGAAACTGATACAGCTTTGGGGTGTCCATAATCTTTAGGTACTGGACAAGAAAGCAAGAAAGGGTGATAGTATTGCCCTGGTTTCGCAAAGTCCCAAGTATGAATCCACAGCTCTTGTTGCCTTGCATGTACCATTATGATCTTTTTTCCATCCACCTGCACATGACAGAGAAGTGGTGACTTAGTTTGGTTTTGGGTCATGGCTATGATACGAATGAGTGGTACATTTGGTCGGGGATCAAGATAAACCGAAAATAGGTGCCAAGTAGAGTTTGGCTCCACTTTTTGCCATACCTGATTGCTGTCATTATCATCGTCTGTAGAGAGAAAATGGTTACATTCTTTTACATCTTTGTCTTCATAGGCAACTATCATTGTAGCACTTGAGTGGATCAGCACTTGTTTGTGTTGATTGTGGCTAAAGTTGTAGTGATAGAAACAGTAATACAGCCAAATGGCTGTGATAAGGAGTAACATTGAAATTAAATACTTCCATGCCATTAGCAATTGAAATGAAAATGCTTAATTAAAGTTCTTGAGTTTGCATTAAGCATAGTTTTGTTATTTTTTGTGATGTTCAACACCATTCTATTGTTAGTTCCAAAATAGTTTTATCAGTACTGTCCTCTCTCTCCTTCCCTGATTATCTGAAAAACAAATTAAAATAAGACTTTCTTTTGATCTTTTAGAAATTGAGTTTCTTGAAGACCATGGATAATTAATTAACTTTTACTTGCAAAAGAAGAAAGCTACAGAAAGTTGAACGTTGAACTTGAACATCTAAAAAAAAAAAAAAAAAAAAATCAGTTTTAAATTTCACAGAAAAATATAAAATTGTATTTTATTATTCAGAATTACTGTCATAAGTTTTCATTTGCCCATAAGAAAAGTTTATCATACAAATGATTGGCATTTACTAAATAATTTTTATGGAAATTTCACTAGCAGATTACATTTTTCAGAAATCTTGAAGGAGAGATCAAAAGTTTGTTTTAATTTATGAACAGATTTTGCAGTCTCAATGATAAATTAATAAGTCATAAACTTCAGCGATACAACAACATTTTTTTGTCTGTTGAAATTATGCCTTTTTTACGAATAAACCTCATTAGGAGCCGAATGTTTCATACAAGAAGCGAGCGTAGCAAGTCTAGGGGCCTTGGCCCCTAGTATATATATATATAAAAGGAATATTTATATTTTTAGCTTACCTGCAAGTTTGAGAGGTCTTTATGATTTGGTTTGTTTGTCTGTTCTGTTTTCCAGTGTTCTAACTGCTGTAAATATACACCGATTTGTGCAAAATTTATGTTTTTCTATTACAGTACCATGTACCTTATTGAAAATGGTGTTAATAGCAATTAAAGTTCTTTTACAGAAGAAAAAAAATCCAATACATCACACTCTATGGGCTGTCATTCTTAAAAACATATTTTAGAGATATTCAGTTTTTTTAAAGAAAACAAAGTTGGCATACACATTATTAAGGCTCTCAAAATAATGCTCTCCATTGAGAACAATGTCTGTATTATTAATAGTTCTTCTACAGGAACACTCCAAAGAATTCTAATACATTACAGTCTGTGGCATTTCAAGGACACTAATACATTTCTAGCACTAGACAATGAGTATTAAATTTTTATATTCATCAGTCAAACATTGGGAAAAAAAATTAAAGGTTTTTTACAGGGTCTTATAAAATTGCATTTATAGTGATAATGCAACATGATCTTATCTCCAAAATCTCACCAGTGTTAAGGAAAATACATCGCCAAATTTGTCACAAAAATACTTTTGTGTTGGAAAGTGTTTTATAATCTATGCGTTTGACATGACTTATTTTTCTTGTTTTAACCAGCATTTAATTTCTCAGCCATGTTGAAGATGGCCTTCCCTCCACCCCACTCCCCCACTTTTTTTTTTGCAAACTTTCTTGAAAGAAAAATATATATCCTAACTAATATTATAAATGCGAAAGTGAGTTTGTTTGTTTATGACGCTTTCACGCCTAAACCGCTGAATCGATTAGGATGCATTTTGGTTTAGATATAGAGGGAACCCTGGAGTTGGTTATAGGCTAATTAGAATTTTAGATTTTTAATTATTTTTTTAATTATTAATTAAAAACCGTTTTTACGTTGCCATGCTTGGCGAGTTTCGCCCGTATCAATCAAATGATTCATGTTTTGAGCTAACAAGAATGCTATTGTTTCAATAAAGAAGCGCGTGCGTGCATCTGAAAAACATTAAATTCCACGGAAATTATGCCAGTTTTATGCCAAATCTTTCTATCAATAATAATAAAAATGAATGTTCTGCAGACAAATCTACAGAAAGCAGAGCTTTGAAAATTTGAGCATAGAAGCCCATGACTGTGCACCTGAAGCTCAGAATGTTGAAATTTTAAATACTTTTCTAATTATTAATTAAAAACCGTTTTATCGCCCGCACAAAATGATTTATGCTTTTGAAATAAAGCTGAAATTCTATTTTCAGATAAACATGCATTTGAAAAACATAAAATGGTATGGAAATTATGTTGATTTTACGCCAAATTAAAAAAGCATTAGAAAGAAAAGTCCAAATGTGTTTCTTCATAAATTTCCAAATCCTACCAATAATATAAAAACTCTACTGTTCGAGCCTCGTCAGGGGGAGATCCCCCTGAACCCCCCTAATTTTTTAGTTTTATTATTGCCATATTAAAACTATATTAATTAACTTGGCATTTTATCGCTCATCTTTCGCGTATTTCGCCTGGTAACCCATGTTGAAATTTTTAGGAGTGTAACCTATTTATAGAAAAATACATGTGGTGCATATTCTACAGCTTACGAAATAGTGTAACAATAGATTAAAGCTGTTGTGTACTAAAAATATTTGAATATACGTAAAAAATACATGTGGAGCATATTCTACAGCTTACGAAATAGTTTAACAATATCGAGACTAAAGATTGCTTTAATCTCGATATTAAAGCTGTTGTGAACTAATAGTATTTAAATACATGTAACATTATGTCGCTTTATTATGTCGCATTTTTGGGACACATTTTGCAATAAGGGTATTGAAAGATAAAATGACATAGTCATTAAAAAATGTGTATGTTTTTGTGTTTAGATGTTTTTGACTGAATCACACACAAATTGCTGAACGGATTTGGAAAAATTCGTAATGAAGATAGCTTATGCCCTGGATTAACATACAGGCAACCTTTCAAGCATATAGCATAAATAATTCTTTTACAAAACATTCAAAATAATTCTAATGTATTGCGCTCTATGGAATTATAGCTACTAAACCGAATTTAAAACTTAAGTTACACTATTCCTGAGTATTATTGTTTGTTTGTTTGTGGATTAAGACCGATTGACTGCACTAGGGTCCTAGGCCAATATGGGTTATTCCTCTGTGGGGAACTTTCTAAGGGATCCTAGCCCATATTTACGCGAGGTTTTGGAGAAAACCGCGAAAAACTGCGAGCGGCTAGGTCGACAGACTCGACCAGGGGTTGAACCTGGCACTTCCAGCCTTCCAGTTTTGAGAGTAGAACTTCTTAGACACTGGTGGGACCCTGAGTGTTATAGGCAACCTTTTATGCATATATCACAAATAGTTCTTTTACAGGGATACTCATAAGAATTACATTACACTCTATGTGTATCTCTGTAAGTACTGAACAGATTCCAAAACTTTTTTCACTGTTAGTAAGCTACACTATTCTTGAGTATTATAGGCTAAAATTCATACATGTAGTGCAAATAGTTCCTTTACAGGAACACTCAAAATAATTCTAATACATTACGCTCTCTGGGTATCTCTGTAACTATAGAACCGATTCTAAAACTTTTTCTCTAAGAAAAAGCTGCACTATTCCTGATTAGCGTAGGCTAAAATTCATGCTATAGCATAAATATTTCTTTCACAAGAACAACAAAAACAGTTAGCAAATACTGTCGTAAATGTATTCGCCAAATGCCTGAAAAAAATCTAAATTTAGTAACTCTGCTTACTCTCTTATTTTAAATGAATTATACTACCACGCATTATACTTCATATAAAATAAGTAAAAAGCAAATAATATTTAAATGCAGTTTCTTTTGTCGCAAACATATGTGTTATTCACACATGCTTCATTTCTTTTGGGACCTAACTCTAAAGCCGACGCAGACGAAGTCGCGGGTAGCAGCTAGTATTCAATAAAGTTATTGCCTTAAAATGTAACAAATGTGAATCGCATGTTTAGACACAGCTTGTTGTAATTAAAAACTTACGCAAAATTTATTTGTTTGAGTTTAATTTTTTTAAAAAGCGCATCACTTTTGGGTTCCCTAATTCTTGGAAAATTCATTAATCTTTTTAGTGTAAAATAATTTATAAAAGTGAAGCGTTAACTCTTCTTTTGATGGGGGAGACCAGAGCCTGATTACCAAATAGACCCATAAGGCCCGAGCCTATAGTAAAAAAATCTAGGGATCTAGTCTTTTCAAAACTACAATATTTATTATTTATACATGTGGAATGGGATAGTAATAAACATGGGTGCCCATAGGTATTTTTCTAAGGGAGAGGGGGGGCAAATTTCAAACGTTTAACAAATTTAGTTCTGGTTTTGCCATTTGTTTAAATCATGAGACAAACCCCCCCCTAAAACTCTGGGGGGGGGAAGTGCCCTACCTTGTCCAGCCTTATGGGTGCCCATGGGAATAGGTGGGAGGGGGGCCTCGAAATGATAGCGGACCTATAGATTAGAAAGTGTTAATCAGGCCCTGGGGGAGGCACATGCTCCAGCAAATAATTAAATGCCTCATACTTTTATAAATTATATTTTATTTTACACCAAAAAGAGTATATAATGAATTTTCTAATTGCCTCTATCGGTGAGCTCGGGTGGATTTGTGTATGTTGCAGTAAGTCTTTCGTCTTAAAATTTCTTTCAAAAATTAATTTATACCTTTTAGTCTATCTTAAAAAAAAAAGGTTTAATCACAGATAAACTTTTTTAGTCTGCTTTATTATATAGTTTGTCAAGGTGAGTAAATATTTTTGGCATTTTCTTCCTTCAGATATAACTCTTTCATGTTAGTGTAGTACAATACCACAAAGCTGGTTATAAAACAATTTGAATCCGAAAAAACAGCATAAAACCCACTAAAAGTTAAATTTAAAAATCCCGTTTTCGTTTTGAAAGAGAGCAGCAGAAAGTTGTTTTAATACGTTATTTTCAGTTAATGTCAGTTCCGTCAGATTCGTTAAACTAAGATTCAGGTGTAGTTTATTTTAGATAAGATTATCCAAAACCATCCTGCTTCTAAAAACGCGCTATTTCCCACAGTAAAGACAATTTTGCATCCACACCTGTTTATTAAAGTTCATTTTCCGTAAATTAAAACTCGGAAATTACAAACAGGAATGGCATTTCAGAATGCGAATGAGTTTATCTGGCATATGACATGCTTTTTTTTTTTTATGTTTTTAACAACCAGACTTACCTGATAATGAAAAGGCAGCAGAATCAAATCGTCTTGCGTGCGGTCGACCTTACGGCTGATCCTTTTGGATTAAAAAGGCAATTGGTTTATTTGGAACTCTGCAGTCGCCCACGTATCAAAAGCCGTGTGGGATGCTGCTCCATTACCGCAGGTAGTTTAGGTAATGAATGGTTTTTCACAGAATTTTTCAGAGAATACACGCTGGCGGATCCAGACGAGGAGATGTGCCCCCTCCCCCATACAAATTAAATTTAGACCATAAAAGATTGGCATTAATTTATTTCACATTCAAATGCATTTATAAGAGAAATAAGACAAAAATTTCCCCTCCTTCAGAACTTTTTCTGAATCTGCCAATAAAAGGACATTTAGTCCAGAACGTGTGCCTCCAGACCGGCCCCTGTCTTAAGGCTGATGCAAAGGTCTCCAGAGCCCTTGCTAAGGGGGGGGGGGCTTCCCCGCCCTTCCAACACTCACAAAATTCTATTAAACTTGGCAAAATTGGTGAAAAAAAAATTAACGAAAACTATCATTTACTTTCTGTTTCTGGTACACTTGGCAAAATTACGCAAATCCAGTTCGCAAAAGTAAAAATCTGGAGTGACTCCACTCGACTTTCCGAACACTTACGATTAAGATCGTTACCAAGCACTTAAATAAATTTTAATCAATGAATAATTCAAACATATACCAAATTGAAACTCAATCGAATGCACCGTTTAAACGCTTGCGCACTTTCAAGAATTTCTCCCCATATGCCATAACATAAAAGAAAGTTTTGTCGTAGCCCTTTAGGAGAATTATAAGTCCTATACACACCAAAATCAATACCGGTCTTAGGATGGTGGTTTATAACATGTATACCGAATTTGAGCTCAATCGAATGTATCGTTTAAACGCTAGCGCACTTTCAAGAAATTCCCCCCATAGGCCATAATGTAAAAGAAATCTTTGTCGTAGCCCTGTAGAAAAACTATAAGTCCTATACACACCAAAATCAATACCGGTCTTGCGACGGTGGTTTATGACATATATATCCAATTTGAGCTCAATCGAATGCTCCGTTCAGGAGCTATCGTGTTCACTCACATACACACACACACACATACATACATACATCTCGTAAAAATAGCATAAATGGATTCAGAAGCCCTCAAAACGTGTAAAAACACCAAAATCTCGAAGTCGAATTTTTTCATGATTACAATACTTTCCTTACATGGTACATGTTCGGAAAGTAAAAAGTTAGTAATCTCTACTTATTATAAAAGAAGATGCCTGTGTGTGGGTGTGTTGGCGGCGTTACGGACAAACTGCTACACCTAGAAACACCAAATTTGGTACTCAGGAAGTTCTATACATGAAGTTGTGCACCTCGAAGCGATTTTTTCAAAATTAGACCTAGAATTTTTTTATTTTATGTTTTATGCGATTTTTGGCATTTTTTCTCACCTAATTCGTAATAACGGCGAAACCGTTAATCGTAATAACGGCCCTCACAGCAAAACGACGGCATTTGTATCATCGAATAGAGGAGAAAATTTTCTTTTAAAAACAGTTTGTTCTGAGTACGTAACATGATTTACCGATTTTTAGGAATTTTTTCACTAAGCATCTTTTTGGCGAATTTTTTTGTAAAATAATTTTAAAACTTTCGCATCTTGGATTCTATCCGTCATAACATTTTGATATTTGTACAAATCGTGAAACATTCTTTTCTCCCTCTTTTAAAATGAAAACGAAAAAATTATGTAAATTAGAGGATTTTTTACGAATTTTAATGCAACCTAATGTTTAGAATTTTTATGTTGGGTTGTTGCTACAAAGGATTAGAAAAAAGGTTTTTCAACCTATCCATAGAAATTTTTAATGGGGCATTGTCCGTATTTTCAATTCGCAAGTGAGGATCGATGCAAGGACGTAGCCAGGGGGGGGGGGTCATAACCCCCCCCCCATGAGGAATTTTTGCCATACAAAATATATATTCTTCACTACATTATAACAGACACGTATACATATATATGAGTTGTAGTAGTCGTAACCCCCCCATGAAAAATTTCTAGCTACGCCCCTGGATCTATGACGTCCGTTGCTTTAAGATAGGTAAAAATTACGCCACAATTTTAACTCATTTATTCTAGCTCTTTTTCCAACACAATGGAGACGATATTTTGATTAAAATTTACTGTAGAAATGAACTAAGAAATTCACGATTATTATTATTAGAAGTGGTATTTTTATCCGTTGCTTATTGAAATGTCTTAACGCAGCTGAAAATGTTCATTTTAAAAGTTACAAAGTTCATTTTAAACGATATATTAAAAATTTTCTATTTACTTTTTTACTTCCTTATACTACGTACAAGGAAGTAATGTGATTCCGAAAAATTTTGGGGGCCAAATTTCGACAAAAAATCCGATTTTGACTACCTCTAAATTTAATTTTAAGAATTTTTTCGATGCATCTCATCGTAGGCTAGCATGCACGATCATATTAACGCGTCTGCAACTCATTTTGACCAGCGGCGAGTTTATTGTGGTCAGTTTTTCCATGCCGTCTGTACGTACGTACGTATGTATGTAACTCACATATCTCAAAAACTATGGGTCGTAGAATGTTGAGATTTGATATTTAGGATTGTTCTATGATCTAGTTGTGCACCTCCCCTTTTGGTCGCAATCGAATGAATAGTTTATGTACAGGACCGCACAAAAGATTCGAAATACATTACGCTCTATGGGCCGAAATTCATTAAACTCGCATATCTCAAAAACTATTAGGCGTAGAATGTCGAAACTTCATATTTTGGATAGTTGTAACATCTAGTTGTGCACCTCCCCTTTTGGTTCCATTCGATTAGATAGTTTATCTACAGCACCGCCCAAAACATTCGAAATACATTACGCTCAATGGGCCGAAATTCATTAAACTCGCATATCTCAAAAACTATGAGGCGTAGAATGTTGAAACTTTATATTTAGGATTGTTGTAACATCTAGTTGTGCACCTCCCCTTTCGGTTCCATTCGACTGGGTAGTTTATCTACAGAACCGCCTAAAGGATTCGAAATACATTACGCTCTATGGGCCGAAATTCATCAAAGCGTTTTTTAGAGGTATTGGGCTATTTCAAACGACTCAGAAGTGATATATGCTGTAAAGAGTTAGAAAATGAATTTCTCCATTAAAAAAAGTGTCTTTATCATTTACAGTTAGTCTACAGGAACACTCAAAAGATTTCCAATACATTACGGTCAATGGCAATTTTAGGAGATTCATCCATTTCAAGCACAATACCGTCCTACCACATAAGTTAGGTAATGGTCCGACCACGGTCACGTGCCTCCTTCAAGAACTATGCCAAAAGTCGCCAAGCTTGGCGACTTTTTTGTGTACGTGTGTGCATATTTAACTCTCAAATCTCAAAAACTATTATGAAATTCCATATATAAGATTGTTGTAACATCTAGTTGTGCATCTCGATTTTTGGTTAAAATCTACTGGAGAGTTTATTTACAGGACCACCGAAAAGAATTTCAGTACTTTAATGTCTATGGACATCTTCAATATAATACAATTGTAGACAGTCATTGTTTGGTACATGCCCAAAATCTCGCCGTCTGTCCTCGACCTTGGCGAGTTTTGCCTAAATGTCGCCAAATTTGGCGATAGTCGGTCATTTGGTCCATGCCCAAAGTATCGCCATTTGTCATCGTTCTTGGCGAGTTTCGGCGAAATATCGCCAAATTTGGCGATAATCTGTCATTGTTGGTCCATGCTTAATATCTCGCCAAATGTCGTCGACATTGACGAGTTTCGCCGAAATATCGCCAAAAATTATTTCGTATTTTGTATAACTCTAAAACTTTAACCCGTAGAATTTTGAACTTTTGTATTTAGAACTATATTATAATATCTAACGGTTTTCAATATCTTTTTTGACAGCAATCGACTGGGATTTTATTTACAGGCTGAGCCAAATGACTTTAAATACATTAAGGTGTATGGATGCATTCAATTGATTGAAAGTCTGTGGTCAATGACTACTTTGGCTATCCCCAAAATCTCGCAAACTATTTCAAGTTTGTCGGCTTTTGGTGAAATATCGCCAAATAAAGTGTCAGAAAGAAATCTTTCAAATTGAACTCAGCTTGGCGATATCGAAATGTTTGGCTAGAAATCGCTATATCTTACTATTATTGATATTTTATATCTTTCAAACAAATAAGTTTAGAGGAAGAGCGTAAAAAATATTTTTGATTTAATAGACGTGCAAGGAAGTCATGTGTTGGACACATCAGATTTTTTATTTTTGGCATTTAATTATGATGCAGGCGTTGCCTAACATATACATGCATGTTGCGAGTATAGCTGTATTTTAACGTTGACTCCTTAGCGGTCCTACATAAAGCAAAGTTTTAATGATACCGTTTGAAAACTACTATGCGAAATATCGAAATTAACTCTCTCAACCAACCGGGGTATCCTTTACGGCAGTTAAACAGTGACGTCATAAATTAAAAAAATGCGTGAAATTTGTAAACTCTGCAACTCTAACGCCCTGTTACAATTAAAGCGGGAATAAATATAGCTCCTCGAGATTACACAGTTTGATGTTTTTCAAGAGACAGGACCATTGAGGATATATAAGATATGGCCTTGGATATTTTCACCCCACGGTGAGATGAAATGATTTGTGGTGCTAAATACGTCAATCTTATAAAACTATGCATAAATTAAATATAAATGGAGAGTTTCCTTAATGGCAACCATTATGTGAAATGATTATTATTTATGCTAATGCGTAAATTGCAAAGAATCGCCAGTTACGAAGAATAGATTTGATTCCTATAAAAATAGTTGCGGGTGACATAGCTCCACGAGAGAATCCTTTACTTTTTAGCACGTCATTTCCCGTCAAAAAATTGTCACGATTATTTTTAACAGCACTGGCATCTGCTGAAAAATGGAAGAACGCGATAACAGCTGAATAGATGGCCCAACTCTGAAAAAAGGGCATCCGTTGCCATCGCTCGATTTAACTACCAGCAAGATGGCGGACGATCGAAACGTTCACCGTGTGCCACAGATCTAGAGACCCTTTTTTTTTTAAAAAAAAAAGGGGTCTCTAGATCCTTTCATCTTTGTTTAAAGATATCTATGAGGCGTTTAATCATGAAAGGCTGAAATTTTGTACATCACCTCTTTAGTGTATGGGGCACATTTTACTAACTGGGATTTTTTTTTTTACCCTACGGGGGTCATATACAATTTTAAAAAGTGGAGCTTTGAAAATTAACAAGAGAATTTTTTTAACGTAGTATTTTTTCCGACCTTATTTTGTACATTTTTTTTTCAATTTACACTGTCAACTTATCTCTAATAGATAAAGAATTAAAGCTTGTTACCACTTTTTGGGACACCCTGTATAGTTTGTAAACTAATATGTAATTTTTAAGAACTTGAGGCGTTAATATTTCTGTTGACGTGATATAGACAGAAATAAGTAGTTAAGAGTCGCAAGCTTTTTTAAAAATTAGGTACTATTTTACAGTAACTAACATTTAATGAATTTTCCAAGTATCAGCGCCGATGATCGATGAGCTATAGGAGGAATGTATTTGTGTATTGCAATAAGTGTTCGAGATTGATATTAGGTTGTAACGAAAGTTTCCCGCCACTGTGTTGTGAAATCTGTAAAAGAAATATAGTTATCATTGAGTACAATGTGTCTCAAATGGAACTATCACTCTAGCGGATTAGAAGCATCATTTATTTCCAGTTCTGTTGCAAAAATTTTGCTACAGAATATCGACGAATTATGTGTACAGCTTTAAGTACTATTGTTTTGTCATCTGACACTGTGCAGGTTTGGTACCGAAAGTTCATAAACAAGGACTATGACATTCAAGAAGCAGAGAGTTCTGGCTGGTCTATTGATGTTGATGAGGCCAGCCTGCGAGAACTTGGGGACGAAGATCAGTAATTAACCACTCGACAGTTATCTAAGGAGTTAGAAGTTAGTTTTTCAAGAAGACTTGGCGGAAAATCTTCGTTACAACCTGATAATTTCCTCAGAAAACATTTTTACCTTTCAAACCATCTTTGAATGAAAAGTTTGATTTAAAAAAAACTTTTTTTAATTCAAAGATGGACTGAATATAATTAGTTATATTATATACTATAGTATAGTTATATTTATTTTCTCTACAGCCTGAGACTGCTCGTATTTCAAACCTTGGTCGTTTATCAAATTAATATTTGTGTAGGTGGGTGGGGATGATAGTTCCCATGTGTGTTACAAAGCACTCTCAACTCAAAATTTTAACCCTTTGAGGCGCAGCCCTTTCCCAATGCTGTAAAAAGGGCAGCCGTTGCCATCGCTTGACTTAACTACCAGCAAGATGGCGGACGATCGAAACGTTCATCGCGTGCCACAGATCTAGAGACCCTTTTTTTGACGACAGCTGGCTGTGCCCTCGTCCGCCATCTTGCTGGTAGTTAAGTCAAGCGATGGCAACGGCTGCCCTTTTTACAGCATTGGACAATCTATCCAGCTGTTCTCGCATTCTTCCATTTTTCAGCAGAGGTCGGTGCTGTTAAAAATAATCGTGACAATTTTTTTACGGGGAAATGAGTGCTAGAAAATAAAGGATTCTCGTGGAGCTATGTCACCCTCAAGTATTTTTATAGAAATCAAATCTATTCTTCGTGACTGGCAACAGTCAAAACGTCAGAGTTTGGTGTTCCCAGAGCGGGAACACTGTGCGTTAAAGGGTTAAATAACCATCTGGTTCAGTTGATAATTTTGAAAGTTCTTTCGTTCGCTCTCTCTCTCTCGCTTTTATATATATATAATCTATAGAAAGATAGAGAGACAATATATATATATATATATATGTGTGTGTATTTCGGGTATCTCTCTATTCTAAAAAAAAGTAAAGGCCGCTGGCGCTGTCAATAGCTTGTGGACCTATCTCCTCCTAAACCGTGGGGATTTGAGTTTCGACTAAGGTGCCCACAGATTTGAAAAATTCCGAGGAACCTCCTAAGCTGACTTAAATTTCGAAAATCGAATTATTTTAGAAAATATTAATAAAAAACTGAAAAAGTAAACAGAATGGTTGCCAGATTTGGCATAAAATCATTCATTCCTTTGCAACAAAGCGTTTCCAAGTATCTAAAATCGCGTGAAATTTACAAAGTTAACACAAAAAGCCTAATCACTTCTTCACCTTTTACACGATCCGCTTGAAAATTTTCATGATCATGTATAAAATTATAGAAAACAATCTGCGCTTCTTTAAAAATCTGAAAATCCACCCGTTTCCTCCTTTTTAAGCGATTTTTCGCTATTTTCAGCACCATTTTATTTCCGAGAGTTAAAAAAGTAAATCATTTGCGTCACAAAATTACCCTTTCAAGTGATTATGACGTCATACAATTGGGATTCAAATTCGTTTAGAAAAGCTTTTCCAGATTACACAGCTTATTATCATTTTCTTTTTTTCACAAATAAATCGTTTGCATGGACATGAGAATAGCTGTGTACACAAAACGAAATCTTTCGATTGCGAAAAGATTCCGCGAGTTTCCAGAACAGCATGAAATTTAATTTGGGTATCTCTCTATTCTAAAAAAAGTAAAGGCCGCTGACGCTGTCAAAGCTTGTTGGCCTATCTCCTCCTAAACCGTGGGGATTTAAGTTTCGACTAAGGTGCCCCACAGATTCCAAAAATTCCGAGGAACCTGCTAAGGCCGCTGGCGCTGTCAAAGCTTAGTTGGCCTATCTCCTCATAAACCGTGAGGATTTAAGTTTCGACTAAGGTGCCCCACAGATTCGAAAAATTCCGAGGAACCTGCTAAGCTGACTTAAATTTCGAAAATCGAATTATTTTAGAAGATATTAATAAAAAACTGCAAAAATAAACAGAATGGTTGCCAGATTTGGCATAAAATCATTCATTCCTTTGCAACAAAGCGTTTCCAAGTATGTAGAATCACGTGAAATTGTCAAACATGAAGTAGAAATAAACCCATTTTACGCCAAAATAAAAACTACATGAAATAAGTAACTCAAAATGTGTTATATAAAGTTGACAATTTTCAAATAGTAAGTTCGCTTAGACAACAGTAGTTTAGAATTAGCGATTATCCGTTTTTCCAAAACAGAATAACTAATATCTTGAAAATGAAAAATAATTAAAATGCCGATTATTTTAAATCGGCCAGCTGGATTATTTGCTACCAGTAGAAATATTTGGCGGCGTTAACTATGCCATTATAGCAGTTACAGTACACTTTGGATATTTGCTCGCGCGACGAGATGGTACAATTCGTGGTGCTAAGTACGCCAATCTGCAAACGATTGTGTAAATGAAAATATAGATAACGGTTTTCCGGTAACCTTAAATGAACAGTAAATATAGGTTGTGAGCATGTGTAAATCGCCAAATAATGAAAAGTCGCCATTGGTGGCAAGCTATCCTATCTGTTCCGTAGCTTTTATTAACTTTACATGTACGCAAGTCGCCAAATAATGAAAAATCGCCATGGGTGGCAAATTCGCAAGGTGTCCAATAGGTTTTACATTATTAAAAATGCAGCTGAAACAGATGTTCTGATTTTATTATGCTTTAGCTCCTAATTAATATAACTTTTGAATGGCAACATTGAATATCATTGTGTTTCTGAGGAGTGCAAATAATTTTTCCAGCGATTATAAACGGAGTCCGCACTCCAGGTGGAATCCAAAATATCTTCCGTGTTATGAGGGGGGGGGGGGATCTACTGTAGTGTGAAGTTTAAATTTTTATGTACCAACCCAGACAGCACATAAGCTTAAATCAAGTTTGACATTTCTTTGAATTTGACGCATTAATGCAAGCTTGACAGTTCAACTCATTCTAAGCTGGCAGCAAGCTTGCAGGAGTCAAGTTGAATTGTCAAGCTTAAATACAGCTTGATTTAAGCTTGAAAATTGATACTCGCGTGATTTTTCCTTTTTAAAGGAGCGTTGATGGTGCCATCTGTGAAAGAGAATGGACATTAATTGTCTAGCGTCCTCAAATTTGCTGAAAGTTCGTAAAAGATGTGTTTTATTTTATATTACCAGTGCCATATTACCGGCAGGGCAAACGGGGCAACTGCCCAGGGCTTACAGATTTTAGGGCCCAAAAATCTTACATCTTACACTTTTGTAATTTTAAAATAAAATTACAAAGGATAAAAAAAATTCAGAAGTTAAATAATTTTTTTAATTATAAAGTATGAACAATGAAAATAATTCAAATTTACATTTGTATAAATTAATTTAAACTTATTTTTAATTCTTCGAAATGCTCTATATCGATATAGCATACCAATATGTAGGAAAATAACTAACCGCATTTGTAAAGAGAATTTTTAGCGTTAAAAAATAGCAAAATTTTTCAATTATTTGTTATTTTAAGAAATATTTACAAAAATGACTAAAGTGTTTGTATTCCATACATGTTATGTTAGCAACTGTGATATAGCATTTCGAAGTAACGTTTATTTATCTGTTTCTTTGATTTCAGATTACTTAACACAAAATTTGTGTTAAGTAAGTAAACCCATTCTATATTTCCAAATATGGAAATTCTTCAAAATAAAATACAATTATACTACGAAATTGATTTCAAAATCAGTCGTTTGTCTCGAGTTTAGCCAGCAGTATTGCTTCATGAGTGTTGCGGTACTGAAAGTTTTAAAACGTTTTTTTTTTAATTTAATTTATTTTGATGCATTATTTTAATTTTGATGCATCCCACGCAAAAATAAAAGAAACAACACATCGCCCACTTATCAATCTGGCGAGAAAACAGCGTGGTAAGTCACTTCAAACTTTAGTCATAGCTGCACAAGGCTCCGGTGGCGGAATGGATAGCGTGCTCGACTGCGAAGCCAAAGGGCCCGGGTTCTATTCCAGCGACGAACACTCGATGGAAACAGATTAAATTAAATTGAAATTTCAGCGTAGAGGGGGAAAATGCGCGGAAAAATAAATTATGTGGGGCGCGTTAGCCAGCGGGCCCCCCGTGCATTTAAAAGAATTTTTTTTGGAAAATTTTTTAAGCTTGAAATGTCAAGCTTAATGCAAGCTGAGCAAGTGTAAACTAGAACACTTGATTCAAGCTTACACGCTTGGAATTTTCAAGCTTATTGACTTGATAAATCAAGCTTGCTGCAAGTTTGCTGTGCTGTCTGGGAATGAACCAGCAAGAACCAAGCAATGTGTAGCTCAGTAACATTCTATCTGATCCAATCTTCGGGTTTTGTCTGTTGAAAGTATGTCTTTTTTACGAATAAGCCTTATTAGGGACCGAATGCCTTATACGAAAAGTGAGCGTAGCGAGTCTGGGGGCCTTGGCCCCTAGTATATATATTTTTTTTATTCTATTCTATGAAGCCTTCTATTGCTACGTCCTTGCTCGATAATTATTCTTGGTAGTTCAAAAATTTGTCTTGCTAGTTCTTAATGTTCCTTTTAGAATTACGTCAGTTGTCTGGACAGCTTACAAAATGTTTCAGTGTTTCTTATCTCCTTTTACACGCGTATTCCGTAAAGTAATAGACATAAGCGATCTGACCTCTATTGTGTTATTTATTTTTCTCTCTCTTCCAAGTGTCAACATTTTTGTTTTTACTCTCCTCCTAATATTGATTTGGCAAAAGGGCAGTTGGACACTTGCCGGTTTTTTATCCCTTAGCCCAGTTTTTACAAGCTGAAAAATAAATCTTTTCTCTTTTGCTTTTACGCAATGGGCATAGTATTTTTTAGAAAACAAACATTAAGGAAATGGAGGACGATCGAAATCCCTAGAAATCGTCTGCGGACAAAAAAAAAATAAATAAATAAATAAATAAATATCGATTTTTTAAAACTTTAAGCTATGTTTATTGCTGAGAATGTTTTTTTTTTTTTTTTTTTTTTTTGTCTCTCTCTCTATCTCTCTCCTTTTCTTCTTGCAAGAGTGCAGCTGCATTAAAATAACTTTTCGATTTTAGGTTTTGAAAAGCATAAATATAACATTATCGTTAGCGTGTAATTGAGAAATGTTCTAGTAGGTGCTTCATGGGCGGACATAGGCTTAAATATATTCAGTATATTATTCTGTATATTTAAGACGCAAGACTGTTGCTTCGGATACTTGGTAAATTACTGGCTCTGTTTTCATTAATTTTGTATTACAGGAAGACTATTCGCGTCACAGGTAAATGAGAGAAATTTCCTTTTTCGAGCCTTTATTAAGGATATTGAGTTGAATCTTCAATTAAAAAAAAAGGGATAGACATGTCTTCGTTTAAAGTAAGTTCACTGTTAGCTATTGAATTTTATATTCAAAGAGTAAAAGGGAAAAGTTTTAAACAACTTCAAAAAATCTGATGTGGACAACACATGACTTCCTTGCACGTCTATTAAATCAAAAATATTTTCTTCGGCACACTTCATCTAAACTTATTTTGTTTGAAAGAGATAAAATATCAGTAATAGTAAGATTTGGCGATTTCTAGCCAAATATTTCGATATCGCCAAGTTGAGTTCAGTTTGAAAGATTTCCTTCTGACACTTTATTTAGCGATATTTCACCAAAAGCCGACAAGCTTGAGATAGTTTGCGAGATTTTGGAGATAGCCAAAGTAGTCATTGACCACAGACTTTCAATGAATGGAATGCATCCATACACCTTAATGTATTTAAAGTCATTTGGCTGACCCTGTAAATAAATTCTCAGAAGATTGCAGTCAAAAAATATATTGAAAACTGTTACATATTACAATATAGTTCTAAATACAAAAGTTCAAAATTCTACTGGTTAAAGTTTTAGAGTTTTACAAAATACGAAATATTTTTTGGCGCCAAATTTGGCGATATTTCGGCGAAACTCCCCAAGGTCGGCGACATATGGCGAGATTTTAAGCATGGACCAAACAATGACTGCCTATCGCCAAATTTTGCGATATTTCGCCAAAACTCGCCAAGAACGATGAAAAATGGCGATATTTTGGACATGGACAAAATGACTGATATCGCCAAGCTTGGCGATATTTCGGCAAAACGCACTAAGGTCGACGACAGACGGCGAGATTTTGGACATGGACCAAACAATTAGATTCGCCAAAATTGTCATATTTCACCAAAACTCGCCAAGAACGATGACAAATGGCGATATTTTGGGCATGGACCAAATGACAGACTATCGCCAAACTTGGCGATATTTCGGCAAAACGCACTAAGGTCGACGACAGACAGCGAGATTTTGGGCATGAACCAAACAATGACTGTCTACAGTTGTGTTATATTGAACATGTCCATAGACATTAAAGTATTGAAATTCTTCTCGGTTGTCCTGTAAATAAACTCTGCAGTATATTGGAACCAAAAATCGAGATGCACAACTAGATGTTACAACAATCTTATATATGAAATTTCAACATTCTATGACTCATAGTCTTTGAGATTTGAGAGTTAAATATATGCACACTGCACACGTACACCAAAAGTCGCCAAGCGTAGTTGTTGAGGGAGGCACGTGACCGTGGTCGGATCATTACCTAACTTATATGGTAGGACGGTATTGTGCTTGAAATGGATGATTTCCCCTGAAATTGCCATTGACCGTAATGTATTGGAAATCTTTTGAGTGTTCCTGTAGCAGAACTATAAATCATAAAGACACTTTTTTTAAAGTAGAAATTCATTTTGTAACTCTTAAATGCATATATCACTTCTGAGTCGTTTGAAATAGCCCAATACCTCTAAAACGTTGAGACGTCTGTTAAAAACTCCTCAAAGTAAATTTAGAGATACTCAAAATCAATTTTTTTTCAACCAAATCTGCATACCGAAATTTAAAATCATTATTCTTTCTTTTTACTTCCTTGTATGAACTTTATATACGAAGAAGGAGCTCATGGTATCCTCATCAGATTTTCTTCAAAATCGAATTGGAGGATGCAAACACGTCTTTTTCGCAGAGCAACTGGGTGGCGGGCTAATGGAACAACAGTTGTCATGGGACTATATAATTTACTGCAGACCATTGGTGTATTCTAGAAGTGAAGAATAGAGTATTTGCTAGCCATGGTGACTTTTCATTCGTGACTTTCGCGTGCGCATAATCGGTAATCCCTTTCAGGTTGCAAAAAGAACAGTGATTCATACTGTTCCTTTGCTAGAAAGTGCTATAATCAGCATTACCAAATAGCTTATCTAGCCAAAGCATGGCAAATACCGGAGGTGAGCCCATGCTAATAACTCGAAAGGAATATGAACATTATGGATCAGACGCCACGGTACGTAGAAAGTGTCACCAGTAGATTGATCAATTCATTTGATTCTCTGAAAAATGAAAACTAATGTGGCTCAGTGACATTGTAGTTTGTGAGATGACTGTATCTGGGCCAGACAATGACAAATGACTAGTGCATGGAAAAGTATCCCCAAAGACATGCTTTTACAGAATTTTGTTGTTAAACCAACGCATCGCAACAAATGAAAAAAAATTCTGTAAACAAATGAGCACAACAAAACTTTATTTGCTACCTCACTACATCGTTGTAAACAATACCAAATTACTGTTTCAAAGCTACAATGGGGGCGTATTGTTGTCGATGAGAAAGATTTGCAGCAATAAAAACATAAATCATTTCTATCTAAGCTCTTGAGATTGATGCTTGGATTCCCTCTTTATCTTTTATAACTACTATATTCTTGTGCTTGAAACTGTGTTTTTTTCTACTTTTTGAGCATTTTGAATTAAGTAGTTCAATTTTTTTCTCCCAAAATGTTTTTCGTTGCACCAGTTCCGAGTCTCGCTGTCTCACAAAGTGAGTCGGACTCTGATGTCGACGAATTTGTGGATGCAAACTCCTCGCTTGCTTCCTACGCTACGGCGTTTTCGCATTCTCTGGCAGTCCCCGAATACTCTCCTCAGTATCCACAAGATCTGATGGAAAGTTTTTTGGACGACTGCTTTTTAAGTGTTGCAGGACCCAAATACTCTCCTCAGTATCCGCCAGATCTGATGGAAAGTTTTTTCGACGACTGCTTTTTCAGTGTTGCGCCGTTGATGCAATTAAGTAATGCACAACAGGCGAAAAGTAAAAAAATTAGGAAGCGTTTAGCTTGCCTTCTTTTTTGCTTTAAGATCCAAAATATAAAAGCCTAATGCTTTTTATGTGGTTTTTGGCTCACATTTAAAAACCGAAGGCCGGTCGGAGCGTCCGTAGCCATAAGCTCCCCAGTGTTTCCCCTCCTTGGGGGTCCAGTAACAACAACAACAACAAGCCGAAAATATTTCTTTAATACGCCTCTCTTTAGTACGTCTTTATCGATTATACGCCGATTTTGTAAAGTCCGAAGTCATTCCTATACTTTATAATGTTAAAATATTTCTTTTATACGTCTAGGATTTTCTTTAGTACGTCGTTTCTCAAAATATTTTTAATTTTTTTCCCTCATTGATAACGACTATTGCCATGACTTCTCTCCTCTTTAAGGCCAGCGTCCACTCACGTGCGTTTCAGTACGCTAGAATGGGAACTCAATGTATTTTTCAGAATCTTGAAGACGGATTGGAGAGAAAAGTGCCCCCACTGTGCGGTGGGCGTGCTTTTGTGGTTTCACGCGTTACCCTTTGTCGGCGAATCCCGACTGGTCATTAAAAGCCAATAAATTCTTCCCTGCACTGTATCCCCCCTTTTACAATGCCTTGACCATTAGAAAAAAACCCGCTGCGTCCGGAAACGGACGTGAGTGGACCCGGGCCTTCACACCTGCGATAGGATTGCACCCAAAGTGTGAAATTTTGCTTACAAAAGGAGAAACGTTCTATTGTGAAGATTCGGCAGAGGAGAAATTCTTAATGCGGTTCCACGCTATTGACGATTTAGCGCGCATCAGGGCGATAAAACTTGCGATTAAGCGAGCGCGAAATCTCTGCAGAATGACCCAAGAACAATCAGAAACCTGTTCGTTAGGGGGAAGGACGATATCCGATGACTATAGAATACTCCCCCAGTTGGCAATTAAGGTTCATTGCCAAAGATGGTAACCTTTAGTCTAGAATCTCACCCCCCCCCCTCCAGAGGAGGCCTGTGAAAGCAAATAAAATTTGTTTCTTTCAGTCTGACTTTTACAGAGACGCTGGTAGGTCGTGCTTATCTTTCTTCAACATGTCTTTTAAACGAAAAGCTCTAAGTTTGGAAGAAAAAATTAATATTTTAACAGAAGTGGATAAAAATGTCTCCATGTCTAAAGTAGACATTGCAAAAAAGCTGAACATTAATGTATCAACTTTAGAAATTTTGATTTATAAAAGGCAAGAACTCGAAAAGAACGCATCTGCCTGTTCTTCTACTGTTGCTAAGAGGCAGCGTGTTCGTGCCGGTAAAGTTCCGGAAATTGATTCTTTGGTTTCGCAGTTCTTCAAGTAATGCAGAGCTGTATTCCTGTGAGCGGGCCGATGCTCATTAATAAGGCACTTGAAATTGACAAGCAAATGGAAGTGAAAGAGTGCATATTTTCTGGAGGATGGCTCCATAAATTTAAAATACAGAATGGAATAACCTGCCAAATGCTAAGGGGTGAATCGAAATCTGTACCACTTGAAACTGTTGAAGAGTGGTTTAAAACTCTTCCTGACAAACTTGCTGAATATGAACTAAAAAACGTATTCAATTGTGATGAAACCGGACTCTTTTATCGCTTGCTTCCTTCAAGGACTCTGTCACTAAAAGGTGAGCCATGTCATGGTGGGGAAAAAAGCAAAGAGCGTATAACAGTTTTACTGTGCACGAATGCTGATGGATCAGGAAAGTTAAAACCATTTGTTATAGGAAAGTACCAAAATCCCCGGTGTTTCAAAAATATTAAAACCTTTCACGTGCAGTACGACTCCAATAAAAAGGCCTGGATGACAGGAAAATTGTTTAACGAGTGGTTGATGAAATTGGACAGAAAAATGGCACAGGAAAAGTGCAAAATAATATTGTTCATGGACAGCGGCGGATCCAGAAAAAAAATTCTGGAGAGGGCACAAGACAATTTTTGTCACATTTCCTTATAGAATGACTTGAATTTACAAAATAAGTCAATCTTCTATAGTCACTTCTAAGTGGGGGGGGCACATGCCCCTGTGCCCCCCTCTGGATCCGCCAATGTTCGTGGATCAGTGCCCCTCTCATCCTCCCGATACCAAATTTCTCAAACATATACAAGTTGTTTTCTTCCCAGCTAACTGCACAAGTCATTTGCAGCCCCTTGATTTAGGAATAATCAGGTGCTGCAAGCACCATTATCGTCAGAAGTTAGTGCAGTTAGCTGTGGAAAATATATCGGACGGCAATATAAAAAAAGGTAAACATCTTACAATTGATGAATTTTATTTCATTTGCGTGGAATAGTGTATCAAATCAAACCATTCAGCAATCCCATATCAAAGGTGGCTATCCATCTCGGGAAGAAGAGATCACAGTAGAAGAAACAGAACCAAAAATTAATATCGAATGGCACTTATTAAATTGTAATTATTCATTTGAAGAATATGCAGATTGCGACAGTAATGTGCAAACAACAAGTGTCCTTAGTGTTAAGAAATTAATTGCCTGCAATAATCCAAAAGAAGCAAGCAGCAGTGAGGATGATACAGATGACGATGAAACGAATGCTGCTCCTCCAACATTTCAGCAAGCTGTGTCGTATTTTGAAGGACTGAGAAAGTACTTTTTATGCAACGAAACTACAGAAAGAACATTGCAACAGCTAAACGATATACAAAAACGCATTGTATAATATTAATAGAAATAGTTCTCGTCAAACATCTATGATGGACTACTATTTTTCTCCTAGGGCAAAAAAAATATGATAAATAATAATAAATTTTTGTGATACGTAGCACATAAAAGTTTTATATTATTTTTATTTTATCTTTAGCTCAACGACAATTTAAGTGACAACGATAAAATTAAAATAAACATCGAAGTTTTATGGTGATGCCATCTACTGGGTAATTTTTTTTTAGTCATTTCTTTTGTACGTCTTTTTCGTTATAACGTCTTTTCCTGGCAGTCCCTAGAGCGACGTACTAAAGGTGCTCCACTGTATCTGCTTTTTATACGGTTTTTGGCCTGTGGACAATTAAAAACCGAAAATTTTTCCTATCCGATGTGGCGCCACCTTGTCGCAGTGGATAGGCTTTGAATATGAAACTAAGAGTGCCACAAAAGGTTTGAAAGAACCTTTTCTTTATGTTTGAATTTTTCAATAAAAATTGTGTAATAAGTTGAGATTGTTGTTTTTATTCGTAGGAAAAGCTGTTTCACAGAGCCTGCTTATAGGATTAAACGCTTATAAACATAATTTTGATGTCTTATAGATTGCAGAACTTGTTTGCTATTTGATGATGAGTGTTGCTGATTGTAATAAAGGTTGGCTGATTGTTTAACTAACTTGTTTCTTTAAAAATACCTATCATTATAGAACTGAGTGAAACAAATTTTGGAAAAAATGACTTTTTTGTTTCTTTAATTTTTTGAATTTTTAAAATTTTTTAGTCTAAATTATTTTTATTTACTTTTAGCCAGAATGAAAATTGCTTCTTTTTATTCTCAGATAGTATATTTTCTGATATCATGCCACATTTTAAGAGGGCAAACTCAATAGTTTTCAGAAAAGTGCACCAAACTGACATACCGTTCTAAAAGTTTTCATAGATATATGTAAAAAGTTAATTAGTTCTTAAAAACTAAATTTATGAATCCAATTAATTATTTTTATTGAAGTAAAACTTCTTTAGTGGCGACTAGGGAGTAACTCAGATTTTTTTTTCTTTTTTTTTTTTTTCTGACGGAAATAACGCTCAGTAAAGGAAGTGACGTGCGCGTTTCGAAAAAAGAAGAACCGCTGAAAATCCTACCTTTTCGACCTGCTTTCGCCGTTCCCCGAATTCATCGTGTAAAAAACGTAAAACCTGTTAGAGAAAAACAGTCAAGAGCCGTATCTTAGAGACAGCAATCATTATCAGGGGCTTAGCCAAGGGGGGGGGGTGTTAGGGGGGTCATAACCCCCCATGAGAAATTTATGCCATACAAAATGTATATTCTTCACTACATTATCACACACACGTATACATATATATGAGTTGTAGTAGTCGTAACCCCCCCCTCCATGAAAAAATTCTGGCTACGCCCCTGATCTTTATTTATATATCAATAAGCGTTTTGAAGGTATATCCAACATAATATTTTACATGTAATCCCAACCTCACAGGAGGTTCTCGATAATCCTTATTTTTAGATGAATAATATTTTTATTTTTATTTTTTATTTCCAATGGCATTGGCCAAATACAAATGAGGTAAAACCAGAATGTACAAAGATAAAATATAAATAGGATAACCGAAGGTTATCGCCCCAAAATCCAACCCCAAATGTCCTCTAGCCTCCCAATATCGTGAAGAGTCCGTAGCCCCATGGAGGGCTCCACAGGTACGCAGATGGTATTTGTCCATAGGCTCATTTCTGTCTCACAGAGGGCAGGCAGCCTCGGAACGAATGCCGATGCGATGGAGGTGGGCGGCAAGGCAATCATGTCCCGTAAAAAGTCGAAAAGCAGCCACGGCCTCTCTTCTGGGTTTGTCAGGAATGTCCGCTAAGGAGTTATTACTTCCATATTTAGCTACAATTCTAGATAAAAGCTTTTCACGATAAATGAATAATATACAATACATGGTTTTGGAAAATCACAAAGAAATGGAACCTGCCTGCAAGCGAACCGGAACAGTCAGGGACTGATTTACGGAGGGGCATTCGGGGCACGTGCCCTGGGCCCCCGATTTTTAGGCGGCCCCAAAACTTCCTTTTATGTAATCATAATAGCTACTAAAATTATCTCTCAAGAGAAAAATTTCTGATTACTTCATTTCTTCACAAATATTCAAAATTTTTAATTTATTGTAACTTGTAACATTGAAAATTATGCATTCGATTCGATATTCGCAAATTCGTTCGGACACCTCAGCATGCTCCTCCTTTTATCTTTTCAAAGGTGTGTGACGGCTGCAAATACCCATAAAAACATTTCAAAATCGAAAAATTCATATAAGTAGTAATCTGTCGTAACATTTTACTGATTTGTAAATGTTTACTTATGGTTAACTTTGTAATGATAATTGGTTTTAACTTAATTTAATTAACTAATATTCTGCGGAAAATTTTTGTGCAGGAGCCCCCAAAAGTATCTCTGCCGTATGCCCCCAAGTGTGTAGATCGGTCCCTGGGAACAGTAGATGGAAACGTCAGTTTAACAACACTTTTCCTGGATTCTAACCCAACTTCCAGACAGAACAAGGGGATGGAACACCACAATTAAAGGGACAGTGACTGCAGACGAACCTAAACAGCAGAGGGACATTTTCGTTTAAGAACACTCTTGGAGGATCATACTTCGACCCCACGAAGGTAAATTTATAGGAGGGGACACTTCTCTTAGAAAGTTGAATAACGCCGTAGTTGCAAACAGATGGCGCTACGCACACTGGGTAACTGCGCATCTTCTGCTTCTGCGCATCTCAGGTTATTTCCATCGAAGCGAAGTAAATGGAGATCGTTGAATTAGCAGAACTTAAAAAAATTAAATACATAAACTTAAGAACACGATATATAGTACTGGCTTCAGATGTGTTTTAATTACATAATTGTCTTAGAAGACTATTTCGTAATGATTATAGGCAATAGTTTCGAAGCGAAGTGATATTATTATTTGTCAAATTCCAGTTACAGTGGCAGTTAGACCATTAAACTCCTAAATATTATGTATGTCATGACTGTTATTATTTTCCCCAAAAGCTGTATTTTAAGAAATGTTAGTAAATTTAGAAGAATGTAGTTTGTGTGAACGCAATATTTATAATGATATATATATATATAGTGTAATGATATATATATATATATATATATTTATAATGATATATATACAACGATTGAAGAATACGGGTATGTAACACCACAAAGAAACAAACACTGGCTGCAAACGGTTTAATAACAAAATAAAAGAATAACAAATGGACACTCCGTAGATTCTAATCCAACCTCAAAACGGAGCAAGCAACGGTTTGACACGGGGATGGAACACCACAAAGAAACGGACCCTGGCAGCAATCAATCCCAAACAATAGACAGAACCTGGAGTTTAAAAACACGGATACAGAATAATAATTAGAACCCTAATTAGAAGCAGACGAAATCGACGCTTAAGAATACTGTGACAGAAAAACACACACACACAAAAAAAAAAAAAATTACACTACCTGCATTCGAACCCAACTAACGGAGGAAAACATCAGTTAAAGAACACAGTTAAAGTGTAATACTAGACTATGGACATTCCCCTCCTTTCAAACCCAACCTCCAGACGGAACAATGGTATAAGAAAACAGTTAAAGAATAATACTACAACATGAACACTTCCTGGATTCTAAGTAATTATCATGAATTACCGATTATTCTTACTGGAGATTTTAATGTTAATTTTCGCTCTCAAGAATCTCAGCCATTAGTTGATTTTTTAAAAGAAAAATTTTATCTAACTATGAATACTTCTCGACTTCAATCAACAACGCGTTTCGGTACTTCGATAGATGCTGTATTTTCAAGAAAATTAGCAAATTTAGAGAGTAAAATTTATATTTCACATTATAGTTACCACAAACCTATAATTTCATACATAAAAAATTATGATGACATTCAAGTACCTATTTCCAATGAATAATATGAATATAACATTTATATAATCTTTGTAAAGTACACGCATAATAAATATAATTAAATTATAATATGATATTTATTTTAACCCATTAAGCGCCAAAGCTCCCATTACGAGAATATCTATTATATATTTCTTTTTCTTAAAATATTTTAACGCAATTTACGAAATACACATTTTACATAAACATTTACACTATAGGGTGTGTTATATATTTTTATCGGAACAATATATTTTAATTTAATGTTTTTTTTTCTAATTTTTAAAAAGTGAAATTTTGTCTTTATGACTGTCTTATATAAAACTAAAAATAAACAACATTCTTAAAATCCTGAATGAATAGATTCCTATAACTCTTTAACGCGCAGTGTTCCCGCTCTGAGAACACCCAACTCTGACGTTTTGACTGTTGTCAGTCGCGAAGAATAGATTTGATTTCTATAAAAATAGTTGCGGGTGACATAGCTCTACGAGAATCCTTTACTTTTTAGCACGTCATTTCCCGTAAAAAAAATTGTCACGATTATTTTTAACAGCACTGGCATCTGCTGAAAAATGGAAGAATGCGAGAACAGCTGGATAGATTGCCCAGGGTCTCTAGATCTGTGGCACGCGATGAACCTTTCGATCGTCTGCCATGTTGCTGGTAGTTAAGTCGAGCGATGGCAACGGCTGCCCTTTTTTCAGCATTGGGAAAGGGTTGCGCCTCAAAGGGTTAAAGGAATGTTATAAACGCTTATATTTTTTGTTCCCACAACGGGAGCTTTGGCGCCCTCCCACTAGTTAGCATTTCCAGTTTGATTTTGCTACCGTTCAACAATAAAGAAAGATTTCCCTACTAGCAATTTTGCTCGGGCCTTCATCGGCCACGTAGCCTTGAGCCGATGAGAAGGAATCGGGCCGTTCACTGTGAAACTGTTCGGATACACGCAGTTCATGTCCCCTCGGACGTGGAAATGTCCGAAGTAGTCTAACCGATGAGTTTTCATCGGGTTTGACACGGATTTAGGGAACTGGCCCGTTCACTTTATGCGTGAGGTTGGCCGAACACCAGGGTGGGTATCACTTTTCGGTAAGTTCTAATGTGGTGTTCACACATGCATTTAAACCTTTCGGTCCCTACGATGCAATTCGAATGATAACATTTACAAGTTTTTTGCAGATTTCTTTTATATTTGAGATGTATTTGTAATCGCATTTTTACTTCCTTGTACGTAGTATAAGGAAGTAATGTGATCCCGAAAAATTTTGGGGGCCAAATTTCGACAAAAAATCCGATTTTGACTACCTCTAAATTTAATTTTAAGAATTTTTTCGATGCATCTCATCGTAGGCTAGCATGCACGATCATATTAACGCGTCTGCAACTCATTTTGACCAGCGGCCGGTCTATTGTGGTCAGTTTTTCCATGCCGTCTGTATGTACGTACGTAGATACGTACGTACGTACGTACGTATGTATGTAACTCGCATATCTCAAAAACTGTGGGTCGTAGAATGTTGAGATTTGATATTTAGGATTTTTCTATGATCTAGTTGTGCACCTCCCCTTTTGGTCGTAATCGAATGAATAGTTTATGTACAGGACCGCCCAAAAGATTCGAAATACATTACGCTCTATGGGCCGAAATTCATTAAACTCGCATATCTCAAAAACTATTAGGCGTAGAATGTCGAAACTTCATATTTTGGATAGTTGTAACATCTAGTTGTGCACCTTCTCTTTTGGTTCCATTCGATTGGATAGTTTATCTACAGGACCGCCCAAAACATTCGAAATACATTACGCTCAATGGGCCGAAATTCATTAAACTCGCATATCTCAAAAACTATTAGGCGTAGAATGTTGAAACTTTATATTTAGGATTGTTGTAACATCTAGTTGTGCACCTCCCCTTTCGGTTCCACTCGACCGGATAGTTTATCTACAGAACCGCCTAAAAGATTCGAAATACATTACGCTCTATGGGCCGAAATTCATCAAAGCGTTTTTTAGAGGCTATATCAAACGACTTAGAAGTGATATATGCTGTAAAGAGTTAGAAAATGAATTTCTCCATTAAAAAAAGTGTCTTTATCATTTACAGTTCTGCTACAGGAACACTCAAAAGATTTCCAATACATTACGGTCAATGGCAATTTTAGGAGATTCATCCATTTCAAGCACAATACCGTCCTACCACATAAGTTAGGTAATGGTCCGACCACGGTCACGTGCCTCCCTCAAGAACTATGCCAAAAGTCGCCAAGCTTGGCGACTTTTGGTGTACGTGTGTGCATATTTAACTCTCAAATCTCAAAAACTATTATGAAATTTCATATATTAGAATGTTGTAACATCTAGTTGTGCATCTCGATTTTTGGTTCCAATCTACTGGAGAGTTTATTTACAGGACCACCGATAAGAATTTCAGTAATTTAATGTCTATGGACATCTTCAATATAATACAATTGTAGACAGTCATTGTTTGGTACATGCCCAAAATCTCGCCGTCTGTCCTCGACCTTGGCGAGTTTTGCCGAAATGTCGCCAAATTTGGCGATAGTCAGTCATTTGGTCCATGCCCAAAGTATCGCCATTTGTCATCGTTCTTGGCGAGTTTTGGCGAAATATCGCCAAATTTAGCGATAATCTGTCATTGTTGGTCCATGCTTAATATCTCTCCAAATGTCGTCGACATTGACGAGTTTCGCCGAAATATCGCCAAATTTGTCGCCAAAAATTATTTCGTATTTTGTATAACTCTAAAACTTTAACCCGTAGAATTTTGAAGTTTTGTATTTAGAACTATATTATAATATCTAACGGTTTTCAATATCTTTTTTGACAGCAATTGACTGGGAATTTATTTACAGGGTGAGCCAAATAACTTTAAATACATTAAGGTGTATGGATGCATTCAATTCATTGAAAGTCTGTGGTCAATGACTACTTTGGCTATCCCCAAAATCTCGCAAACTATTTCAAGTTTGTCGGCTTTTGGTGAAATATCGCCAAATAAAGTGTCAGAAAGAAATCTTTCAAATTGAACTCAGCTTGGCGATATCGAAATGTTTGGCTAGAAATCGCCATATCTTACTATTAATGATATTTTATATCTTTCAAACAAATAAGTTTAGAGGAAGTGCGTAAAAAACATTTTTGATTTAATAGACGTGCAAGGAAGTCATGTGTTGGACACATCAGATTTTTCTTATATGATAATGCAGTGCAGAAGCAATACAGAATAGAAGAAATACACTTTTACTACGCGTCGCATATGCATGCATGTACACCCTCCAAAGAAAGTATTCGAGCAAGAGATAAATTTCTTGCGTTGGTTTCGTGTGTTAAAAATTATTTATCATAGAATATGAATTAGGCTATGTATAAAAATAACTTTCCATATTTCTATCAAGTTGTGCGTTTTTCAAAAACTTAATTATTATTCGCAAATCTAAAATAGGAAATTTCTCTCTTTCTCGAATACTTTTTTTGGAGGGTGTAGGTATGTCGTATATACTCCATCTATTTACGTATATAGTACTATATACATAACTATACTATATGTTAACGTACTATAGTCTTATACTCCATCTATGTATGGAAGTAGATACGTATGTTACATGTTCGATTTGTTAGCACCAGAGTGCTATTAATTTCAACCTTGCTTTTTGTGTAAACACGATTTTGGTACAATTTTCGCGTCGAGTCACTTTTGAAATGTGCTTTTTTTTTAATGAATTGTGTGGCGGTTTTTATAAATATATTTCGAGTATAGCTAGAAAACACTTGGCGAATATTGTAAAATAGTTTTAGTAGGCGATTTTAAAATAGATTTTAATTCCGAAGAAGTGTTTCATAGAACAGCGAAGACAAATACGACACATTGATAGATTATAATACACTTTCCAAATGGTATTTATAAAGGTGAAGTATAGTTTGACTATGCCCGGCGAAAATTGTTAAACAGTTTTGGTAGGTGATTTCAATATAGATTTCTATTCCGAAGAAGTGTTTTATGGAACAAGGAAGGAAAACACGGTACACTCATGGATTATGATGCCCATTCCAAACAGTATTTAAAATGTCTATGGGATATAGGTGGAATACGCCTGGAGAAGATAGTAAAACAGTTTCAGTAGACGATTTTAAGATAGATTTCGATTCTATCTTAAAATCGCCCACTGAAACCGTAAGATGTGTTTTACGCTACAAGCAAGAGTTGATTCCTATTTTAAAGCCCACGCTCTCGCTAACCTCAAAAATCCCGCACTTTGGCGAGCTTTGCAGTCATGGGTCTCTAGGACTTATGCACAAGTTTCAACACTCCCAAAATAACTAGATGAAAACTACCGTGAACAAATTAGCGATAAACGAACCAGTTGAGGAATTTGAAGATACTTAATTATTAAAACTACATTAATTGCAACCCAAAATAAATAAAAATGAAACGAAATGCTTTACTTACATGTAGTTCCAAATCGCCATTTTATTTCTAAATTACGATTGCCACATAAATACAAAAAATCGACGTGGTAGCTCCATATGTTTAATGATCGCCACCTTGGCGAGAGTCGGGGCGTTAAAGTAGGAGTCAAACCAGAAAGAGAAACACTGCACACTCTTGGATTATAATGGACATTCGAAACAATATTTAAAACTGTGAAGTATAGTTGTAATATACTTGGCAACGATTGTAAAATAGTTTTAGTAGGCGATTTTAAGATAGATTTCGATTCCAAAGATGGGTTTTATGAAACAAGGAAGCAAAATACGGCACAGTCATGAATAATGATACACTTTCCAACTTAATGGAATATGGAAGAAAAATAGGGACGACGCATAAGCTATGATACGCTTTTAATATATAGTACTTTGGTGCGTATTTAAAATCTGAAAGTGTTTCAGATTTTCTTCCTTTTATTTTTTAACTAGTCCGAGTGCATAGCGCTTTGAACTGGAAGAAGGAAGGTGCCTGGTTCAAAACCAGATCGCGTCCGCCGACCTAACCGTTCGGAGTTTTCCGTGGTTTCCTCCGAAACTTAGCGTAAATACGGGTTAGGACCCCTTAGAAAGACCCCCACGGAGGGCACCTCACCCACAGGCCTAGATTCCTCATGTAGATAATTGGCCTTAATCCCAGAACTCGCTTTAACTAGTATTTTGGTAATGTGTGTAAGTACACATGCTGCATTTTCGATCTAGTTTGATTAAATTTGAAGGACGTCTGCTCGTATGCATGTACTTTTGTACGTATGTTCTTGTGTAATTCGATTAACTCAAAGAGGAATAGCCGAAGAAATGGGAAATTTAGGACTGCTGTAAAACATAGTATACATTTCCCTTTTTGATTCCAATTGAGTGAGTAGTTTATTTACAAGGTTATATGAAAGACTTTCGGTGCATTTAAGTCTATGGACATGTCTTTCACATTAAAAACTATCTCTTAACACTCTCTTCACATTAAAAACTATCTATCACATTAAAAACTATCTGAACTATCTCTTTTTAGCTCATGCTCAAAATATTGCCAACTGTCCCCAAGCTTGGTAAATTTAGGGGCAATATTACCAGGGCTGGGGAGTAGCGCGCTACTTGTAGCGAAACTACAGTAGCCGCTACTTTTTTTTGTAGTTTGTAGTGTAGCGCGCTACTTTTTTAAAAAAGTAGTGTAGCGTGTAGCGCGCTACAAAAAAACAGTAGTTTGTAGCGAATTTTGGAAGCTACTTTTGCCGTGTCATCATTTCCGGCGATTGATCCCGTGGTGCAATTTCTCTCTCTTCTGACTCAAAGCATAACTGAAACTGATGCTTGAAAGACACCCAATCTTCCATTAGTTAGCATTTTTTTAAATATTATGATGAAGAAAAGAAAATTTTCTGGCAGGTGGAACTCAGCGCACACATACGCTAATAATACAAATGGATTAAAAAAATATTAAAATCAATTTTAAATGCATAGTCTTGTTCTAAATGAGTATAAATACATGGGTAATTTTTAATTTAATTTTAGAATTATTTTGAAATGTTTCATTTTTATGCTGGGAAAATAGAAAACAATCACAAATAAGTTAAAATGTCTGTAATAGTATAGGGGCCCAAAACAACCTTTTTTTTTTGCCCCGGGGCCCCTTCTATCTCTGATCAGGGTCTGCGTATTTTTGACTGCTATTGCGTGTTTGCAACATAAATCAACATAAAAATGAGTATTTTTTGCTTTCGAAAAGGAATTTTACATATCTGTAAATTGTATGCTTTTGTAACATGATTAATTTTCTTTGATCTTTTTTTTTATTGCACCCATAAATACAGTGTAGTGTCCACTTGCCAGGATGCAAATTGAATCTGTTAGCAAAATTTGTCTCCTAAAAGTAGCGAAAAAGTAGCGAAGTAGCGACTACATTTCAAAAGTAGTGTAGCTAACTACATTTGTCAAAAAGTAGTTGTAGTTGTAGTTAACTACATTTTTCGAAAAGTAGCGGTAGTTGTAGCGCGCTACAAAAAAAAAGTAGTTTTTCCCACCACTGAATATTACAGATTTTGCCACCAAAAATAAGTACGTATCTCGAATAAAAATAAAAACTATTAGCCATAGACTATTGAAATTTTGTATTTAAGACTGTCGTAACATTTGGTTCTGCCCTTCATTTTTGATTACAATCCACAGGCTAGGGTCACTATTTGGGTCATTCTTAAAATCTCGCCGTTTGTCGCCAAGTTGACGAAGCAGAGAAAAATGCCAATTTTTCAGCCAGGAATAAGCTTTCAATGCTGAAATCTCATCTTGGTGATATCTCTTACGCTTAACAAGATTTGAAGTATCGCATTTCAGTTTCCAATACATCTAAATGAAGTGCATCCAGAATGTGTAAAGTTTAACAACCATACAAGAAAATTGTATAGTTCACATCAGAACTTTTTTTTAATGATAGGAAATCGACTTTCCGAACTTTCTTGAATTAGCTTACAATTTAAAAAAGATTTTTGACCACTGGAACTTTATAGAACTAGCTTACAGTTTTGAAAAATAGATTTTTTAAAAAGCATAGAAAGACATACGATCGCTATAATAATTTTTAAAATAAAGTAAATTCCAAAAATTTTTATTGAAATTATTCTACACAAAATATATCATACACATAATTTACAAAAGAAGTATTTTCTTTGAGTTTTGCAGCAGCATCTTCAAACATCTTATTTTATGAGCAGCTTCTAGGAGAAAAAAAGAAAATTTTTAGAACTTAATTTACACAAAGAATAGGAAATGCAGATTAAGTCTGCTTCATATGTTTTTTTACATAATTTCTATATCAGGGATTTCCAACCTTTATATTACTTCAACTCCCTAGAAAACGTTTTTTTCTGAATAGACCCCTACATTTTTCCCAATGCACTTCACAAAGACAGCAAAACATTAGGTGAAAGAAATTTTTCATGTGTCCGGCAGTAGAACAGTTGGTTAAGCTCGGTTCCCATTGGAACTCCGAAAGGGAAGCAGCACCTGCTTGGCCAGTGCCTAGAAGGGTAAACTCTTTTCTCGACTGAGGCTGATGTAAACCGTGTACGCTGTAGGGAATTAATGCACGAAAAATGTGTTATGACTTCAATGTTTTCCATGTTTAATCCATATCTCTCTTTGGGGTACCAATCCAGCTCTTAGGTCATCCAGCTGTCATCTGAAATTGGTTCAAAATTTCAGAGGGAGACCCGGGATAAGTCGGTATTCCCCTCACTGGGGATCAGCAAAAAGGAAGCTGCCCAATTAAGGCCATTTTCGTTTTATATGAAGGATTTGATCGCGCTCTGCAGTTGGCCAGAGGGTTTCGAAGCAACAATAACAATTTTCATGTTCTTCGTTTGCAGAATTTACCATGATTCAGACTGCGGGATGCAGAAAATGACCCCAAAGACGGATTTTTACATATCCCTTCTTTTTTCAACTTTTGAACACTCTGAAGTCTTATTTCATGTCAGTTTGTTTGTTTGTGTTGTGATGGCAACGCTAAGGGTGGGCGATCATCCTAGGATGAGGGGTTATCTTAAAATGTAATTTTTAAAAATATAATTCCCAAATTTTGTACATCACCTCATTAGTGTATGGGAATGCTTTTGTACGAGAGTCATATAAAAATGTAGAAAGTGTAACTTTTTGAAAATTAACGAGAAGAATTTTTTTAACGGAGTCTTACTTCCGGCCTCATTTTGAACATTTTTTCAATTTACACTGCCCACTTATCTCTAATAGATAAAGAATTAAAGCCCGTTACCACCTTTTTGGGACACCCTGTATCAGTCTGGTTTATAGTATCCGCAGGTTCTGAAATCATCATTAACCAGTGTTAAAAAAAAACTTTAAAAACCTTTAAAAAAAACAGTGGTCTGCTTTAAAAAAGAAAAAAAAATCACTGTATTTACGTATACTATTTCTAAGCTAATCTAAATTCATCAACGCGGGTTTCGAAATTTATAAAGCCAAACAAAACAGTCGTTTGAATATCAAATCAATGCTGTACAGCTTCTCATTTCCATAACCCTAAGAATCTGCGCTTTATGCCTTTGGAAACTATCTTGGCGAGTAATCGCATCGTTTGGATAATTTTTTTCTTTTTTTTTATGGTCAACGGATGCAAATAATTGGTACTTTTTTTACCGTCGATAATTCACGCCAACAAGTTTTTTTGCCAAAGGATTGCAATGCACTACATTGTAACAATGAATCTGACATATTCCACACGCACACGAAATCGCTCTCTTTGGCTGAATGACTGTAAAATACATAAGTACCAAATAAGCTTGTTTCGGTCGGAAGTATGATTTTTTTATTAGATTCAATGAAAAATTTACCCGTATATTTTAAAACTAAAAAGTGATTAACTGTATGAACTAGTGTAATTAGACACTGTACGCCGTGTAAAGATAGGAAATAGATACTAATAAAAATAGTGTTATTCCATTAGGGTTATGCAACAGTATCAAGAGAGAAAAAAATAATTACACAGATTTGAACTTGTACTTTACTTATATTAGACTAATACTATATTAAGAATGTCAAAAATTTCTTACAAATGATAGTTATACGTACCAATATAGACTAATCACCACCAAAAAACTTCTTCAGTTTTTTTTCCCTCTCCTATTCTTATGAAAACAAACATGGCGCCTGCCGGTAGATACTCGGATGTTGCCATCGCTCGACTGTTGCATGAACAGAGCGCATGCGCCAATTTTCATCGGCTGAATGCCGCTCGGCCGTTATGCGGGCCGAAATTTCTTTTCAGTTCAGCGTATATTGATCAAATTTAGGCATATGGCCCGATAACTCAGGCCGGATATCGTTCCGAGCATCGTTTTATGGGTACCGGACCGATCAATGTCTGCCGCACACATAACAATCATCGTTTTTAGATGGAATTCCGTGTCTGGGCCGAGTACCGAATTTCGGTGAGCGATGAGTTGCGATGAATGCCGGTGGTTGGCCGAGCAGAAACTGGGAATTGTTGCTTGTAGGTTTGGCACTTCTACAGCTGGTTATTTCGTACATTTATAGTATCAACAACAAAAATAATTACTTTATATATACAGTTTTGAGCAGCATCTGCGTAAAAAAAGGAATTGCTGTATTCAAAATGGAGAAAGACATTTATCCCCATAAGACGCCAAAGCTAACACTACGAGAACATGCTATATTTCCTAAATGCTTTGAGTTAAAAAAAAAAAAAAAAATCAACTGTTCTATAATAGAGCAATAACAATGTATGTAAAAAATGTATATACATGAAAAAATTTCTATCTGAATCTCATAGCGGCGTTTAATGGGTTAAGTTAAAGTTTAATCATTTCAGTGATATGTGTTGTAAACGTCAAAGAAGTTTTACTTCAACAGCGCGTAAAGATTACACGCATACACTTTTTTTTTATATATAGACTATTAATGTGTGTATACACAGCGGACAAGAAATTTCATTTCCATCTCTATTTTTCATTAAAATAACAAATATTAAATCTTTTGCAAAAACTGCCTCTTTTTCTCGTGTCCTTAGTGTCTGTATAGGATAAGTAAAATAGAAGAAATAAAAACTGAATGACTTTATTATCACTACTGTACAAGCAAATTTAAATAAAAACTTGTAAAAATCTACATCCGGTCTGAAATAACACATTTTTTGAAATGGCACATTGAGAATGTGCATATAAACAGGAAACACATTTGTTTCGCTGTTGAGAGGCGCAGTATTGAACTGGGCTCTCAGCCATTGGATAAACATGTTAACTGACATTTAAAAATAAAATGGAGATTTCAGGGTAGAAGAACATAATAAGGACTGTACTAAACATTAGATATTCACTGGTTCTACCAATTCTTATTATAAGGTGGTTTTCAGTAGAAGATTATGGGATGATGTTTTTTGTTTTTCTTCCCAGTGGCGGGCCTCTGCCCCTGGAGACATTGCCCACTAGTAACCCCGGAGTTGTTGGTCTCTTTATTATGGGAGCACCTAGTAGGTGGACCCAAAGACATTAAAATATACTCGTAGACTAGACTCCCCTATACTCGTAGACACCCCTATACTTTTCGCTGTTACCAAAATGATCGGGAGCTGGTAGGAGTGGCGATGACTCGCACGTGGTCCCGAATAAGGCGATTGGCGAATTCACCCCTCTTCCTTCCGGGGTGTCACACTGCCTCCCGTTCCCCGTAGAAGCGAAGAGTTCAGAGTTCAGACCTTTTGTTCATGAACTTGTAAGACAGCGTGCGTTAAAATAAATTCGCGCATTCATCATCAAATGCAACGTAAATTATATAGATTATAGATTATGAACTATTCACACGTTTGCGAAATAAATTTCCTAAAATTTATAATTATTCATGCTGGCAGGAAATAGACTTAAAAAAAAAGAAACAACATAAGAAAAAAATATAAATGGGGGTTTTTCAACAACTATGCTTTTTTTAACATTCGTGTCCAACATTTTTTTTTTTTTAAATAAGACTATTTCATCTATGTGTACATAAATTACTCATAAAATCTCAAAAATATGTATTTTCTCGAGTTTTTCGAGGAAAATCAACCTTTTGCTTTTCTTAAATTAATCTCGTTTTACTAAAATAAAATATGTTATGTCATTTACTTTGCTTTCGCACAATCAAAAATAATTTTTATGTTTATCTACTTTACCAAGTAGACCATTTTAGTACTTACAAAGCCATTGATTCCGTTACTGGTAAGTAAAAGTCACAACTAAAAACTGGATAAATAAGTAAAATTAAGTCTCTTGCAAAAACACAAAAATGGAAGTAGAAAAGTGACACATATATTTCGATTTTAAATTTTATTTATTCATTCCATTTATCTCAGTGAAATAAAAGATTCACAGTTTTTTGAACAATTTTTTAAGGTTCTCTGTTGTGAAGAATATTTCAACCGCTGAAAATATCTAGCATGATGATGATAGGATAATAATAATGTAAAAAAGCATTCTTAAAAACAATGATAAAATGAGCAGAAATAATAACAATGATAGCAAATTATAGAAAGGCATCAAAGTACTTCAAGGATTAAGTGTAAGAAATATTCAAGCATTCTTAAAAACACTGATAAAATGAGTAGAAATAAAAATAATGATAGTAAATTGTAGAAAGGCATCAAAGTATATCAGGGATTAAATGCACAGAATATTCAAGGTCACAAAAAAAAAAAAAAAAAAATCCTATAACCCAAATAACTTTATATAAAATTAGAAATATATATTTTATAATATTGACTAAAGGTTCACATCGGATATTTCGCGGATATATATAAGTAATTATAGTAATAAATAGTATTAGTAATAATTACGTAAAATTTAATTTAATTAAAAACTAGGGTTCGTACGCCGCTAGTTGCTGAGAAGTTCTTAAAATGTTTAAAAATGTTTACTTAATCTCGTAACTGCAGCAAACTGGACAGAAAAATAAAATTTCTTCCCAAGTTAGCATATATATTTATTCAAGAGTATGAAATAACTCATAACTGAAAAATAAAAAGAGAACGAAAAAAGAAAAAAACCTTGGGATTCATTTAAATTTCTTATTTTTATTTATAATATTTGACATAATGAGTCTTTATTACTATTGCAACATGACATAGTATTCATGAACAAAAGATTCCGAGATATCTTCGCTTAGGAGCAGCAGAAAGGGGAACGCGCGGCAGTTTGACCCCCCCAGAAGGAAGAGGGGTGAATTCGCCAATCGCCTTATTCGGGACCACGTGCGACTCATCGCCACTCCTACCAGCTCCTGATCATTTTGGTAACAGCGAAAGCATAGGGGTGTCTAGTCTACGATTATATTTTAATGTCTTTGGGTGGACCAACGTCGCCCCCCTATGAAAGCACGGACACAATGACAGCCACGCCCAGTCGTTGATCGAACCTCGACCGCCGGGAGATAACCCGAAACCGTAGTACAGTGCTTTATCTACTATACAATCGGGACGGCAGATGATGGGATGTAATGAACAGGCAAATGTCATAACTTTACAGAGATAATTATATTACCTTAAATTTGCTAAACAGTTCCTTCATTCACTCAGTCCTTCAGTTGTGAAAGCAGCAAAAGTACGCTTACTGTGCTAGAAATATTAAGGATTTTTCCTAACGTTTTCAGAATCAAGTTACTAACCGCTTGCTAGGCAGCAAAACAGCGTTCTCTGAACGTTCTTCGCACGTAGGAAACGAAAATTTTCCTCACATGCGCAATTTGAATTAATTCCATGATGTGAAATCTAAAAAAAGCATTTGACTCTTGACCTAAAGTTTGAGTCAAGTGTATTAACCTGAAATCATTACAATATAATGAAAAAACAAAAAAAACAAAAAAAAAAAAAACAAAAAAAAAAAACTATGTCAGTGTCTTTTGCTATCAATAAAGTAAAAAGTTTGACGGTTTGCAGAGAACTCCTCATTTTCAAAATGTCTTATTTCCACATTATACTGTTTTTTAGGTTCACGTTTTAGCGTTAAATACCTCAGACACTACATGATATGGACATTTTAAAATTTTTAAAATAGCTGCGCACCCACTGTTTATATGTGAAGAAGCGAATATTTTACTAAAATATACCTGCATGTGATGAATCAGAATTTCATTTTAAAAAAGTTCAAGTAATCTCCTCTATTGAAATTACTGCGGGATATAACGCAAATTAGAATACTTATCGTTCAGTTATCTTATCTTATCTCATCTTATCTTATCTTATCTTATATATAATAAAATCCGAGAGTAAACATTGTATGTAGCTAGGTTTGTAGGTAAGTTTGTGACCACCAATCTTTTTGCGCCCGTCGCTCGATCGCATTGCGACGAGACGGTTGGTCGCAGACCTACCGAATTTTGCATACGGCTTCACTAGGATAGATCCTAACACGCCTCGGAGCGATTTTTTCGAAATTCGAATTAGAAAAGGTTTTATTTTATGTTTTGTCCGATTTTTAGCGATTTTTCTTGCATAATACGTAATAACACCGGTCATTGCACTCGCAGTAAAACGATGTTTGCATCATCGGACAGAGGAGAAAATTTTCTTTCGAAAACAGTTTGTTTTGACTATGTAACATATTTTGCCGATTTTTGGGGAATTTTTAAAAATAATTTCTCTTTTGACGAAGTTTGCGTAAAATAATTTTAAAACCGTTGCATCTTTAATTCTATCCGTCATAACTTTTTTATATTGTGGCTAAAGACGGAGCATACAATTCGCCCTTTTTTAAAAGAAGAACGGAGGAAAAATATAAATTAGGAGATTTTTTACGAATTTTTATGTAAAGAAGGATTTTTATTTCAAAAAAAGCTGCTTCAAGATTTCGGTATGATATCTTCCGCTATGGTTGTCTTGGGAACAACAGTAACAATGAATAAAATTGCCAGTTGAAAAAAATAAATAAAATTACTTTAAAATAACTGAATTTTCGCATGCGAAATCTACATCATTTTCGTGTAACGAGTTTAAAACCCCTTTCGAAACTCAATCAGAATAATGGAGTCACACGCACCTACGAAATAATTCCATGTTTTATATTACGTTGCCAGAAAAAGAAATGAATGCTGTTTTTTAAACAATGAATTACCCAGCATTATTTTTGATTGAGTTTTTAAACGGGACACATTTTCGAATTGCAAGAAATATTTTGCGGAGCTAAATACGTCAATCTGACAAGAATTGTGCATAAAAATGTATGGAAAGCTGTTTTAATGGCAACGATAAAGTGAAACGATTATCGTTTATGCTAATGCGTAAATTGCAAAGAATCGCCAAACAATAAAAGACTACATTCGTAGCAAATATCTAAACCGTTTCTTTAAATTAAGCATTAAAGATGGAAAAACGAAAATATATTGGTATCAGTAAAAGAAAGTATAAGTAATAGTTAGTAGATATGCTAGGGCAATATTGATCAAAGCACAATATACTGCATTCATAAATACTTCGTGAAACTATTCGTTTCTATTCGTTTTTCAACAGCCGTCTTACATCACAGCTAACTAAACATTAAATAATTTTAAGTCGCGTTAATATATCCCGCGGTAGTTTCCACAGAAAACACAGTATCTGAACTTTTTTTTTCTTGGAGATTCTGTTTTGTCACAAGTAGTTATGGTCACATTTTAGGAAAATTTTCTCCTCTTGCTTTGCGAAGAGCGGGTACACAACTATTTAATTATAAAATAAAACGGTTCTCCACATCATGTAGTATCTAAGGTATTAATGGCATAACTTAAATCTAAAAAAGAGTATGATGCAGAAATGAGACATTTTGAAAATTAGGAATTTTCACTGCAAACCGTAACGCTTTTTTCTTTTCTGATCGTGAATGACACCGACACAGTTTTTTCCGTCATGATATTAACAATGGTCACAGGTCAGTACTTATACTAACTTTACGAATAACTAATGAGTAGTTTTACGCCAAGAGTCAAGTCATTTTGTTTATTTTTAGATTCCAAACCATTGGAATCAATTCGAATTATACATGTAAGAAATATTTTCGTTCCCTGCCGTGCGGAGAACGGGCACGCAGCTAGTATATATAATAAAATCCGAGAGTAAACATTGTATGTAGCTATGTAGGTAGGTAAGTTTGTGACCACCAATCTTCTTGCGCGCGTCCCTCGATCGCATTGCGCCGAGACGGTTGGTCGCAGACCCACCGAAGTTTGCATACGGCTTCACTAGGACAGATCCTAACACGCCTCGGAGTGATTTTTTCTAAATTCGAATTAGAAAATGTTTTATTTTATGTTTTGTCCGATTTTTAGCGATTTTTCTCGCTTAATACGTAATAACGTCGGTCATTGCACTCGCAGTAAAACGAAATTTACATCATCGGATAGAGGAGAAAATTTTCTTTTAAAAATTGTTTGTTCGGACTGTGTAACATAATTTGCAGATTTTTGGGAATTTTTCAAATAAAATTAAATTTGACGCTGACTTTCGTAAAATATTTTTAAAATTGCTGCATCTTGAATTCTATCCGTCATAACTTTTTTATATTTTGTCAAATGACGGAGCATACATTTCGCCCTCTTTTAAAAGAAAAACCAGAGGAAAATATAAATTAGGAGTTTTTTTACGAATTTTTAAGTAAAGAAGGATTTTCATTTCAATCGCAGCAGCTTAAAACTTTCGGTATGATATCTTGCGGTTTGGTTGTCTTGGAGACAGTAACAATGATTAAAATTGCCAGTTGAAAAAAAATAAATAAAATTATTTAAAAATAACCGAGTTTTCACATGTGAAATGTGTGCCACTTTGACGTCACGAGTTTAAAAACCCTTTCGAAACTCAATCAGAATAACGGACTCACAAGCAAAACATACGGCGCGCATGTGAAATAATTCTATATTTTACTTTACGTTGCCAAAAAAATATTTGAATGCTGTTTTTTCACCAGTGAATTATCCAGCATTATTTTCAATTGAGATTTTAAACGGGTCACGTTTTCGAATAGCAGGAATTATATTGCGGTGTTAAACAGGGCCTGATTATGGCAAACAGGGACTCCATTGATGAATTTGAGGGCCTCCATCTATGAAATTTGTTTTATTTTTCATAAGATATGTTTATAAAAAAGAATATTTCAGAACAACATTTGAAATTGGGGGCCATTTCTAGCCGGAGGCACTGGCCAAAGTCCCGATTTTTCCGTGAGATAATAGGGCCCTGGGGCTAAATACGCCAATCTGACAATAATTAAGCATACAAATGTATGGAGAGCTGTTTTAGTGGTAACCATACAGTGAAATGATTATCGTTTACAGAGGCGTAGCCAAGGGGGGGTTAGAGGGTCATAACCCCCTCCCCATGAGGAATTTTTTGCCATACAAAATGTATATTCTTCACTACATTATCACACACACGTATACATATATATGAGTTGCAGTAGTCATAACCCCCCCCCCCCATGAAAAATTTCTGGCTACGCCCCTGATCGTTTATACTAGTGCGTAAATTGCAAAAGTCACCAAAGAATAAAAGACTACATTCGTGGCAAATATCTAAGCCGTTTATTTAAATTAAGTATTAACGACTGAAAAACGAAAATATATTGTATTGGTATCAGTAAAAGATAGTATAAGTAATAGTTAGTAGATATGCTAGGGCAATATTGATCAAAGCACAATATACCGCATTAATAAATATTTCGTGAAACTAAGTGTTCTATTCCTTTTTCAACAACCATCTTACATCACAACTAAGTAATTCTACACGTCACGTTAATATATCCCGCGGTAGTTTCAACAGGAAAGATTGTAACTGAACTTTTTTTTCTTGGAGATTCTGTTTGGTCACGTGTAGTTATAATCACATTTTGGGAAAATGTTCTCTTCTTGCCTTGCAAAGAGCGGGTACACAACTATTTAATTATAAAATAAAACGGTTCTCCACATCATGTAGTATCTAAAGTATTAATGGCATGACTTAAATCTAAAAAAGAGTATGATGCGGAAATGAGACATTTTGAATATTAGGAATTTTCACTGCGAACCATCACGCTTTTCTTTTCTAATTGCGAATGACACCGACATAGTTTTTTGCGTCATAATATTAACAATGGTCTCAGGTCAGTACTTATACTAACTTTACAAATAACTATGCGTGAGTAACTTTACGCCAAGAGTCAAATCATTTTGCTTATTTTTAGATCCCAAATCACTGGAATCAATTCGAACTATACGTGTAAGAAAAAGTTTCGTTCCCTACCTGCGGAGAACGGGTACGCAGCTAGTTTGTAAAATAACCGTTGAAAAAGGATGAACAGAACACTTTTACTTTTAATTTCATGAAATACTTATCAACGTGGCATATTGTGATTTATTCATTTAAATCTTTACAAATCTACTAATACTACCTAATGCGTATATTAATACTATCTATTTTCCTTTCTCTCTCTCAACACTCAATTTAAAGAAGCAGCTTAGATTATTTTGGCACAAATAGGGCCTTTTTACTCTATGATGATTCTTTGCAATTTACGCATTAGCATCAGGGGCGTAGCCAGAAAATTTTCATGGGGGGGGGTTATGACTACTGTAACTCATATATATGTATACGTGTGTGTGATAATGTAGAGAAGATACTTCATTTTGTATGGCAAAAAATTCCTCATGGGGGGGTTATGACCCCCTAACCCCCCCCCCTTGGCTACGCCTCTGATTAGCATAAACAATAATCATTTCTCATCACAGTTGCCATTAAGGAAGCTCTCCATATATATTTAATTTATGCATAATTCTTGTCAGATTAGCGTATTTAGCACCACAACACATTTCATCTCGCCGTGGTGGAATGAAAAATATCCAAATGGTACCAAATATCCATGTATCCAGTACAGCGAAGCCTTATAAACATCAAACTGTGTAATCTCGAGGAGCTATTTAGAAAAGCTCTGATTATTACAGGACGTTAGTGTTGCAGAGTTTACAAATTTCACGAACTTTTTAGTTAATGACGTTCCTGTTTAATTGCCGTAAAAGATACCTCGCGTAGTTGAGAGGGTAAATCCGGTTATTTCGCACAGTAGTTTTCAAACGGGGTCAATGAATTCGATTGTATTTCTAATAACTGTATATTTTGTGTATGCTGATAAATATATATGTATATAACTCTTTTCAAATCTCCATTATCCCTGACATCTTTTAGAGAAGCGGTTTAAAAAATTTTGTTTTTTCGAAATTCATTTTCGATATTACTCGTCGCAAATATTTTCAGATAATTTCTTTTGTTTCAAGATAGTTGAAATGTTTTTTCTCACCATTAAAGACAGAAAAATATTAAGGTATACTTGTGATTAAAATTTTAAATTATTATTTTATCTGATTTTGTATGACTTTCACTGAAACATTTTAAAATTGCTGATTTTTAGTGTATGTACTTACATTGCCTTTCATAAGCAAAAATTAATTACATTTTTTTGATTTATCCACAAAAAGGTTTTATGAGTAAGAAGTTTTTCTCTTAAGAAGTACGACTAGATATTAATAAACTTATTCAATGAGTTCAATTGTATGCCTAATAACTGTATATTTTATGTACATTAATAAATATATGTGTATATAATGTACTTCTCTTAGCAGCGCTTCAAAAATTGCATGTTTTTTTTAAAGAATAACCATAGCACATAATACTTATTTTCTGATGTTTTGCTCTTTTCGAAAAAAACATCCAAAACTTTTATGTTGTGATTGTGCGTTGTAATTGAAACAAAGTGCTTAAAACGAACCTTTTGACCGAAGTAGACTTTCGTGAGCTGTAATAAAAAAGAAATATAAATAAAGCTCTATTAATAGAAACGTGAATAATTTTGACAAATTTGTGTTTGATCAAAATCATAAGGTGTCTTTTTGAGTGGCGAAAAACAGAAAAACCGAGAGGTTAAACACAAATTCATAAGAAAAATCCAGCCGTTTAGACATAAATGATTGAAGATGGTAACTCGAAAAACGAAGTTTTTGCTTATGCCATGTTGATAAAAATTACTTTGTTTTTACATTCAACATTTAAATCGTAAAGATTTTAAGAAATACAAATTGAATGAAAGAATTGAAGGATCTTTAAAAATGAACCTCTCCCCATTTTATCTTAGGGCGTCACATTATTTTAAAATTAAAATTTATATCTATAATAATTCTTTTGAATACCTGAATGATTTGTCATTTTGATCAGTGACCAGGAATGTTTTAAGGGATAGGCCAAAGCTGGTCTCTACTCAACCTGAATAAGTAATGATCCGAATAATTTTTATCGTCAAATGTAATTTCTAAACACATTCTCAGAAAATTATCTGAAATGGAAAGACAAATTTTCTATTAAAAATTATTTTTACTATGGATTGCTTTTGTTGAGTATATGCATCTGCAATGAATCTCTCTATTCTAAAAAAAAGTAAAGGCCGCTGTCGGCCGCTGGCGCTGTCAATAGCTTGTGGAACGATCTCCTCCTAAACCGTGGGGATTTGAGTTTCGACTAAGGTGCCCACAGATTCGAAAAATTCCGAGGAACCTGCTAAGCTGATTTAAATTTCGAAAGTCGAATTATTTTAGAAGATATTAATATAAAACTGAAAAAATAAAACATAATGGTTGCCAGATTTGGCATAAAATCATTCATTCCTTTGCAACAAAGCGTTTCCAAGTATCTAGAATCGAGTGAAATTTAAAAAGTTAACACAAAAAGCCTAATAACTTCTTCACCGTTTGCACGATCCGCTTGAAAATTTTCATGATCATGTATAAAAATATAGAAAACAATCTGCGCTTCTTTAAAAATCTGAAAATCCACCCGTTCCCTCCTTTTTAAGCGATTTTTCGCTATTTTCAGCACCATTTTATTTCCGAGAGTCAAAAAAGTAAATCATTTGCGTGACAAAATTACCCTTTTCAAGTGAATATGACGTCATACAACTGGGATTCAAATTCATTTTAAAAAGTTTTTCCAGATTACACAGTTTATTATCATTTTTTATATACATTCATAATCACAGTTTATCATCAGATTAGACTAGCAATATAGTGTATTATAGAAAATGCCTATAAAGTATACTTAGAATATGCCTGACGAAGACTGTAAAGCAGTTTAAGTAGGATTTAGATAGATTTCAATTCTGAAGAAGTTTTATGGAACAAGAAAGACAAACATGGCACACTTATGGATTATGATGCGCATTTCAAACATGATTTATAAAGGTGAAGTACAGTTAGAATATGCCTGATGAAGATTGGAAAACAGTTTTAGTAGATAATTTTAATATAAGATTTTAATTCCAAAGAAGTGTTTATGGGGCAAGGTAAGCAAATACGACCCATTCATAGATTATGATGCACTTTCCAATATAATAAAACAAGACAAAAACTAGGTCCGAAGCATGAACAGAGATGCACTTACCAACATAATGAAGCAAAAAAAGACAAATATAGGGTAGACGCAGACGCAGTGGCGGATCGTGGATGATTTAAAAGGAGGTTCACAAAAAAATTTTCGAAAATTAAATATACAGATTCGACGCACCTTACAAATTAAAATAGATTTGCGTTTATAGCAGTTAAAGAAAAACAATGCACGCAACTGAAAGAAAACAAGTCATCTTGCGTCTTACATTTCGTCACCAAGATAAGTTCTAGCAAAGGTGCGGTCTTGACTCATTTTATTTCAATTTTTTTTCAAAGGATAATATTGAAAAATGCCATTGCTTTAGCTCCGAAACAAGTATCTTAATTATTTACACTAGTTTGTAAAAAAATAATATAGTGAAAAATTGTAGAAATAAAGAAAATATTAAAAAACTGAAATAAAAATGAATTAACTAACCGAACGTAACAAACCAAAGCAAAATCCGGAAGTGATACCGCAAAAACTGGCCCTGTGAGCACAATGAAATTGTGCGAACGACTTATTTCTTCAGTGCCGTGCTCCTTCCTAGCTCTCTCGGCTTCTGATCCCAGGGAGCGGTTCAGAGGGAAAAATTTCCGTTCGCACGTGCGACTGATTAAAGACTGTGATGTAGTAACCTACACTACAGTGCGTTAGCTATAATAAGAGCCTTTAATAATAGTGGGAGGAGGGGGGGGGAGTAAAACTCACGTTTTAAATTCACATAAATCTAGAAATGTGCTTGATATTTGCTTTAAATGTATAACGTGTATTTGATTTTCAGACTTTTTTTTTTAAGGGGGTTTTAAATTATGGCTGTTGTAATCAAGCCAAGAATGCTTTAAATGAAAAAGGCAGAGAGAAAGAATAAAATAAAATAAATACTCGGAATTAAAAACTAAATTTAAAAAAAACAGGTAGAAAAAAATAATAAAAAAATATTATTTTCAATGACGTCATATTTTATATCATTGTTTAAAAATTTGTTATTATTTTTGGGGACAGTTTCACTCAACAAAAGCTGCTTCAGATGTGAAGTGATTTTAATTATACATTCAAAAAAAATCTTTGAAACCAAATATACTCTTGTAAAATTTGTTGACCCGCCCCTCCTCCCCGAAAAAAAAAAAAAGTTCGTTTTATCTATGAAAGACTATATGGGAGATTTTTTAAAGTTTTTTAATTATTATTTTCCGTGGTAGTTAGACTTCTTGGTTTAATTTATTTTCTAAAATTTGTGTGTCTTTCAACAGTTATTTTACCGCTGAACCAGAGCCTAAGGTTAACGCAGATGTGGCAGCTGCTCCCGGTGAATGGGGAGGGACAAAATTAATAGGCAACACAATGTCTATGGTAGACGTGTGAGCACGACACATAATACTCATGCAACAGCGTCATAGCTAATAAATGATGATTTTTGAGTTCGTACTATAGTACAATTACAACAATGTGCAGGGCCTGATTACTGAAAAGGCTCGGGAAGCTTGAGCTTCCCCTCAGAATTTGAAGGGGGGGCCCGAAAATGACTGAAAAACTGCGATAAAAATTCAAAATTTTGTTTTTAAATGATCTTTTAAGTTATTGTAAACATTTTTAATGAAGAAAAGTGGTGCTTTTCAGAAGTCTTGATACTTCATGTTGCAACATTTCTAAATTAGTTGTTTGCGATGTCTTTACCTGGGACATCTGTTGCAGTCGAGAGGTTTTTTTTCTATTATGGGGAATATTTGGTCGGCAGAAAGGGGTAGACTTTTAATATGTAATGTTAAACATCTTCTAAATGTCAAAATTAATTCTCAACTTCTGTGTTGTAATTTTTATGGTGTCATCAAAACAAACAAAAAATTCCCGAAAAAAGCCATGTCTAATGAAAAATAGGACTAAATTAATAAAGTTTAATGTTCCAGTAAGGTAATGTTTTGAGTTATTTGTTAATGTTTAAAGTAATTTCAAAAATAGTAAAATCTCGTTACAATGAATTAAACTATTATGAAGATTAATGAATAAAATATTTTTATCAAAGGAAAATTTCATATTAATGAATAAAATGCTTTTATCAAAGGAAATCATTAGAACTAATTAAATCAATGAAATTTATTTTTTATGAAAGAAAATCATTAAAACTTTACTTTTCTCAAACAAAGAGGGGATGGGGGGTCCCGAAATGAGACTGAGCTTCCCCTCACTTCAGAGGTTAATCGGGCCCTGACAATGTGAACTTCTAACTGGTACAGTGTCATTTCTGAGTATTTGAAATTCACCGGAGAAATGACGGTAGTATAATACTACCGTCGAATATACGTTTCTTGACTTTCACGAAAGTGTAAACGCATTTCCTGAAAAATCACGATTTTTGAGTTATGACATTGTTGCAGCAAATAAGCGATATGTAAACATATACGATCGATAAAAATAAATAAATAAAAACTTTTTATATTTAATGCATGTGTGAATGAATGTTCTTAATCAGTATGAAAGGCCCCTTTATGAGTGATGCCTGCCCCGGGTCTCATGTTGGCTTAATCGGACTTGAGTACGGTTCATCATCATTTTTGATCAAAAATTTTTTTATCGCCCGAGAGTTTGTAAGAACAATCGGAATATGTTTCGATATTAGAAGTACGTGTATTTTGTGGATGTCGCATATAAACTTTACATTCCTTACATTTTGAGTTGGAATTTTTTTTTTTTTTTTTTTGAAAAGGACATTTGAGGTTAGTTTTAATATGTTAATCTTATAGAACGCGTTCGCTGCCATTGATATGTAGCCGGTTTTCGTTATTCGAAGGTGACGTTTAAAGGAGTTTGCTCTAAACTGAATTGCTACGGTCCTGGGCCCTATTATTTGTTGGCCTGTAGTGGCTAGAATCGTACTCAAAATCGTAAGTAGGGCTCGTCTCTACTTACGATTCTGAGAACTGTTTCGTTGAAATCTGTTACTATGATAGTAGTATTTGCAATTTTATAAAATTATAAGTTGTTTTATGCTTGTCATTAAAAAAACTTTTGATTAAAATTTTCCAAAATCTGTTACTATGATAGTAGTATTTGCAATTTTATAAAATTATAAGTTGTTTTATGCTTGTCATAAAAAAAACTTTTGATTAAAATTTTCCAAAATCTGTTACTATGATAGTAGTATTTGAAATTTTATAAAATTATAAGTTGTTTTATGCTTGTCATAAAAAACTTTTGATTAAAATTTTCCAAAATCTGTTATTATGATAGTAGTATTTGCAATTTTATAAAATTATAAGTTGTTTTATGCTTGTCATAAAAAAAACTTGATTAAAATTTTCCAAAATCTGTTACTATGATAGTAGTATTTGCAATTTTATAAAATTATAAGTTGTTTTATGCTTCTCATAAAAAAAAACTTTTGATTAAAATTTTCACACATACTATTATAAAAGCATTGCACTGGTTAGGTAAAATTTTAAAGAGACATTCAGGTCTTTCTTTCTTCTCTTTCCTGACCAGTTACAAAGTGTTAGAAAGTTATTAGAATAGTTGATATAAACGGAGGAAAACGTATTTAGTTTATTTATTTGGATCTAGAGCAAGATTTATGATAGAAGCAGCAGCCATATAAAGAAATAACTTACCTTTTTTTAATTAAAAAAGGATTAAAAAGTAAATTCAATAAGAAATGCCACAGAGGGTTGAAATAACATTTTATGATAGTGCTAAAATAAAAGTTAAAAAAAAAAAAGAAAGAAAGAAAGAAAAGAAAATATATTTATGAGGTACTGAGAGAAAGGGGATAATCCGTGCGCACGATTTAAAATTTTCTTAAAATAGTTCGAGGATTTTTCTTTTCTCTCTACTTTTTTTAGATCGCACTCATAAAATATGAGACTCCTCTTGGTTAGAACATCTAGTTCTTGATTAGGATGTAGTTCCGCATTCATGCATGAGGAGGAATTCAAAACATTGTTTCCTTCCAAGAAGCTTTTTTAAAAAATTAATTTATTATTAAAAAATGGAAAGTATGTTGATTTAATTTATATACTATATATATATGTACGCGGCTATTTCTCTTAGTTTCAGTCTTGTAAAGTCTCTACTTTCCTGTTTATTACTTTGAAACATTGCACGCAAAATAATGTATAATTTTAAGAAGAACATTCAACAAAAAACTGGTGTTGAAAGATAAAATTAATCAATGAGTTTGTAAAATAACACACATAAAAATATACGTAGCAAAACAATAACTTCAATTTTATTTAAACGAGTGAAGTGTTTAGTACGCATTGATGGATTGAATAAATATAAATTTCTGCACCTTCTCCCACAATCATAAGACCAGTTTTTAAATACATAGTTCAGCCTAAGCCCATTTCATTTGATTATGTCCAAGCAGTTGTATTTCTCTGTTTAATGTTACATTTTATTGTTGATGTTGACCTATTAATAAATCATCTTCCTTTAATTAAAATGTGATTTTTTTTTCTCTGGTTCAAAAAATTATTTCCTAGAACCCCACCCCGCCCCCCTTAGTTCAATCAATAGTTTTGCCCTCCCACTTTCTAAATGTTTTAGAGCCCTTCTTCCCATAGCAACATCCTTTCCAAATTCTTGGGCTTTAAACGGTCTCGCTGTCCGGTTGTGTGGAGGAATGTATTTGTTTTGGAGTTTCATTCGACGCCCAGGGCGTCGATAACATTCCTTCTTGTTCATCCACTGATCTTTCGTTTCCCCCCGAGAAGAGCAAGTCCTTCGACATCGAACTTCCGGCGAGCCGGAAGTGGATGTCATCCTCGCAACAAGCTCCGCTCCAATAAAAGGGTTTTTCGGCGATCGATCGGCGACTGCTGCGTCTGTCCCGCTGTCTGTGACATCATGCGCCATGGCCCATGTGATCATATTTACAATCATGGCAGACATGAGGTGAACAAAATGCTTATTAGGTAATACTGTGCACTTCTTTTTTATTTCCAATCACTTCCTTCATCAGAATAAACCACCTTCGCATTTGGATGAATTTGTTTGGATGCTGACTAGGCTGTGGGGGAAGAAAAATAAAGAAGAAATTACGGGGATGTGCGTTCGAAGCAAAGAACGGGAAAAAATCATACTTGTTGTCTACTTGCGAGATGAAAATATCGCCTATCGCATTTGTGTGTTGTTCTAGAAATAGACTCGTGATCCATGGTTTACTAATTATTTGATGCATTTTCTGTTATTTTGAAATGTTCTTTATGGAATACCGCCCACCCTCCATCCCTTTTTTATCCTCCGGAATTTTGAATCGCCTTTAGTAAACAAGGTGTGTTGTGAGGAGTTCACAAATTCTTCTACAAGTTGCTCTTGTCTTACTATAAAAGTGTTTCGATTATACTAATATTCGTTTAGAATATTTCCTGTTGATACCTTATTATTTTTTACAACGTTTGCTTTAGTCTGATTTATCATTGTGATAGATATTATTGAAAGATAAAATCCCGTTTCATTTAGTTTCTGTTTCGTAATAAGGTGTTTTTTTCTCCCAGTGTTTAATAAAATAATTTTTTTCAGTGCAAAAGTTAGTTACATATAGATCTCTTATAAATATATTAGTATTTCATCACATGTGATCGTGGAAATTTTTAAATTATAAAATTGTTGAGCTTTGCCCCCCCCCCTTTTTTTCTTTTTTCCAAATTTAATGTCAAAATACTTGCTCTTATAAATAACCATTAAAATAAAATCTGGTCATATTTATAAAAAGCATTTTTATTTTAACGTTGACTATAATATTTCATGATAAACAGCAATTTTAAATTAATTTCGAATTACTAATTATATTTCGATTAACCCAATTCGAATTTGAAGTGTCAAAAGTTGGACCATTATTTTCACTAATTGTGATTATTGTTACTATTGAGTGCCAATCAGTTAATTTTTTGTTAAAAAGTAAATTTTGTCGGGAATAATATCGTAATGTTTACATCACCATTATTTAACATTTTTTCTTCTAAACTTTAGATATTTTAAAATGCTTACTTGATCATATGTTGCCATCATCACATAAATTCAGAATTTAAAAATTGACTTTTCTACTTGTGTGTAAAAAAAAATTCACTTATAGTATTTTCCAGGAGTTTTGTATTTTTGATGATTTAAGTCACATATTTAAATATATATAAATTAGTTCCATTAGATCTCAAGCAATGTTTTTGTCACATACAACCAAATCTATTTTAAAAAAATTTCGGATCAAAGTGCCATTTGAATTTAAAATATTGCTCAACTCACTTCTGATAACCACTCAGTATCATCCTCTTTCTCACTTACTCTAGGGATTAATTTTAATGAACTAGTGAAATTGTGCGAAATGGAGGTGTAACAGAATTTGGCTGTTGTTGAATATTTGGCTAGGCTAAATATTCCTGCATAATCAGCCAAATAATTTCAGGATAATTAAGAAAATATGTTTTAATTATAGAACTCTAGTAGATTAAAAACAATTGTATGTTAAATGTTAACTATATTAAAAATTCTACCTACATAAAAAAGAATTTTAAGTTTTAAATAGAATTACTCATCTTCATAAATGTATTTAGTGTTACTGAAGCAACAAAATTCTTTGTATTTATACAGTTACCGCATACTTAAACATCATATGTATTATTAAAGAAACTATTGCAGTCCTTAAATGTAAAATATGTTTTGTATTTAAGTTCTTAGTATGTATATAATTTAATGCATGAAGTACTAAAATTATTAAAAAGTTAAAATTGTTTGTTTTACTTTTAAATAAACTGTTTTTTATTATTAATGCAAACAATGATGCAAATGTTTTGTAAAATATGTTTGTCTTCAAATATTTAAAACGGGACATTTTGTCAAACATACAAATATCTTAAAAATTAATAAGCCTATTAATTTTACTTTTAATTTGAAAAGAAACATTTTATCTATAGCTAAATAAAAATACTTTTTGATAATTTCCTAAAGAATTGGATGGATATTACATAATTGGCTACTCAGCTACTGTATTTGTTATGTTTCTTGTGTTAATCTTTCTCGTATCATCTCATTTATATTTCTTATTTAATCTTTTTCTCAGGCAATCATCAGGATATTATTCATCCTCTCATTGACAAAACCATTCTTTGGTAAATCATTCAATCTTCATGAAGGGGGGGGGGAAAGGTTCAGGTATTCTTATGAGTTGAATTTATTAACTTTGGCTTTTAATTTGCAGGATTATGCCTGTTTATGTATTCAGGGTATCTAGGCTGAAGGGGCGGGTGCCCCCTAGGGGAGGTCTTTCTAAGGTGTCTTTACCTGCATTTATGCAAAGTTTCAGACAAAACCATCGAAAACTCTGAACAGCTAGGCCAGCAGATGACACAGTCAAGGTTTGAACAAGGCATCTTCCGCCTCCCAGTCCAGAGCACTTTGCACTCGGCCACCAGTGGGGCATATTTATATTGGATTACTTATTGTTCAGTTAGTTGAAGGCACCCATTGAAGAATGTAATAAACCCAGTCGCAGAATTTTCTGTATCAGTCTGCAATAGAGATGTAACGAATAGCAATTTGGCCGAATACCAAATATTACATTTTTAAAAATTTCATTTTAATTGTTAATAAAATGTCACTTTTCAAATTTGTAATTAAATATTAAATAAAGACAGGGGCGTAGCCAAAAATTTTTCATGGGGGGGGGGTTATGACTACTGCAACTCATATATATGTATACGTGTGTGTGATAATGTAGTTAAGAATATACATTTTCTATGGCAAAAAATTCCTCATGGGGGGGGGGGGGTTATGACCCCCCTAACCCCCCCCCCCTTTGCTACGCCTCTGAATAAAGACTAAATAAAATTCATTTTATATTATTTGTAAATACTTAAAAATGCACAACAGCATATATTATATATAAAACTAAAAAATCTTGGTCATGAAAAAATATCTTTTACAAAGTTAAACAGTAATAGCAGCATAATTATATTTTGAGATATTCATAATTTAATAAATATACTATGGTTAATGTGATTAATCTGGTAAAGTTTGGGTTTTACAGCCTCTGGCCAAACATAATATGTGTAGTAACTTTTCAAAATTATGTTTGTAGTGGAAGATCTGAAAAGATTCCTTCTATCCCCACCCCATAAAGAAGGTGGGAAAACCAAGTCAAGTAGTGACACCAAGTAGAAAAGTCTGCATTTCTGTAATATTTAAAAAAAAAAAATTAGATTGTTTCATTCATCTTAAAATTCAGTGCCTTAGGATATTTTATAATGTGAAATTAACATAAAGTATAACTAAGCAATATTATTTGTAAAATCATTTAAAAATACATGTTAAAAATATTTTTTTCACTTTGTTCTGAAATTATTCATCTGAATATGTAGCAATATTTGGCTGCAACTATTTGACCGAATATCAGTTCAGTATTTGGCCTACTGAATATTTGGCAAAACAGCTAAATAGACCAAATACCAAATAGTGGCCGAATATTCGTTAGATCCCTAGTCTGCAACACTGATTTAAAAATATAAAAATAATCTGCAAGGTAATCTTGGTTGAAAAATAAACTCATGCAAAGGATTAAGAAATAATTGTTATTCATTGAAAATATGTAGTAATTTTATCTTTTGGTACAGAAGTTTGCTTAGTGGCTTGCAGTGAACAACAATATGATTATTCACAAAAAGGATAGAGAAAGATTGCATATTAAATCACTGGATGCAGTCGTTGATATCATGCTTTAACAAGAAATATTTTATCAATTAAAAGTATGTAGTAATTGTTGATATAAAAGGTTATACGATGGTGTGTAGAGAATGAATAAAGATTATTCGGAAAAAGGATGGAAAAGTATTACATGTGAAATCACTGATGCCATCTGCGATATCGATGAATCTAAAATGAGTAAATTCCTTGCAAAAGAAAAAAAATTGGGCTTTCAGCGAATCTGCAATTTTGGCATGGTTCTCATCCATGAGCATGTTGCAACAGTGGCGTGCGGAAGGAACTTTACGTACGAGCATAGTCTTTGGACATGCTGTACAACCTGCATGACATCATCACAGAATAATAGGCAGCAGAGCGGCCGCTGTGAACTTTGAAATAGTCTGCAGACCTTTTGAAGAATCTGCAACGGATGGCACTGTGTCATAAGGCTTCTGTGACCAGGGTAACAAGCCCTTTTAATTTAATATATGAAATGCCTATTTATTACCACAGTATATTGTGCTTTAAATCCATATTAATTGCAACAAATCTTCTGATAAACCATTTCTATTTTAAATCTTCTATGGTTCGGCAAAAGAAAATGTATATCTTGTGAAGCTATTTGGAGTTGCACAAATGGCGAATATGATGTAAATTTTGTGGCAGAGTTTATCAATCTAATACAGTTTTTAATTTATGACATCACGTTTTTGACTGCCATAAAGGAAACCTTCAGTAATTGAGTCAGTTCATATGATTATTTCACACCAGTTAGTTCAAGTGGAGTAAGATTGAATTTTGGACAGTATTTAAAAAAAAAAAAAAAAAAAAATTATTTACATAGGACTGATTAAGGAACGTAATCTTCCATAAAAAAAAAAAAGAAGAAGAAAAGGATCGAGTTTTAGATATGATTTAGCCACCCCTTTTTACATGCAGGGCCCCACCAGTGACCAAGCTCATAGCGCTCTCAACTGGGAGACGGAAGGTATCTGGTTCAAACCCAGGTCATATCCTCCGACCTAGCTGTTCAATGTTTTCTATGGTTTTCTCTGAAACTTTGCGTAATTATGGGTTAAGATGCCTTAAAAATACCCCATGGAGGGCACCCCTCCCCCCTCCCTTCGGTCTAGATCCTTTGAGTAGATAATCGACCATAATACCACAAATCAAATCAAACCATTTCACATAAGAAAAAAAAAAAAAAACTGAAGAAATATTCTAATTGACAAATGGGCAAGTAAGCAATAATTTTACTTTGATAAATGCCCTCATGTTGTGCCCTATGAATTTTATCTTGGTGGATCATCTATTTATTAAAAAAAATAATATAAAAAAAGGCAATTTTATTAATTTTATTTTATTGGTTGATGTTCCAGTTTAGCATAGTAAAAAAATTAATAAATACCATATACTCTGGCGTATAACACACATAAGTAAAATTAGGATATGTCAAAAAATTTATTTTATATTTTTTTGTCATGCACACTAAAAAGTGAAATAATTTTTTTATGTTGAAAGTGCGTGTTATATGCCAAGATGGACAGTAAATAAATAACCTGAAATATAAATTTCAATTAGCTTTTAGTAATCAGTGTATAAGTTACAAAGACTGCAAAAAGGAACCATTAAATGTTAAAGTAAAAATTTCACTATACTAGCTTAAGAAAACAATAAGCGATCTTAAGGTAGGTAACTAAGAAAATTATATTTGTTATTTATTTGTATGTTAATGGCATCTGTGTAACAAACAGTTTTCATAATGCATTTCAATGGGAGAAATTAAGGTTTTCAATCATTCTTCCTACCTATCAAAGTTTTTGGTCTTCCTTGTTTCTATTTAAGACCTGTGTAGCAGAGGCGAATCCACGGGGGAGCCTCCCCTAGAGCTAGAAATACACTATCGATTAGGGAAGTTTAAAAAAAAATGTAAATTTTCACATGAACTGCAATTTTAAAAAGTAGCACTGTATACACAGTTGACTCTCTGTTTAACGGCGATCTCTTTCCAAAGACGATATTTCACCCCAGCATTTCATTTTTTACGTTGGAGTCCCAGCAACTCCAACGTAAAAAATTTCTATTCAAAGACGACGTCGTTTCTGTTTAGCAACGTTTTTTTTTTTTTTTTTTTTTTTTTTCATCTTACGTACAGGAACAGGGGAATTTTTTTTTTTTTTTTTTAAGAGTGGGGGAAGAGTGTCGGGGAATGTCAAAAGTTCAATTCGCAAGACAATCTGAACTACCTGAGTGTAATCTCAAAGTATTTTAGAAGCAAAGAGAAAATTCTTGAAGCAGCACAAAAATTTAGTTTGGAATCCAAATCCAAATGGCTGAAAAGTCAATGTGGCCGATTGGAAGAATTTGCCAAAGCACTTCTGCATGCAAATGGTTGCGTGAAGCAATGTCAAAAGTCAATGGCAAAAGCATCAAACATTTTTTCTGGTCCCCATCATGGCCGAGTGGATAAGACACTCGACATGATAGATGTCTGAAGAGTGAAGGCCCCGCGTTTGGGCCTACAGGCGGCTGTCTATCTAACTATCTGGAGTTTTTCCAGATGGTTTTCTTCAGGTTTAACGTGAATACGCATTAGAACCTCTGAAAAAAATCCCCCGACCAAGGCAGCCGCCCCAGAATGCAGATGCCTCTAGTATAGGCTTGCCACATAACACATAACTCCAATTTCTGGAGTCCTGACGAGTGGCTGAGCGCATAGCGCTCGCAACTGGCAGGAGAAAAGTGCCTGGTTCAAACTCAGGTCGCGTCCGTCAATCTAACCGTTCGGAGTCTTTGCAATTTTCTCCGAAACTTCTCATAAATACGGATTAAGACCCCTTAGAAAAACCCCCATGTAGGGCATCCCGTACTCGGCCTAGATCCCTCATGCAAATAATTGTTCATATTACCAAAATAAAATAAAATCAAGCAATTACTGCAGTGCTGTTATTCTGGCAGAAAAATTTGGAATGCAAAATTTTCAGGCTTCCGCAGGTTAGCTAGAAAAATTCATAAAATGGAAACTGACACATTTCACATTTGAGAAAGTCTGGAAGAAAGAATAACGGGAAGGCAAAAAATGAACCAACTGACTCATTCTGATTTCCTTGAAACCTAATTTTATTGTACTGCTTGTTTTTACTACCTTTTCTTAAGGTAACTTAAAATAATTTTTTGTGGATAATAAAAGTAACACGCCAATATATCAAGAAAAATATTCAAAGTCCTCAGAATGTAAAGACCCTTATTTACTCGGAGGAAAGCACGGAAAACTGCGAACAGTTAAGTCGGCGGACACGAAATGGTTTGAATCAGGCACCTTCCAAAGTGTAAAGGGAAAGGTTATTCTTTTACAAATTCTGTTTATGGAAGATCTCTATATAAGGACAATTTTTCACATTTTCACGGTTCCTTGAAAGTCTTTAAAAAGAGAGCCAACTATATATATATATATATATACATATAATATAAAATAGCTAAACTTACTATATATATATATATATATATATATATATTAAAATACTATCAGAACTAATAATAATTAATACTTGAGTAAAATTATTATTATAATTATTATGATAATTAATGTTAATTACAATATTTTTTTCCCCTTAACTCTTTTTTACACTCTTTCCTTAGTACTTCCTAGCTATTAAAGCTTGTACTACGTTGCTCATAGGTTTGCTATACTCAGTTATTATTATTATTTTTATTTATTTATTTATTTATTATTATTTATTATTATTCTTATTTCCCCGTCCCCTTCCATTTACTGAATTTCTTGATAAATTTACATAGTTTTGGCAGCATTTTGTGTTTTTATTTCTCATACTTTTTCTCTTTGGCTCTAGCTGTTTCTTTTTTTATTTTTGTCGATTAATTTTCTCGGTTGGCAACGATTTCTAGTCTTGTCAGTTCTTCCTCCTTCATGTTGGGTTAGCATTCATGCTATTGTTTTCTCATAGCTATGTTTGCACCCCCAGGTCACGTAAAGCGACTTCTTTTGTCAGGTGACCTGCAGAAACCTAGCTATTTTTGTTTTTTCTTTAAATTGAAAGGTGAGTACGGTGGTACTTGATAATGGAGTACTCCATTTCAATTTTGCACTCCATCTCCACTTCATTGCATGGGATCGAACAGTTAGGCTTACGCCCACGTGATCTCACTTGACTTGTCCTCCCACTTCTCTCTAGCTTTGACAGCTCTGTTTTATACAATTTCTTGCCTCTGGATTATCAATTTTTATTTCATGTTTTCAGTTTTTTAGTACTTTTTTGTTATCATGTGCTACTACTTAATGTTTTACTTGGGATTCCATATTACGTAAGTTTAGCTATTTTATATTATATATATCAAGAATATTTACACCAATACTTATTGAATCCTTGTGGACTAAACATAATTTCTCCATTTACAAAAATGATGGAGCTTTTATTTTTAAACAGAAGGGGGTGCAAATTTTATTGACTCGCTATAGTGGCTGGAGCACAGTTCACAGTTTTATTTGTACAGTGGAACCTGTCTAATGGGATTACCCTTGGGAAGAACAAAACTGGTCACCTTACGAAGGGGGTAAAATGTGATGGTTATAAAGCGAACTCGCATTAAATTTGTCCCTATAGACATACGATCTCTTTACCAAGGTGGTTACTTTAGCAGGTTTCACCGTATTTGAGTGGACGACTGCACACTGATACGGGGAAAATATCTTCCGTTGCTCTCTCCATTTTATAGGAGACTGAGTTTGCGGTTTAGTGTAGAAATCTTATATTGGTAAACCCCGAATTGCCACAAAAAAGTCATAAAATTCGCGACGAGAATGCCCTCTTATCCACTACAGTCACGTTAGAAGCAGCGGCCTTAAGTGATACTGAAACATAGATGCACAATCCAACCCTCCGCAATTTCTACAGCTTTCATTCTTTCAACTGCTCTCATAAGTTGTCCACACCACCCATACGTATGTGTTCAAATCCTCATTATAAAAGTAAAACATATGCTAAGATATCAGACAAAGCGAGTACCTGACAATGTATAGCTGGTCTGGTTTTAAAAAAGAAAGCTCTCTAAATAGCAGGCAATAGTGATAATAGTAGTAAATAGCAATTGAAGTTGGTTTACTACAGTCCTAACAGAAAAGGTTGGGAATTACTTAAGCTGGAAAACTTAATGCTATCTTAAATGCGAAAACGTGTGCTGTGAGCACTGTATATTGGACGGTGGCTGTGAAATGGGTTCAATAAATGCATTCAGCAATTATACTCTGTACACACTAAAATGTGAATGGTTAGAGCCCGCGAACAACAACATGAATAAAAGTCATTGCTGATTAGCCACGTCTTGTCGTCACTACAGGGGTTAAGGCTACATTTTTCTGGCGAAATTTACGACTTTTAATGACCAGTCGGGATCTACCAACAAAAGATTAATGTGTTAAACTGAAAACCCTGTCCCCCCACACAATGTCTTTGGGTCGGCCCCTCCGGTGGGTTTCTAACCTTTCTAACCCCCACATAATGGAAAGAGCAATGGAACATTTTTTTCCCGTATCAGTCCCGTCGTCCATTGAAAGCATAAAACACGTGGCTTATGAGCATCGGCCTTAACTTGATCGGTATAGGGCACACAATAGCTCTGCCCCCCCCCCTTCCGAGTTTTCTTTCGACGGTTCTTGCAGCAGACAACATACTTATTTAGTTGTGATATACCATGTCTAATTATACATTGGTAGAAAAAGTATTGGGAAATCAATGTATCACACATCCTAATGAAAAACGGAGCCCCCCCCCCCAGATCGTTTCTGTGGATCCGCCCCTTCTGTGTAGTCAATAAATATTCTTTTAGGTAATCTTCAATGGCTCGTTTTCTCAATTTGGACACACCATGTTTATTGCGTTTTTTTTTTTTTTTCTCATCATCTAAAATTTTTCCTTTGTTTTCATCATTGTCTGGATTCTTTCATGTCTCACTCTATCTGTTCTTAAAATTCTATATGATCTTAATAAATCCTAGTAAAGATCATGCCCTATACTCGCTGTTTTACAATCTTCTGACCAGCTCATTTAAAGACTACTTTGTTTAAAATCTTGAAATTTGGCAAATGGGTATGAAAATAATCACTTATCAGGTGTCAATCCAGGAATTTTTTTCCAGGGTCCTATTTTTTTCAATTGTTTATTTTTGTGAATTTCAAAATCTGCTTTTGTGAATTTTCATACCAATTTTCGTAAAATTAACTTTTTTCTTAAAATAATTTACAAAACAAATTAAAATATGAGGTAAAATGCCAATGAAGGGTTGTGTTTTAATTACTCGTATTTTTGAATAGGGGCCATTTGAATTGATTGTAATTTTGAGAAGGGGCCATAAAATGGGCCCAAATTTCATCTGTGTTGATTCATGCTTATTAAATGACGTAAATTAGGAATTCAAAAATAATGCCTACTACATTTTAGTTTACATTTTGATTCTTTCGATGTTTTGTCCTCCAGATGGTGCCACTGCACAGTCATTGACAGAAAGTCTTCAAATGTAAAATAAAATTTATTAGATGCTATTTTTGAGTTTCTTTTGTTATTTTATTAAGTAATCATTTTTATATCTATTCACCAAATTTCAAGGTTTTAATATAAAGTATTTTTCTAAATGGACTGGTCCATAAAATTGTAAGAAATAAGTATAGGAAATTATCCTTGCTTGGGCTTCCCCTGAAGGCATCAATATCGACTGTTAATAGTTTCTTTTCCTCTGCTTTTGTAATTCTCCATAACTCTGCTCTTTACTGTAGAATTGCAAATACAATATTTCTGCTGCATGGAAATTTCTTCATTCCACCTAACAGTTGAATAGTTTTACAGCTTTTCTTTCCTTGACAAATTCTATGATTTAAGAATTTTTGGAATGCTTATTTTTAAAACAGAAAAGATAAATACATAATTTAAGACCATGCTAGTGGATTGAAATACAAGAGGGATGAGTAAACGTAAAATTCACAAATCTCTTACTAGACAGCCATTTTCCATATATGTGTACCATTCAGGGATATTTAACCTTTTCCGATGTAACCATTTTTATCATATTTTCCAGTTTTTGCAAATGTTATCAGTAATAGTCAAATTTCTGATATCATTTTATTGTAGCATCACTAACTTTTCTGTAAAATATCTGTCACATGAGGGCGGGGGGTGCATGACAGTTTGTCACCCTTTATCATTTTGTGCAAATTTCCTTATTATCTGGTCAATAGACATTGGGAAATTGACTAATGCTTTTGAATTTTTGTCAGATACATCATAAATGATACAAATATGTGGTGGTTAAAACTTTAGCCTTTGCATGTAAAAGGGTCAAACTATAAGCACAATGAAAAAGAAAAAAGTTGTGTATAAAAGTGGTCATAGGAAAAGATATTATTTTCAGGATTTTTTGAAATGCTTGGGGTTATTTATATGGTCTGGACCCCTCCAACACTACCCTGTATGCACTTCTGTTTAATTTAAAAAGCTAGGAACATGAACAGTAATAAGATTCATACAGAATTTCTTTTTAACCAAACAGACTGGATCTTTTTTGGTTAGCTGATGTTTGACAGATTTGTTTATGAGATGTTGAACTTTTAGATAAAAGTTAAATCAGCATGACTCCCCCCCCCCCCACACACACACATCTCTTTTCCTATTAGTCAATTAGTCAGTTTTTGAATATATAGGTAGAACTATGGGCTTGAGAACTTTTCTAGGCTTTGAAATTAAATGAATTATTCAGAAGTATTAAACTACTAAAATCCTCTAACATGTTATTATTAATCTCTAAAATCCTTCTGCATGTTATTATTTTTTTTAATCATCAAAATGTAATAAAAAAATGAATAAATATGTGTTAAGTGAATTTCAATGTATTTTTGATGGAACCTGAAAAAAGACTATGTTGTGCAAAAGTCATGGGGCTGTGTAAGAATAGTTTAACAGGGTGTCTACCAGTCAGGAAAATCAGGAAAGTCTTGAAAATGCCAGGAAAATTGGAAATAGGTCAGGAAAGTCTAGAAAAATCCTGGAAAATGCAAAACAAGTCAGGAAAATTCTCTGAAATTATAAATTTTCCTTTATCAAAAACTTTCTTGTCAGTTAAAAAAAAAAAAAAAAAATCTCTTTGGAGTCCAGAAAAAATGCTGATAAAGATTATTTATGTTTAAATAGAATGAATGATTCAGAATATTTGTGGGGTATATGATACTCATGCCTGTTTTACCTTCTGTGGTGAGGTGTTTCTTCTGACAGAAGAGCCAAAAAGCTATCTGTCTACGACCAGTGATAAAATATAGAACATTTTCACTAGTATTGCTCTTTATTCTTGCAGATTTGCAGTAGACTAAAAGATGGTTAGGTTTGAAATTTGATTTCTTCATTTAATATTGTCAGTTAGATATATTGCATAAGTACCACCTGTAACAGAAGCTGTATTGGTCACTATTAGTGAAATCTGTACTAACTGTAGTATCTTACTTGAAACTCATCGCAATTTTTTTCTCTCTATAGTGTAAGTTCATCAATAATAATATTACAGTTGAAAATTTTTTTCAAGCAAGTTGTTGAAAAATATTACAGTATAAAAAGGATTTTTTAAATACTATTTAGGGATTTCCCATAGTAAATTGCATCAATGGTTGCCCCCCCCCCCCCTAAGCTCCCAAAAGTTTGGAAAAAGTCAGGAAATTGACTTTCACAAATATAGTAGACACCTTGCTTAAAAAAGAAAAAACTGAATAATGCGAAAACTTAATCTACAATACTTCTTATTTGTACCCAACTAAAAGGGACTTAATTAGTTTTCATTAAATAGAAATATAACAGCCTTTAGATATCACACCTGCAGGTATTCAATAGATGATCATGTAATCAATTTTATTGTTCAGTTTTTGCAGTCTCCTGTATTAATGCACTTCTCTTTAATTTTTAATTTGGAACAAAGCAATGTAACAGTCATTTCAAAGTCTGAGCTGTTTCATTTTCTTTCAGGGGAATGCATTTTTTCAACTATTTCATGTTTGATATTGGAATTAAGCCAAAGAATGCTTCTAAACATAAAGTAGTTGGATGGAAAAAGCCTAGGTAAGTATATTATATCTAATTGTCCATAGAATATTTGTATGCATATTATTTCACACATTCTTAATTAAATAATTTCTTGAAAGGAGAAAACTTAGAAGAGAAGCTTCATTTTCATGTTAAAAGGCATATACAATAAATTAAGCAAACTTAGAAAATGCCATTATTTTTTTCAAAATTACTTTATTATTTGCCTGAATAAAGATTTCAATAAACATATATTTATCAAAATTGCTTGATTATTTGTATTTTCACCCCTTAGAACTATATTTTACTCATAAAGATTCCCGTAAATTTCTATCTTTTTTTAAGAAGCATTGCTGAAAGAAGAAAATGCTAATTTGATTTGAAAGAAATCATGTCTTCTGTATAATTTATTTACAGTAATACTGAATAGTTTAGTTTACTTTTTTTTAAGTGATAACATTACTTCTTGAAAGTTTACAAAAATTAGGTAACTATCAACATTTCTTAGAGATAAAGTTATATATATATTTTTTAAAAGTTGTAAGTACATTAAAGGTCTATGCTTTTTGTTTTTTTTAATTACTGGCTGTAGTTATAATTTAGTTTGTTTCGCAAAAATGATAATGACATTAAAAGGTAATACGGAGGATTCCCATAGTAAAGTTAATTAAAAACACTACCATTTTCCTCCGGAGATATATTTCGACTGCCGGCCCACGGCCATCCTCAGTCCATCTTCTCCCTCGCGGGAATGATGTGGCTTCCTGCCTCCTCCTCTCTCTCTGCGCTCTTTCGGCACATGACGTCATTCCAGGTTTCGTCTATTGTTGCATGGGTCTTATTGTTGATGCTGCCCTCTGTTGATATGATTTCCAAAGTATATATCAACAATAATATCATATAATCATGGAAATCATATCAACAGAGGAGGAGGCAGGAAGCCACATCATTCCCGCGAGGGAGAAGATGGACTGAGGATGGCCGTGGGCCGGCGGCTGAAATATATCTCCGGAGGAAAATGGTAGTGTTTTTAATTAAGTTAACTATGATAATGATATTTTAATTTCAAAAGAAATTTTTTGTGGGAAAAGGTCGGTTTTATGAAACTTTTCTACCACATTTTAAGAAATTGAAGCATTACAGACTATCCTTATCTATTCAACATTTAACTATGAAAACATAATTTTTATGTTTTAAAAGAGTAATTTCTTTTCTTTTTTAAAATTGAAAACAATTATACTGTAAATAATAGACATAATGCAGACTTGTGTCAGCGTAGCTGTATTCTTTACAGATAAATGGCTCAATATTGAAAAATGTGTGCTCTTAATGTGTTCCTATTATAAACTACTATGATGATCTTGGTTGTAAAACAAAAACACTCAACATGTTTAATAAAAATGATTTGATTTTACAGGTAAAGTCCAAATGGCCACTTTATGGTCCAATGGTTGTCCAAATGGCCACTTGCCATTCGAACTGAATTTTTTAAAAGTATTTTGGATGTTTCTTCCTACTGTTTTTTTACTTTAAGGTCTCTATGAATGTCAGGAAAAAAAAAATAAATTCAAATGGAAGATAAGAATTCTACATTCCAATACAACACTGCAGATCATTCTCAGTTCCTTAAACAACATAGATGAGGGTGTATTAAATAAAACTTTATTCCTAATTTTTATATTTTGCAGCAGTTTTTACTAAGCACTTTTGCCAAAGGCATTTATATGTATTATAATTCACATTCTAAACCTTTATACCTCTAATATTTTACGATATTTACAAGGGGGGGGGTGTCAAAAATCAAGTATTTTCTTTTTTTTTTTTTGGTTCTAATTTATTTTTAAAAAAATCTATTTTAAAAAATAAAAATTTAGAAAGTGCTTGTATTTATTGGTGTTAGTATTTTTGGTTTATTAATTGTTATTTATTTTTATGTTATGATTTTTCTTTTATTATTTGTGACTGTAATATATGTGATATGACATGTCCTTTAGAAAACGGTTGATAACAGACAAGGAAAGAATTGTGTCAAGACTTTTGTTAGCCCTAACGTAAAGATGTAAGTTATATTTACCAAAAAACTAGTTGCAGCAATAGTTTTTCATTACCTTTTCTGTAGCTTAACACTCTAAATCCTTATGCTGTCTGCTTTTTCTTCTTTTACTTTTCTTATCACTTAGATTTTCTATCTTACATGTTTTCATATATTAACTGTTATAGATGGCTTTATTTATGATGAACTGTGCATTATTTATAAAGAGAGGCACTCTTAGTTAAGTTTTAAATTCAACTTTAAATTTTATAACCAAACAAAAGCCTTGCTTTATATATATATACAGAGAGAGAGAGAGAGAGCTAATGAGTAAATGACAAACTGAGAGTGTAATCCAGAGTTTCTGCAATTATCCATCACTGAAATGTACAAACATATATCCTAATTATGTGCTAAGATGGCTCTACCGGTTTTCCACCTCAAATAAAAATGTAAGATGTTGACTTCTTCCCCACAATAAAAATTAATGTTAAATGAAATAAACTGATGATATATATAAACATAAACCTAGAACATTTATAGTTCTGAAAAAAAAAAAAAAAAAAAAAGAGAAGCTTCCAAGATATAAAAAAGTTATAATTTGTGAAGTACGTTTATAAAAATTTCTTCCTAATTAAAAAAGTATCTTACAAACTTCAGCCAAAATGCCACCCTAAATTTTGCTGCTCTGTACCGGATCTGGTTTATTTGTCCTATTGTCACTCCTGATAGGTTTAAAGTATCACTAGTAGACTTTACTGAACTTCATAACACTTATTGCAGTGTTAGGGGTTACTGTTAAATAATAAAATAAGTGACACCCTCCCCCTCCCCCTCCCCCCCCCCCTCCACACACACAAAAAAAGCAAAGATACACATTTTTCAAACATGGTTTGTGCTTATAGCTTTAAAAGCATTATTGGATCATTACATCAGGCAGTAGCATATCCAGGGGAGGGGATAGCGGGCTTCAGCCCCCCCAAAAGAGATTGCTAAAGGGTAACATTCTGCTTTATTATACATTTTAAATAGCTAAAATGATCATATTTTATAACTTAGCCCCTCCCAAAAGCATGTACATTGGTTTAAGACTAAAATTTTGATTTATAGTACATTTTAATTGGGTGAAATAAGCTTTTTTAAAAATTTAGCCCCTCCCCAAAAATATTTCTGGATCTGCCACTCACATCAGGGGTGTAATCAGGAAATTTTTCCTGAAAGGAGATATAAAAGCAATCAATATCGCACGAATAAATAAAATTTCTGTTTGATTATGGTCAACTTTGAACATGTTAACTGAAGCAAAAATTTTGGGGAGATATATACCCACACATTACACCTTTTTCTGTTGTCTTGATTTCGAGTACAGTCAACACCGTTTAAGTGCACATCTCTTAAGTGCATAAACTGCTACAGTGCACACATTTCACATTAAAAAAAATGTTTTTATAATGGAATTTTGACCGCAAAAGTGCACATACATCCAAAAACAAACCAAAAAGAAGGAAATTGCAGTTCATCTGAGAAATCTCGAGATAACGCTCGGTAGTAATTTCTACCCTTCTATTTCAATCCTGATTTCCCCAAAAATACACCCGCTCACAGCAGCACCACTTTGCGAATCCTAATGCACGTGATCTCCAAATCAAAACTAGTTACATCATTTCAATACAGATGATCAATTTTTCAAAACATTGACAGTACAGATCATTTCAATGCAGATACGCAAATACAGCTATACATATACATATATTTTGTATTTATATAAAACTGCTTTTTAATATCAAATACACAGATTTTCAATGAGAAATTGCTCTACTTATGTTAATTTAAGAAAGCTCGCATAAGTGCACATAATTTTGTTGTCACATCGATATGCACTTATGCGGTTTCTACTGTACCTTTGAAAATAATAAAATCTTTTAAAACTTAGAATGTATATTAAAAAAAAAAAAAAGCTAATTACAGGTTTTTAAATGTAGAATTACGCTCCTCTCTAACAATTGCGAAATTTTTTTTTTTTTTCAACCTTGTAAGTTTTATTACTTTGTTTAGAAAACTGAATGGGATTTCTGTTATAGTAGTCAAAAACATGACATCATAAATTAAAAAATGCATTAGATTGATAAAATCTGCCACAAAATTTATACTATATCAAACTAATTGTTTTCAATTCTAAATAGCTATTTGAGATTACAGGTTGACATTTTTCATGAGATTGAAATAAATAATCTTTTGCTGAACCAGAAAGGATTTTATTATTTAAATTGAGTTCTTAAGATTTTCAGCATGGTCTTTTAATTGTTTAGTTATATAATGCAGCTCTCAGGGCAACGTTAGATCATGAATTTTATAAATAGAAATGGTTTATTAAAAAAATTGTTAACAATAATATTAATTTAAGTAGGATGTACCTTGTTAATAAATATTACATGTGTATGAAATGAAGCGTTTGTTATATTCATTATTTTTTAACAGGTGGCTTGCAGCTAACTAGACAATAAGTAATCCTGTGTAAATATATACCATGGTAGTTTCAACAGAAGAGACTACCTTAAAGTTATTTTTTTAAAGAGGATGTTAGTATTTTTTATGAATTGCAGTTTGCATGTTAGTACGACATTATTTATTACATATTTTAATTTAGCAGCTGCTAGTTAATAATGTGCCTCATTTTTTGCTTTTTAAATCTTACTCAGATTAGACCTATGAAAATAGACACATGCATATAAGTAAATAAGTTGAAAAATTGCAATGTTTTTATAAATTCGTGATAAACAATACAAAATTTGTTATGAACATGATTGATTCATTTAATGCTTATTTTAGCAACTCAGAATTTATTTGCTTTGTTTCTAGAATCAACAAACCCCAGTTTTACATTTAGCTTGAGTCTTACTTTTTAACATTCTGTATTGCCATTTTTCAATTTAACAAATTTTTGCACTTTTTTTGTGGGTGAGAAGTAGGGCTGTAACTAGGGGGAAACTTTTTTTGTTAATGTTTATGTTTCAGTGTGGTAGTTTTTCAATACGTTTTTACAAATAGTAACTTATGTGCCTGAAAGTCGGGTAGAGTTTGAACCCCCAAAACCATCCTTGGTTATGACTTGGTAAGAGGATTGAAATTTCTTTTAAACATGCTTGCATTGCTTTTATTTCAGTGTGTTCCACTTTATTTAAAAAAAAATATTTTATTAATAATGTAAATTGAGTACTTCATAGATACAAACATGCTCATTTACTTAAAAAAGAAAAGTTAGATAGAAACATTTTTGAAGCAGACACTCTCCTACTAGATCATTTACGAATCAGTGTACAATTTTTATCTCTTTGTTTGAAAGTATATGAAATCTTTTAAATCAATTTTGTTCATTAATAATTAGTTTATTTTATTCATTAAATTTTCTAATGTGCTTATTGAAATTAGTTTTTGTATATCAGTTCTTTCTTTTTTGAAAGGCTGGGATAACTAAAGAAATCTTGGGATCCCAATCTTGGAGGTCCCAGAATAATTTCCCTTGACATTTCTTATAATTGTGCTATTGATTATAAATAATGCTGAATGTATTGATTTAATTTCTGTGCATATTTGTAGGGTTAAAACAGGGTACAATGCTGTTTCACGCTTGGCATCGTTGCTCGGATTTTGTTGTAAAGATGTGACCAACATGACTGACAACAGTGCCCCTATAGAAGTTACAGTTTTACCAGTACCTGTCGAATCAATGTTGTATTACTATGGCAGTATATCACGAGAAACTGCAGAGTGGATTCTGTGGGATCGAGGCTGTAAAGATGGCATGTACTTACTGAGAGAAAGTAATTCAGATTATGTTCTATCCTTGTGTTACCAAAAAAGGTGAGGTTCTCACATATTTATGTTCTGTCTATTAATAAAATCATAGAATGACATTCTGTTTTTCTAGATGTTCTGTATTATCTCCTTGCTAATGATGCCTCAGTCACTAAAGTAGCAATGCGCCACTTTTTGTATGTTAGAAAATCTTTCAATATTTATTCAGAAACTGTGAAACAAAAGTTTGTTGAATTTTTGCCTAAACAGTATTAGCCTGTCTATTTGCTATATAAACTTTATATGTTGCTTACTGTATTTTATTATTATTTTCAGTGTTCTACATTATCGCATTAAAAAATTAAGCAGTGGTGAGGTTGGTTTGTGTGGTGTTCCAAGGCAGAAGTTTGCTGGCCCAGTTGAGCTCGTTCAAGGTGTTGAAGGACTGGCCTGTAAACCTACTTTACCGTGCAATAAGTCTCTAGACTCTGTTTTGCCTCTGACTCATTGGGGAGTGACAGAAGAAACAGTGAGAAAAGCAATATTGAAAAAAGCAAAGGAATGGGGCATAGATGTAAGTAATAACCATAGTAGGTATTTAAAGACATGTTCTCATCTTCACAACAATTCTGCAGTTTATAAAGGGTGGTTGTCATGATTGTTAATGTTGAGGCACAAACAAAGCTAAATGCTTTTGGACTTAAATGAAATTTATTTTTCAAAGCAACTTCCTTAAAAGGCCTATAAGTTTAGTCTATCAATGCCTAACTCCCCCTTTTTACCTTCTTAATAATGGATCGTATCTTAATATGCAAATACACTTACTTCTTGATTATACGAGGATGGATAGTCTACATTTCAATCAGTGTATTAGAGAAACAAGACAATGCTCCTCGGTATGCCAAAATATTTAGAAGAAACTTTAATAACAAATGAAAAAGTGTTACCAAGTGTATAAGTGTTATAGGTCTTAATCATAGGAGAGAAAAAAATTTCAGTTTTTTTTCTGATCAGTTTTTGGTAATTAGCAAGCAAATTTGTAATTGCAGATAGCTGTTTATTAAGCCTTGATTTGTGTGTACATTTATAATTATATTCCCTTTGCTAACTTTTTGTTACCAAGCTTTAAATTTTAAGTAAAATATAATTTTGATATTTAAGTATAATAAATATAATTGTTGTATGAATTAGTTTTTACTTTGAAAAGCGTAAATAATTTCATGTTGGCAAAAATGGCAACCATGAAACACATAACTACAGTTTTTTTTTATAAATATCATTTAAAATAATTCGAAATTTAAATTAGCTTATACTATGAAGTAACACATAAGCCATCTTGATTCCAAATTTCATATAAATCTGTCCAGCTGTTTCAGCATGACAGAGTAACAAACATGCAAACTCTTAAACTTTTGCATTGATAATATTAGTAGGATTAAGCAGTGCTGCATTTTAAAAATAAATTACTGCTGAAATTGTCTTTTCTCCCACCCTTTCTAATAGGAAGATAAATTGGATACAAGTTTAACTGAGAATTACAATGATATCAAACTTTTGATTACAAAAACACTTCATGAGATCCAACCATGGTTTCATGGACCCCTTTCACGTATCGAAGCTGAGCATAGTATAGAAGAGAGCGGACACAAGGATGGCAAATTTCTGTAAGTATAATAAATTTCTGAGACATTTGTCCTTTTTAAAAATTTTAAGTAAATTATTTTTCCCATTGTGAGTTATACTTTGATTTCACGTTAAAGTAAAATAAGTAAATAGATAGGTTTTTTTTTTAAATAAAATTATGTGTACAATATCTCAATATGTTGATGTGATGAGTTGAATAACTAATGGGTGTAAATCTGATGAGTAAAATTCCAATTATTCAGGGTGTCTACTGGAGTGCAGAAAAAAAAAAGAATTCATGACCACAGGGGTATTTTCATGATGCAATACGACATACTGCCATTTTGTTGCTTTGGGGACAAGTTCATAACAACCCATCAGAAAACCAGACTTTTTATGTTAGTAACCAATATAGGAGGCTATGTATATTTTTAAGCTTAATTGACCCAAACAAAATGTACAATAAAGCAAAATTTTAGTCTATGTAAAAAATCTGTGGGAGAGAATAATTTTAAAAAATGTTCATTTTACCAATCCAAAGTGTATAACAAAGCGAAATGCTACCCTTTAATAATCTCTTGGGGAGGCTGAAGCTCCCTACTCTCTTCCCTGGATCCATGACTGGCTGGTCAGATGGACCGTCCCAAATTTCTTAATCTGCAGTGCTACCTCCGTGTTTAACATCTCTGTTCCTTTTGCTATTGACATAGATTTTTAGAATCTAATGTAGTTCTACGGCTCATTCTATGTCAGAGCAACTTAGATTTTCCTCAAATTTTATATAGATGATTTATAGGCTATGATAACAACAAATCTCAATTTTGCAGGTTCTACGATAATTAATTACAGAGACATTGATTCTGCAAATTTTCTGCAAGATCTGCCATTTTTTTCTCTGAATTTCTTAAATATCTCATTATCTGTAGAGGTTACTGAACTGAAAATTTGTTTCTAATGGTAACTTTTTAAGCTGATTCCAAAAATGTTATCAAAAATTTGCACATCTTCTATAGTTTATGCATGAGCATTGAATTTTCTAAAAAACATCATGAATTTTTTTTCAGCATGTTTGATCAGAAACATATGTTTGAAATTTTTATATGTTGTTAAGATGGTTCGCCACTACATCCCAAAAAATTTCATCTTGGCTTTTTGCTCAGAAGCTGAGCAAAAAAAATTATTAAATTTTCATGTGACTTTTCGTATATTAGGTGTAGTAATAAGTTTTAAAGAGCATGTCAAAGAAATTAATATGCAATAATACCTTTATTCAAAGTAATCTTCATTATTTTTCAACACTCACCGCCAACTGCCAGGCAGTGCATGGATGCCAAGTTGATCCTAAAGACATCCGATTTTCCAATGGAGATATTTTGGCTATTTTTTTCAACAAATCTAGAAAAATAATTTGCTTTCCCTTCTAAAAGGAATCTCATTTTTTTGGGGAGAGATTTAAAGTCAGAGAAAGCTGCAAAACCTTTGTCAAGTTCTCTTATTTTTACATGCTTTTTAACATTATCACTGTCAACAGATAAAAGTTGCTTGGAATTTTTTATGTTAGACAGAACTTGCTCTTTCAAAAACCTCCTGGCAAGACTGTACATATATTGTATAATAATATTTGTGCGAAAATGGCATTAGTGGCTTTTCTGCTGGCTGCCAATAAAAGCAACAACAACCAATGAGAAAGCATTAAAAGGAGAAATTTTGTTCTGTGAACATTCTTCGCTTGCCAAAAATGGTCAAAAGGGAATGAAATGTGATTATCCTAATCGGCAAGAAAAACTGTCGCGGCAATGAGATTGCAAGACAGTTTTTTTTTCTCCCCTTCCCTACAACTAGAGACTAGGTTGTAGGAAGAAAAAATCGTGACATGGTATCAAAATTCGGGACATTTTCGTGGCTTTCATGACCCATTGTCCAAAATCGTGACATTCATGATTTTCATGACCGGTAGACACCCTGTTATTTCATTTAATTAAAGCTATAGTTTGAATAAATCATGTGATTATTTAATATAAATAAAAATTTGACATTGAAAAGGAGTTTGACAAAAAATTTACTGGAAAAGAAAGAAAAATGGAACTATTAAAATTAATTTCTAAAACTGTACTATTGAATCTGTTATAGTTTTATTTACAAAACAAACTCTCAGGACATGATCATTAATACATTACTTGTACATGTTTTGATAAAAAAAAATTATGGTACTTGGCCTCCAAAAATTTAGCAGATGAGTAGATCTTTATTTTTTGCCTTGTTAATAGTAGCTACTTTATGGTTCTCCTGAAATTGTTTTGTTTTCTTGAACATTTCCTTAAGAGTCAGTAGTGTTGCCTTAGAGTGGGAACAGATGGTGTGGTTATTCACATGTTTTTGATGGAAAATGTTAACACTTATCTTCCTTTTAATGCCAAAAGCTTGTGCATTACTATCAGCTTTACTTTTGGAGAAATTCTGAAACTAAATGACACAAGTTATGCACTTAACTCCTTTACAATGCTATTACCTTCTGATCAAAGATCAGTTTCAATCCAAAAGTCAGTTTTTTGACTTTTTGTCACTTCATTTTAGTGTGATCTCTTCAGTTATTTAAGAAAATTGAAACTTTTTAGGATGTTTCTTAACTCATCAACACCCAGTATCCCTTTTTGAGAATGGTCACAAAAATACAAAAGCATTAATTCTTTTCCTATTGTAATTCTCAAATGATAAATTTGATTTCCACAAAATACTCAGTGATGACTTGGTAAAATGCGAATATTTCACTGTTCTATTAATATTTTTTAGGAAAGAAATATGTTCTTCATACCCACAAATGATCAAATCACTGCAGACATTAACATAAATTGGAGAATATTATACAAATGGCCAGATGCTAATGGATTTATAAGATGCCTCTACACTGTATGAATAATAAACCTGTATCAGTTATAAAAAATTGAACACCCCACTTGGTCTGCACAGCCCATCCACACTTTCACGACCATGGGCTCTTTTTATGGAAGCATATGCCCCAGCCAGGTCACATGTAGAAATAAGAATATTTAGTCAGGGATCCAAAGGATCAGTGATTCCATGGCTTCCCTGGTCTGTTACATTTATCACTGGTCCGTGTACATGTTTAAAAAAAAATTGCAAAACAAAAGAAATTATATCAGCAATAAAAAATTGATTTCTGTTAAGAGCTGAATTTAAAAATGCGAATGCCTATTATAAAAATATTTAATAGATCAAATTATATCTCATTTATTGTTAAAATTAGATTACATGTATTGGGGAACTAAATGAGGAAAATCTGCCAGAGGAAATGTAAATAGAACATTATTCATCTGATGCACCAACAAATTTTGTATTCTACTGTACTGGTTTGTTACCTATTTTAGTAGTCTCGGACCAGTGAACCACTGTTAATTTTGAGCCCTTCAGGTGGTCAGCCTGACACAAAGCCCCCAGTGTTTAGTCCAAGCAAGCTTGTTTCTTTTTTTATTGACCCACTCAAATGATGAAAGTCTAAGTTATCCATGACCCCAGACCCCAAACCACAGGCCTGTGGCACGGCAGCATAATGTGTTATCCATTACCCTTTTTCGAAAATTTTGCAATGTAATTTCATGTTCAAGAATTGTTTCAAAAAGTTTAGTAAAATGTTTTTGCAGTGTGTAGGGCAGCTTATGAAAACACTCTCAAATATTTCTAGTCCTTGATGTAATAAATTTATTTTTGTGTTCAAAGATGGTGAAGTATTTCCCCCCCACTCCCTCCACAAACAATAACTTTAGTTTGTTTCTGTACCACTGTGATCATATAATTTTAAAACTATAGTCCTAACAGTTTTTTAATTGGTTTAAAATTTTATATATTTACATTTTTGTAAAGCCACAAGGTATACAAATTTAGGTGTCTGCTAGAAAGGTTTACTAAAAACAGTTTAAAAACAACATATTTATATTCATACACCATGCTTCTGGAGGAGGGTGTACTTCAAACATACAGATAAATTAATTAAGCATGAAATGCATTTTCGTATAGTAGACAAATAATGCATAAAGAAGAAAAGTCTGAAAATGACATATTTTCAAGAATCTGCATAAGTTCATTAGTAATTATGCAGGATAAGTTCATAAATACTTATACTAATATTAACTTAAAGGAAATTGCCACTTTTTAATATATTTTTTTTATATATTTGGTAAGGGTTCGAGAGAGAGATGACAGTAGCTATGCCTTATGTCTGAGTCATTCTGGTCGTATCAAGCATTACAAGATCGATGTCCTCCCATCTGGAGAATTCGCTATACAAGATGGCCAACGCTTTCCCAGCATTATGGCAGTGAGTTTTATTTATTTATTTTCTACTTGTTTTTATATCTAACTTTGTATTGTGATTATAATAATTGATTTTCTATTCGCCTGCTTACTGATTAATGCTGAATAGGTCTTTAAGAACACTTTAACTGCAAATTAACACTATCTTTAAAACTTTTAAAACTAGTTGCTTAAAATTCTGTATTCTCTTCTAATTATATCATTCATAAAAAAGTAATGCTATGTATCTAGAAATTAAAGTTTTAAAGGTCTCCATTAATTTAGGTAATGTTTTTGAAAACATGATGCGTACGCCTCCTTAGAATCCTTGGAAACTCTTTAGAATTGAAAACATTTTCCAAGGTCCTTAGAACTACTTGGAAAAACAAAATACTCTTTAGACACTCCTTGGTGGCCGGAAGAAATTCCTAAATATCCAGAGCCGGGATTGAAATTGGAAGAAGCATTCCTTCCCCCCAACTTCCCCTTTTAGATTTCCTTGATGGAGAAATTGTTATGAAGACATGACACTGAGAAAGAGAAGTTTTCGGGGGTTTAAAGACTTGGGGGGGGGGTCTATTTGTTTCTATCTTTCCCCATTCGCACGAGAACACACAGATAAGGAAGATCGGGGGAAGTACTTGCGATTACCTGGAATGGCTATTGTCGAGCTCCCTCTATGAAGCGGCTCCTCTGTTGTCCAGTTATTGGGAAAAGATTTGTCTCTCTCAAAATAGGGGGAAAGAAATGCCTTTCGCTCCCGGCCAGCCGGAGTGCTAGAGGGTTAAATCATAAAAAAAAAAAAAAAAAAAAAAAACTCGAACATAAAAGCAGGATTGATTTGTAAACTATGCTGCATGGGCGATCTAGTTATGAACAAGCAGAAAAAAAAAAAACATGACTTTATTATTAAAGTCCAACAGCTTAAGAATAACAGCTAAAGAAAAGCAGGCAGAGTTGCTTAAATTAGAAAAAAATCATAAGCATTAGCTTAATAGAAATTTTTTGTAATCTTCCATAATTCTTCAATACTGTTTTGATGATTTGTCATAAATGTTGGATTAGTTTAACTTTAAAATTCTTCCAGTTAATCTGGTAATGCTTTTTTTTTGTGTGTGTGTGTGTGTGCATGTGTAATTTATAATCAAGGGAACTGTATTTGTTTTTAAGTGTAGATCAGACCTGTAGTTGAAAATTTTAGCATTAGTAAATAAACATTTCATTTGAACAAATCTTTTGAATTTCAAGAATGTTTTATTTCATTTAAAAAGTGATATGCTTCTTATTTCATTTATTCTAATCAAAGAATGATATAGGTAAGCCAACATCTTTTATTATTTTCATTAATGCTAATCATATTGTTCTGAACTTCTATCTCCTACTAATTCTTAATTTTAAAATTTAGTTCTTAATAAATTCAATGGTTTGCATAAATAAAATGTTTTATAGTACAGAACTCGCTATTCTCCAAACTTTTTAGTACTACTAATTCTAAATATTTACTTTTATTTAGAGACATTAATTCTGCAATTAAACAAGACAAAGATAAATCTTTTTTTTTCCCCTTTAGATTTTGTCTTTTAGTTTTTATCTTTTAGATATTCATTCATCAAATTAATCTAAATAATAAAAATCCTGTTCGTAACAATTCCGGGATCGACTCATCACTCTCGGTGCATCTGCCACCATGTTGAAAGTTTGATAAAAACAACATTTTTATCTGTAACTAAAGCAAAACTTTTTATACAGTTTGAAAGATCTCTAAAAATGTAACCTTCTTTTAACTTGCAGCTACTTTCAACTCTAACTATCTAGCGAGATATCACGCCTTGAAAAGTAAACAGAAAAGTGAAGACGATTCATTCCTTGATTCTTTGAAAAAAAAAATCATAGAACATAATCTCTCGCGTAGATTGATTAGATGACGTCATATGCTGGCAAAAATACTCCTTTTGTGTGGCAAGCAATGCAAGGACATTTTTTTTAATATTTAAGTTCTATTTAACTGAAAAATTTGATAGATTTTGGGCAAATTTATTGAGAATGTGTAAAATTTTGTTGCACAACACTTAAACACCTATTTGTAGGAATTCTTTTTTAGAAATTGGCAACACTCTTTGAGATGAGAAAAACCTATTTGTTGTTGTTTGTGAAAGTCATGTTTTTTTTTCAATTCTCTCACCCAAGTGTTTTAAATTTTAACCACGTAACAATTGTAAAATCCTATTTTTAAAAGTGTTTTAGTGACAACTTTTTTTAAAATTTGAATTCATTTAAACAGATGCATTTTGATTTCAACGTTGTTGGATCGTAACTTTTATTTCGATTGTTTTGGGACATTTGTTTTATTTTTGTCATAAATCCATAAGCGTTTGTTTTATTCTGAAGTGTTTAATTGAGTGTTTTAGATTGTTTTGGGTGACATGTTTTTGTCAAAATCGTTTGTTTGATTTTGAATTCGTTTAACCGTATGAATTGTGATTTCAACATTGTTGGATCATAGCTTTTATTTAGGTTAATTTGGTGTCGTTTATTTTGTTTCTGTCGTAAATCTATAATTATTAGCTGGCGGACGACCCGCAGGTTGCAAATTTCGGTTGCAAAGAGGCCATGTGCTGTAGGTTCCACAAGCCAGTCGTGAAGTGGCCAGTGTGCTCTAGGTTGCACATTTTGGCCATGAAGCGGCCATCGACAGCCAAAACTGGTTGCCAAAGGCGGCTAATAAATATCTATTGATTTTAATATGTTAAATTTTTGGTTTTGAAAATTAAGTTACTTAGTGATTAAAAAACCACTGTGATATTGCATGTATACAATATAAACAATTTTGATAGAACTACTTAGAAATTTCTTGGATTCCTTAGATTTTTCCTTCTGAAATGTGTACGAATCCTGTGAAAAGCCTAACGAAAAAGAATTTCAGCTTTGGGTCCTGACTCAAGCTCATATTTGACCTAAATGTATTACAGTCACAGCAAGTAGTTTGTCCTTTAATTTATAGAAATAAACGATAGTTTGGGAAGGGTTAGGATTGAAATAGAAGATAGGGTAATGATGAAAGGAGGAAATTATTCACATACTTATTAAAAAATGGGGAAGGGATAATAGAAATGCTCAAATTGCTATTTCACACAATGTTTGATATTAGTTTTAGCATTTCCTGTAAAGCATTCCAGTTAACTTGCTGGATTTAATGTACCTACTCCCTGAAATCATAAGCAACTGTTTAACACTTCATTGTTTGTTAAAATTTCATCTTTTGTTGTGTAATGTAAAGTTTGAAATTAATTTGTTTTTTATTTTATTAGCTTGTAAGTCATTATACTTTGTTCAGTGATGGCCTTTGGTGTTGTTTACAAGATCCATGTGTAGTTCCTCCTCGCCGATCATCAGAAAGCACTTCTCAGTCTAGAGGCCGAAACTCTGAACCGCCCCAACAGACAGACAGTAGAAGCAGTAATAATTCAAATTTTGCTACCCTCGAGCGAAGTAAAAATCGAAATTTAGAAAGTGGTTCTCCATCTTCTAAGACAAACAGATTTTTAAGCAGTCTGAATCAACGTAAACTGTTTTCCAAGTTTATCTCCAGTGTTGCACCTCAGTTTTCCTCACAGACTCTTCCTCAGCATTCATCTCGTCACAGTCCTTCTGCATCACATGTTCGAACTTGTTTGTACCCCTCTTTGAGTGATGATAATTTGGAAAGTGGGGATTTGGCAAGGTCAGTCCATGCCAGGATATCACCTGAACTCAACAATCATCCATCAACACCACCTACCAGTTCAAGAAAGAGTTCCTTATCATCTGATAATTCCAGCAAAGAAGGCAAGAGAGGAAGCATCCACAAAGCTTCAAGCTTTGATTTTCTTCCTGCATTTCTTTCGTTATTTATATATGGTGATAACAATACTGTCGGGCCTGATAAAAGACAGAAAAAAATTGAAACAGTCCACAGGAAAGCTAAAACTGAACGAAACAAGATTGTTGCAAGCTGTAATGGTGAGCGTATTGCCTCCTCTAATGAATGTAAAAAGCAGCATAAGTCTGCTCCAATTCCAGCCCCTCGCCTCTCATTGGCTAAAAAAGACTGCGAAATGAGTGGCCCCCTCTATGCAAACCGGGAAGCATTAGCTTCCACTGGACGCTCCATCAGTCTGGGAGAGAATGCCTCCTGTCCTCTCTCAGAGGAAATGAACCCTCTCAAAACAGTTCAAAATGGGTTGCCCATTCCACAACCCTTCATTCGAAGTGCCTCTTCTCCATCTGTCATTTCTCATTCAAAACTAAAATCTCAGCTGCCATCCCGCCTTTCTACGTCTGAAGGAGGGAGCTCAGAGCCCATTATCTCATGTATAACTGTTATAAATGAAAGCTGTCGGGCTGCTTCATTAAATGGCTCACTGTGTCTTCAGGGTGTTTTACAACCAGTTCCCAAGCCTCGTAAAAAACTGCCTGTTCATGAGGGTCAAGCAGAAACAAGCTGTGAATCATGTGCCTCTGTAGAAAGTAGCACTTCTCCTACAATAACAGAAATATCAGAAGTATTAAAATGATTTTTCTTTCTTGCAATTTTGCTTTATTAGAATATTTTTAAAAAGCTTTTTAGTTTTTTGAAAGTTTTCTATACTGTATAAACATATTGCATTCCAGTTTCACCACCATAATTATTAATTTCAACAAAGTGCAGATGTAACTGTATTTATTTTTGAATACATAAAATGCATATTTGTAAAATTTATAAATGTATTTCATCAAAATGCATTATTTATTCATTTTTTTTTCATTAGGAATATTTCTATATTTTAAATTTAATCCAAAGAACACATTTTATCTCTATAAAATTACTTGCTTATTTTTGCTTAATTTTTACTATTTCTCTAATTTTATGCTTGCTTTAGTTTATATTAGCTTAACTTTGCACTTTCTTTCAATTAAATACCTGGATAATGTTCAATACCTTTGTGTATAATTTTCACGAGTCTTATGTTCATCTATATCATCAGGCATGAAAGTTTTCAATCTTTTGATGGAATTCAGACTTTTTCAGTTCCATCCAGGCTGATATTATAATGATTATATATGACTGAATAATGAATATATAAAGTATTAACAACTGGTAATGTATTAATTGTATGTTAATTTGATTGTTTTGTATCGCATGCAAAGTTCAGTCTTTTTTGCCAATTTGCACTTTCATGCCTGATATCATTCAATTCACAAATAAAAAATCATCACCTCTACTGCGGTAATTTTTTTAATTCTTAATTAGAAACTAAGATTAAAACCTTTCTTGCTTCTACTCAGGAAAACTGTTGTAAGTAATGGAGTATTTAAAATTTTTTAGGTATTTGTTCTAATCAAAACTTTTTTTCTATTATTCTACTGCTTTTAAATCATAGCTTTATTTTTACTTCCTTGTACGTAGTATAAGGAAGTAATGTGATCCCGAAAAATTTTGGGGGCCAAATTTCGACAAAAAAACCGATTTTGACTACCTCTAAATTTAATTTAAAAAATTTTTTCGATGCATCCTATCGTAGGCTAGCATGCACGATCATATTAACGCGTCTGCAACTCATTTTGACCAGCGGCGAGTCTGCTGTGGCCAGTTTTTCCATGCCGTCTGTACGTACGTACGTATGTATGTAACTCGCATATCTCAAAAACTATTGGTCGTAGAATGTTGAGATTTGATATTTAGGATTGTTCTATGATCTAGTTGTGCACCTCCCCATTTGGTGGCAATCGAATGGATAGTTTATGTACAGGACCGCCCAAAAGATTCGAAATACATTACGCTCTATGGGCCGAAATTCATTAAAGTCGCGTAACTCAAAAGCTATTAGGCGTAGAATGTCGAAACTTCATATTTTGAATAGTTGTAACATCTAGTTGTGCACCTCTCCTTTTGGTTCCATTCGACTGGATAGTTTATCTACAGGACTGCCCAAAACATTCGAAATACATTACGCTCAATGGGCCGAAACTCATTAAACTCGCATATCTCAAAAACTATTAGGCGTAGAATGTTGAAACTTTATATTTAGGATTGCTGTAACATCTAGTTGTGCACCTCCCCTTTCGATTCCATTCGACTGGATAGTTTATCTACAGAACCGCCCAAAAGATTCGAAATACATTACGCTCTATGGGTCGAAATTCATCAAAGCGTTTTTTTAGAGGTATTGGGCTATTTCAAACGACTCAGAAGTGATGTATGCTGTAAAGAGTTAGAAAATGAATTTCTCCATTAAAAAAAGTGTCTTTATCATTTGTAGTTCTGCTACAGGAACACTCAAAAGATTTCCAATACATTACGGTCAATGGCAATTTTAGGGACATTCATCCATTTCAAGCACAATGCCGTCCTACCACATAAGTTAGGTAATGGTCCGACCACGGTCACGTGCCTCCCTCAAGAACTATGCCAAAAGTCGCCAAGCTTGGCGACTTTTGGTGTACGTGTGTGCATATTTAACTCTCAAATCTCAAAAACTATTATGAAATTTCATATATTAGAATGTTGTAACATCTAGTTGTGCATCTCGATTTTTGGTTCCAATCTACTGGAGAGTTTATTTACAGGACCACCGAAAAGAATTTTAGTACTTTAATGTCTATGGACATCTTCAATATAATACAACTGTAGACAGTCATTGTTTGGTACATGCCCAAAAACTCGCCATCTGTCCTCGACCTTGGCGAGTTTTGGCGAAATATCGCCAAATTTGGCGATAGTCAGTCATTTGGTCCATGCCCAAAGTATCGCCATTTGTCATCGTTCTTGGCGAGTTTTGGCGAAATATCGCCAAATTTGGCGATAATCTGTCATTGTTTGGTTCATGCTTAAAATCTCGCCAAATGTCGTCGACATTGACGAGTTTCGCCGAAATATCGCCAAATTTGGCGCCAAATTTTTTTTCGTATTTTGTATAACACTAAAACTTTAACCCGTAGATTTTTTAACTTTTGTATTTAGAACTATTGTAATATCTAACTGTTTTCCATATCTTTTTTGACAGCAATCGACTGAGAATTTATTTACAGGGTGAGCCAAATGACTTTAAATACATTGAGGTGTATGGATGCATTCAATTCATTGAAAGTCTGTGGTCAATGACTACTTTGGCTATCCCCAAAATCTCGCAGACTATCTCAATTTTGTCGGCTTTTGGTGAAATATCGCCAAATAAAGTGTCAGAAGAAAATATTTCAAATTGAACTCAGCTTGGCGATATCGAAATATTTGTCTAGAAATCGTTAAACCTTACTATTATTGATATTTCATCTCTTTCAAACAAATAAGTTTAGAGGAAGTGCGTCGAAAATATTTTTGATCTAATGGACGTGCAAGGAAGTCATGTGTTGGACACATCAGATTTTTTTTCTAGTGTTTGACCGTTAATGGTTCGACCTTTTCCCTCCCCTAATTTAAAACTTAAAAATATTTGCAAATTTGCATTTATAATATAATATTATTTGCTGAGAGAGAGAAAAGAATTCTTGAAATGTGGTTTTGTGGTTGTTAACTGGATTTATTGTTTGTATTATGGCAAAACTGTGCAAGCTATCTGCCTAGGATGGAGGTGCCTAGGTCAGAGGACTTTCTAAAGAGTTCTAACACATGTTCATATTACATCTGCAGGAAGCCTATCATAACTCCATATAATTAGATCGACAGTCACGAGATGGGTCAGAACACTTTACTTTCACACTTCACCTTTACCTTCACACTTGGTCAGCCATCTACCATGTTCAGTGTCTTATCCATTCGGGCATAGCTATCCAGCCCCCCCCCCCTCTCTGTGCATTTGTTTTTCATCTGTTAGCTTTACTGGTTTTTGGAAATAAAACTATAAAATATTTTAGATCCAAATTATGAAAAATTTGTGGCTATTTGATCCTAACATTTTGAAAAGATTTTTAATAAAGTCTTTTTAATTATAATTGCTAGTTGACTTGAAATGATGATATACTTTGTAAAAAAAACTACATATTTTGATAAAATGTAGCATTCTAGTTAGTCTTTAAAAGCTTCAGATTATTAATTTTTTAGTAGGAGGGGAAAATGCATGAAAATAAAGTGTTATGGTAGATTTTGACCTTTTTTACCTTTAAAAATTTTTTTCATTCCCAAAATACTCCTTAGAATTCCATTTTTCCTTTTCTCTAGTATGGACCAGAATCTTTGAGTGAAGATCTATTTCCAAGTGATAGTGTTCTGGATGAAAGAGAAGTGCTGCAAGATATCAGTGCATCTGTTGAGGAGTCAAGTAACACAAACTGTACCCTGAGTGCTGAAGGCGATTCTGCTGTGAGTTCTTGCAGCAATGCTCTTGGTAGTCCTGTTATAAGCTGTGATCCAAAAAGTGAAGCATCAGTGTTGCATCCACTTCAAATTGATGAGAGTTCAACAGAAATTCGTGAAGTATCATTACCTAGTGACAATTCTGTGTATGCAACTCTGAGTGGTAGCAGTGATGTCCTGTGTCTGCTTAGCAATGAGGTTCCGCCGCCACAGTCTTCCATGCCAACAATCAATTGTCCAGAAGGCATACTAATCGATTTAGGTATTTTTAAATTCTACTCCCAAAATACTTCTTTTGATTTGTTTTTCTAATATACTTAGGCCAGTAATGACTCCAATTTTCTATTTGCAAATCACTTCCTAAAAAATATATGCAGAAATTAATATTGATTTTTGAGCAAAAATTTCATGACTGGCATATTTGAATTGCTGTATCGGCTTTCTGTATGTTAATGTGTCTCTTTACTGTGAAAAGATGACTTTTAAATAAGATTGGGTAGTTTTCTAGTTACACTATAATTTTGATTGAATTTGGCACAAAAGTACAATAGGATATGGTAATATTTTTCAAAAGGTTTTTACTTGATGTGGAATGACCCCATATTTAATCGGAGCTTTTAGCATAGTAGATAGATTACAGCTATTTTAGAAAACGTTTTGAAAATATTCATGTATGATGCAAAGAAAAAATGGGTCATATTGTCTTTTCTGGTATAAAATTATAAAAAATTACTGTTGCATATTACTAAAAATTGTTTCAAAATAAAAAATTGAATTTTTCGTACATAAATAAATCTGATGCATTATATGTATAAATGTTTTTATTCATACTCAGAAGAATGTTAAATTATTTAAACATGAAAATTTAACTAGGCAATTCACCTTAGAAATTTTTTATTAACACATTTTTCATAATATTGAGTTTATCAGTATATAAGTAATCGAATTATATAATTCACTAACGGATGCGGCACCAAAAGCAAAGCTATTTCTGTACTGGGAATGGCAACAGCTAGTTGTAAACATTAGCGGGTGCATTTCCATTATGATAACACCACTCATCTCCAATTCCACCAAGTTAAATTATTTGAAAATGTTGCCATAAAATAAATAAGGTAATAAAATAAACATAAAAATTAGATACAAGGTTGCTATCATTGGCACATTTTAGTGCATTATTTTATTAACTACTACCTGTGTGCCTGTTCTTCCCACTGTAGGAAACTAATACTTTCCTAAAATAATCGCAACTACTCATGACAAAACAAAATCTTAAAAAAAAATTTCAGGTAAACCCTTTTGTTAAAACTATCACGGTATACATTAATGCAACGTAGGATTATAGTTTATTCAGTTGTAAGACAGCTGTTGAAAAATGATGATGAATAGACCACTGTTAATTTCATGAAATATTTATTAATGTGGTATACTGTGCTTTAATCCATATTAACCTAACAAATCTACTAACACTACCTATTACTTATACTATCTTTACTTATATTAATATTATCTGTTTTCGTTTCTTCCTCTTTAATGCTCAATTTAAAGAAAACAGTTTAGATATTTGAAACCAATGGTGCCTTTTCTACTCTTTGTTATAACTTTATTTATGCATTAGCATAAACAAACATTTTTTATAATGGTTGCCATTAAAACACCTCTCCATATAGTTTTAAGCATAATTCTTCTCAGATTGGCATATTTATCACCGCAAAATATTTCATTTCACCGTTCTGGAAAATATCCAAGCTGTACCGATCTAAATATTTAAATCCTCCATGGTTCAGTCTTGTGAAAAACATCAAACTGTGTAATCTTGAGGAGCTATTTAGAATCACTCAAATTGGAAATAGCACATTAAATTGTGTAGCAGAGTTTACGAATTTCATGCAGTATTTTAGTTTATGACGTCACGTTCTGAAACAGGTTTTTGAGTCTGGTTATTTCATACAGTGGTTTTCAAACAGGGTAATATTGAAACTTTCAATATTGAAAAACTCACTTGCAACAGAGCTTATTAGTGTTAATTTTGGGATGTTAAGGTTATGCCTAGCTAATCAGTATTTCAAACATTTTTCAGAGCTATATTGCTGATGACGTAACTTTTGTGCAAGAACTTGTTAAGTTGCTAGAATTCAGCCAAATATATATATATATATATATATATATACACACAGTAGGACCCCGATTTAACGAATTCATCGGGACCGAAAATTTTATTCGTTAAATCGAGGTTATTCGTTATATCGTGGTACAAAACGAAAAGTAAAAAAATTCTGCATTTACCTTATGGAAACGCTTTTATAAGGAACTACACAAAGATATCCATTAATTAGAAAATTTTTACTTTTTATTCAGCAGCTGAATTCAACAAATAATTTGCACTAGTTAATTTTAAAGTACTGAGAAATAGATGTTTGGCGATTTCTTTGACTTTTGACTTGAAAAAGTTCTTTTTCTACTTTATGGAGAGAAGAAAATGCTGCGTCATTTATATCCTGCTCCATGAGGTATGTTTTCAAAGTTTCCAAACCATGCAAGGGATCAGAAAAAGTAACAGTTTTAATGGGAGTTTCATTATCGATTTCTGTGTCAGAATCGCTATCCATTTGTTCCGACAAATCATCAACTTCATTAATATCAGTCGCACAGATAGGCAGTCCGCCATCACAAGTGACATAATCGTTAAAGTCTATCCCAGGAGCGACTTCTTCTGCAGTGGTGATATGTTTATTTTCATCATATTCCAATTGTTTGCATGGAAATCCCGCTTTCTGAAAACATTTTTTGATTGTATTTTTGGATACTTGGTCCCAAGATTGTCTCACAAAATATAGAGCATCCAAAACACTGGCTTTATACCTTTTCTCCGCATTTTCTTCCAATGATGCTACAATTTTTCTCATCAGCAACTTTCTGTAATTAACTTTTACAGAACGAATGATTCCAAGGTCTAGTGGCTGAAGGACACTTGCGCAATTAGCAGGGAAAAAAAAGACTTTGAAGTTTTTAAAATTGCAAATTGGGGGATGGGCGGAACATTGATCAACAAACAAAAGAATTTTTCTATTTTGTAGTCTCATAGACTTGTCTAAAGACGTCAAAAAGTCTGTAAATAAGGAAGAAATCATCCAGGATTTTTTTATGTTTTTAAAGCATCGTGGTTTTACCGCTCTTCCTATCACAAATGGCTTCAACTTATCAGTTCCATCAGCATTAACCGCAAGCAAAACCGTAATTCTCATTTTGCTTTTCTTCCCGCCGAAGCATTTTTCATTTCTGTAGCAAAGCGTTTTGTCCGGTTGTAAGTCATAAAACAATCCTGTTTCATCGTCGTTGTAAATGTTGGATGGTGAATACCCTTCAATCAAGCTGAGCAACTTTTCTTTCCAATCTTTGAAAACATCTTCATTTACATCCGCCTTTTCTCCGCACACTTTCTTTTGGACTACATCATACCTTTTCTTAAAACGGTCGATCCAACCATTGGATGCAGAAAAATCTTTTACGTTATGCTTTTTGGCAAGCTCAAGTGCTTTCTCTTTGATCAGAGGTCCACTAATGGTCGTTTTCTTTGCACGAACCACGTTGAACCATTCTACTAGGTCAGATTCAAGAGCAGAAAGAGGAGTGGCTTTCAATGACTTTCTTATTTTCGACGATTTTTCGCCGCATTCTATTGATGCCTTTTCGATTTCTGCTCGTTGTTTAACAATTGTAGCTAATGTCGCCGTGGATATTTTAAGACGTTCTGCTAAAACGTTTTGTGGCCCAACGTTTTTGTCAAATTTGCATAAAATGTTGAGTTTTTCACTCAACGAAAAACGTTTTCGTTTCTTACAGTCCGCCATGCTTCACAAAGGTTAAAAAATCAAACAAACTGAGCACTGACCTCGCGAAGTGAGCTTTGTTTGGGCGATTCGATTTCCCCACTTTACGCAGTTAGGGGAGGTAGAACAGTAAAATGGTCTCCCCCCCCTACTCAAGGTTGACCCACAAGGTCATGGGCCTTCCCTTGGTCGCACTTTTCTCAAGAAAGGAAACGACCCCCGTCACATCTGAGAAGACTTATGATTCATGTGCACCTGATTCTACGACATCGAAAATTGCTGACTGAGAACAAAACTGGCACGCAAAATGTCTTTCTGTTTAGGAAAAGGAATCCAATAGTTTTCTAATCAAAACTAACAACAAAAAAAAATAATTCCGTTTGCTGAAAAAAATTAGTTAAATCGGGGTTTATTATTCGTTAAATAGGGGTTTTTGCTTTCATTTTACTTGGGGAAAATAAAAAATTCGTTAAATCGTGAAATTCATTAAATAGGGGTTCGTTAAATCGGGGTCCGACTGTATAGTGAATATATATAACCATATATATCTAGCCATAGACATTTTGCACGATTTTTAGGAATACATACGACAGCTGTTGTCAAGCCGATAACAAATACTATGCATTATGTTAATTAGTATTTTCTCCTCGTGCAGACTTTTGAATTTCCCACAATTAAAAAAAAAAAAAAAATGCAAGTTTCTTTTCGTTATTATGGTTGCTCAAAAATCATAGTGTTCAAAAATCGCCAAGGGTAGCTCGCGCATTAAACAAAATACTTTTGAATTTTTATAATTGTAAATTTTTACGTCAAAGCCTTTTAACCTAATTAGATTTCTTACTCATTTTTAAACTCAGATGTCAAATGCGTCATTCTGAGTTGCAATATCTAACATGAATTAGTGAATGAAGCAAAAAAAACTTACTTTACTTTATTTTTCTACAGCATCTGATAATCTGGAAGTTTATTATTTCTCTTGTGGTGTAATATTTTGTCAAAGCTTGTTAACCTAATTAGGATTTCTAATGCAATTTTAAACTCGTGACATCAAAATGACATCATTTCATTTATGATATGCCACATTATTTAGAGTTATGTCTATTGCCAGCATATAGATGTTGTGTCCCATGATCACTATTTTATACAATCGAAAACTGAAAATACTTTCTAAAGATGAAAATTATCAAAAAATCGAAAAAAATCTTTGAACGATTGAGTTTTCAGTTTACATATCTGCAAAATTTCAAGCCAATCTATTGTTTCAATACTGGAAACTGTCAGATATAAACCATGATAAAAAGAAAGAAAAAACATTTAAATTTTCTTATGCCTTGTAAAAAAGATATTTTACTTACAAACAGCAAATGTCACGGAATTTTGTAAATGACTCATTTATGTTGGAATTTGGACAATGCATTATCACCCTGTAAAGTTAATTTTAAAACCATTTCATAAATTTAAATTTCACCAATTATGTCTTTTCATACATTTTGTACTATAAAGAACAGTATCGTATGGATGGTGGAGCTGGCCACCTTGGCCCCTAGTTTTTCATTAATACGTGCATAAGTGAAAAACATGCAACGAGAGCGTGTGTTTGTGAGAAATCACTGTAGCTAAATGTATTTCTATTCTGATGAATTTCATTGAATCTACCATCAGTGACTATACTTAATAAATTGTCATAGCATACTGTCCATAAAAATGTATTACTGTGCTTACTAGTTTAATTATTTTTCAGATATTTCTGACAATAAGGACACTTTGTCAGAAGAGGAATCTGAACTGGCTTATCTTACGTTAAAACAATGTCGGCGTGGTACTTTAAATCTGGATCAAAAAGCAATTGATTTGAAAGAAAAAATTGGTAAGTTATCTCTTTTATATACCTGCCAAGTATTCTTATTTGCAGAGAGTTTTAACTGTTAAATTTCTGAATGGACCCACTTTTATATACTTAAGCATACAGTAGGTGCCGCTTAATGCTATCGCAGATAATGTTATCATTTGTTTAATATTATCAGAATAATGAAGTCCCGAACAGACATGCTAAAAATGTTGGTTTTTGTAATCAAATCCTTTGTTTATTGTTATCAGTTTTGCCTGCCATTTTTGATTCCCCCCCCCCCCCCATTCTGTAACCAAAATTTGTATGCCTTTTGTTGGCCGATGAAGGAATTTCGAGTTTGGGCATGGGGCAGGTGGCGATTTCCTTACCTTTCCCTACCTTCCCTTCATTCAGTTTCCACAGCTGACGCATCCAAAACAACGTGACCTTTCATAGGCTGGAAAAGCAGTTTCTGCTGTGTCTCCTTATTCGTTCCTGTTGATGTTCTTGTTCTTATCGTGAGCAAGTCGTCCATCCTATTGTAAGGTCTAGAATTTTTTCTCTTTGTCCAGTTAAAACTTACTGCAGTTTCAAGCATTTTAGCAATGGAGAAAAAACATAATGATTTAACAGTTAAAGACAAATTTGACATTTTGAAGCGCTTTGATAATTTACCTAAGATGAGTCAAAGAAATGCTGCTGCTAATCTAAACATTTCTCAGCCTCTACTCTGTAAAATTCTAAAGAATCGAGACGAGATTTTAAACAAAGCAAAGTTAAAGAAAATTTGAACTTTAAGCGAAAACGTACTGGGAAAGATGAAGGAGTGGAATCTGCTTTGAAATTGTGGTTTGCCAATGTTAGGGAAAAGGATGCACGCATAAACGGTCCTTTAATGCGACACAAAGCTGAAGATATCGCATCTAAGATGGGCAAAAAAAAAATTTCATCCCAACGGACGGGTGGTTTAATTGCTGGAAAAAAAAGAGAACATTATGTTTAAATGCACACACGTAGAAGAAAAGGATGCTGATTTTCCAGCTGCAAATAAATGAATTTCTGAAGAATGGCCTAAGATAATTGCCGATTATGCCCCCCAGAATATCTACAACACCAATGAAACCGGACCAGAATATTTTACAAAATTTTACAAAAATGCTATGATAAAATTGCATTATTATAGAATTCTTTTGATATTTGATTTCTTCAAGATTACTGTTATTTTACTAAATTAACATTCACTAGTCATAATCTTTATGAAAATTGTTAGTAATCATAATCGATTACAGATGATCGTGTAATCGCACTAAGTCTAAACTGGACTCTATTTTCGTACCTTGCCAGAACATACATATCTCTTCAAAAAGGAGAACTCTAAGGAGTGCAAAGTTTCAAAAGAACATATAACTGTTCTTTGTTGTGCGAGCATGACTGGATAAAGCAAAGATGCTTCAAGGATGTTAAGAAATTGCTTGTGGATTATGCTGCAAATAAAACAGCATAGATGACAACTGATCTATTCAGTAAATGGCTTGTTATGTGTGACAAAGAATTAGATCACAGTATCGTTCTACGCATCGATAACTGTCGTGTCCATGATGTAAATGTCGTATTGAAGCATATCAAAATTATTTTCTTATCTACCAACACTACAACAATTATCCAACCATGTGACCAAGGATTAATTCGTGCGATGAAAGCCTATTACCATGGAGAAATGTGTGTTAGAGTTTCAGAAAGTATGTAATTTACAGAACAGCTTAATGCAAACACATTAACAAAGTAGACGAATTTCCTTCATGCCGTCCATCTTTTGACAATGTCCTGGGATCGAGTATCCGAGAAAACAATTCAAAACAGTTTCTGACATTTTGGATTTGTTATAGCGGACAAAGGTATGGATGATGTATTGGAATTCAATGAAGCCAAACTCGTACCATCCGACATAGCTGAAATTGACTTTGCAGAATGGATGTCTATAGATGAGAACGTCCAAGTGGCTGTGACAATGTATGCCAAATTGCATCTTATTCCATTGAGGCAAATGATGAAAAATCATCAGATGAATATGAAAAAGTGGAAAACATCCAGAATCCTCCAAGTGCTACTGAAATGAGAGAGGCGCTCCTTGTCTTGAGACTTGGGGTGCAACGCAGAGGCACTGCTGGGACTTTCGTGAACAGTACAGGTATGAAAGTTTCATCAATAATTTGCCGAGACAAAAAATGAGGCAAACAATTTTGGAAGACTTTCTAATTGTTCCTGGACACTCCTGCTAAATTGTAATTAGTTTACCTATGCTATCACTGCTTTTTGGTAGAACTTTTTTAAAAAGTGGTTCTGGTAGCTTGAACACTAATTGAATTTAACGATTTGTTTAACATACCATTTGAATTAACCTTTACTTAAATTTGTACCTGCACAAATAAATGTTACTTAGTACATAATAAAATTAAATTTTTGTATTTCCTTATATACTTTTCATTTATTGTTATCAAATACCATTTGTCCCGAAGTAATTGCATTAAGCAGCGCCTACTGTATTTAAAAATCCATTTCTATATCTTTATGTTCAAGAGTCTTTTCATAACGTCAATTTAAAGGAACCTGGAAATTCAAGAAGATACCCCAAATAGCTAAATCATATGCATCCTTGGGAAGAAGCCAGCATGACCATTGCTTACTCTCTTTGAGATTTGTTTACGACCTGTTTGTCAGAAATATGTAATTAAATATTTGTAAATAAACCTAATGCAATTAAAAACTTTTGAGATTGTTTTTCAGTGTGTTATAAAGTATTTTTTTATACAGGTTCTGGAGTATTTTGTGATGTTTTTAGAGGGGTCTTCTCGTCTGGCCCTGTGGAAGTGCAATTTGCTATTAAGATGTTAAAAAGTAAAAGTGTGCCTAATCCTAAAGTAAATATTTACACCTCTTATTAATCTTTTACATTGTTAAACTGTTTCAAGTTTTTTTTAAAGCTATTTAATTAATTTTAAATTTTTATCATTTGTTATAGTGAGTCACATTTTTTATTAAATTGTCTGTTAATTTAATCTTTTTACTTCTATCATGTTGAAGTTTTGCACTGATAAAAACTTGTTAAAATATTTTATTAAAAGTCACCTCTCAATATTTATGTTGTTATTATTATTTCTTTTTCTTGTTTTCAAGATTTTCTTTTCCATAGGTCTTAATTATGCTTTGTTAATAATTTCACAAATACGCTTTCCAATGACTTTTGTATCAATGCAAAGTTTTTTTGTCAAAATCAGTGAAAAGCCTTTTAATAGGCATATATATACTACATATATATAATTATTGTTTTAGACCTAATATAAAAATTTAAATCTTACCATTAAAATAAAGAAGTAAGTAAAAATACAAATATTACTGTAGTGTTCAAAATTTTAGAAATAGTTGCATCATCATCATTATTATTATTAGTTTAAAAAGTGTTTTATATATATATATATATATTTAAACAATACAGATTTAAGGAATGAGTAATGATATTATTCAGCTAATCAAAAACCAGTGTAAATGATTTTAATGTTAAATAAGTACGTTGAAATTGTGATATGTAATAAAAATTTTGGCAAGCAGTTTATGCAATGGTAAATGATAGCAACAATTTTAATTTTCTTTAGGAAAGTTTTAAATGAAAATGACAAAAAAGAAACTGAATTATATACATCAAATTTTAATTTGCTGTAATATTTGAATAAGCTGTTTTAACTTTTCGAGAAATTTTTCCTTTAAATTAAATCGTATTTCTATGAAGGGAATGTTTAAATAGTTCGTAAGTTTATTTAAAAACAGTTAAATTGCTCTATATTTTAAAGAATCTGTTTTTATTGAAATGATATTTTTAAATTAGCTGTTTTTAGACATATTTGATCAGTAATTGTAACCAGGTAATTCAAATGTTGGGGATCTACAATACTAGCACTCTGCCTTAGAAATATAGAAATTCCATGTCTAAAATTTTACAATATATTTTATAAACTAATGCAAGATGTGTTTTTGCAATGATGATTATTTCATAATAAATGATTATTCGATATTATGATATAAGGTATGATTATTTGATAGTGAATTTAACAATTTTTTCTTTGTAAGGAAGTTTTCCTTTTTTCTTTTTAAACGAACTGCTTTAATAAAAGAATAACTATTTAATACATAGTTTATTTAAGTAGCTTTAATAAGTTCTAATGCTCTAAGGAGCTTTAGCTACGGTAAAATATTAATTGATTCAACTGACATTACTTTTTCTGTTTTAATTAGTATTTGTATAATGTTATGCAACAAGTATGCATACATTTATTAATCTAGGTAACAAATTTTTGGGATCGTGATGTTATTACTGCAATTGAGTTTGGTGAAGGATTAACTTTATAACTGTCAAAATTGCCTGCTTTAACTATCTCAAAATGATAGTTTTTATCAATACAGTAAAATTTAACATTTTTTGTACAACATATATAGAATGGACTTAATAAATGTAAAACTTAATTAATCTATATGTAACAACATAAATTTATCATTGTAAGTCTTTATAGTGTAGATTTTTTCATCCACAATTTTGTATCTAGTTGCTTTTTATATATTTATTGCATTTTACACAGCATTTAAACACCAGACAATTTTTTAAGCAGCATCTCCAATAACTGAAGCTATTATCTACCATTGGATGCAGCACAAAATGTTCCGTCTGATATTTTTGTTTTGAAAACTCTATAAAACTTAAATTATTGTAAGTACAGATGTGTGTGTGACTGAAATGATTTATAATGAGTAATGTGCATTATAGATTTTTGTTTCTGTGACAGTTCTGCAAAACTTAAATTATTCTGTGTGCATGATAATTTGAATTACATACTTTTCCCTTTTATAGAGTGAAATTCTCAAAGAAGCTCAAATCATGATTGCGCTTGACCATCCTCATATAGTGAGACTGATAGGTTTGTATTTGTTTACTTTTAACTGATTTGATATCAATTTTTCATGCTTCTTCCTTATTATTTTGGTAGAATTTCTCTGAAACCACATTGTGGTAATATCAGGGTTTTAAAAAAACCAGTTTTTTTTTTAAACCCAACCCAGGTGGGTTTTATTGAGTTTTTTGATTTTAAGATTTTTTATAGTATAACACTTTTTGGACGTAAATTTAAATTTTATATTTCAAAAGAGAACAATTTTAGTCTAAAATAAAACTATTACAAAATAATAATTAATTCATTAAAATATAAAAATAACTTCAACTTTAATTCAATACCATCTTTTTCTGCTGGCATTCATATAAGGCTCCTAATTTGTTTTATGACCATAGATACAAGTATATTATTGCTTATTTAGAAAAATATGTTGTTTTTGATATTGGTTGTTTTCTATTACTTTTTAAATTTATGATTTTTTTTTTTTGCCCTTATGTTTTTTAAGTCATAATCGGAAAAAGGGAATTCTGAGCTCTGATTTTCATCTTTTAATTAATCCTATACATCCCTATAGAGTAGCTGACTAGATAAAAGCTTTCCGTTGCCTAAGGCAAAAGAACTCAGCTGAGCAATGTGCAATATTGTCAGTCATATGAAATTAGACAGTGACCACAAGGGATGATATTTCTCTCTCTGTAATTTATGAAATACTTTCTAGTTTGAAAGCACTGTTGAACAACATGTTTAAGTATAAGAATTTAACTGAAAATTTACTCCGAATATTACTGCTTTGCTAGAAGTATTGAACATTTAATTGCTCTGTCCAAAGAATGCAACATTGATAATTTTTTTTTAAGCCTACTGTGTAATATGTAAGTAAAATCATTTTATACATAGTATATGTGTATAAATTTATATTATAAATTTTGAATGAACAATTAAGTAGTTATGAATTAGAAAATAATAAATTTTAGTTATTAATTCTATAATGCATCACATATTATAATTTCTCTCAGAGATTGGGATTTGGCAACAGGTGACACAAAATAATTAGTTTTGAATAATGTTCAATGTATATTAAAATCAGTTTAGCAGTGAGCGTATATGATTTTGCTAAGCGCCGAATACTGTATTCTGTTAAAATTACTAAAACATTATTTTATGAAAGTAGTCAGTACAAAGTTTTTCAGAAAACGTAAGTTTTTTTTTTCTTAATTGGATAGACAAATAAAACATTAATAAGTTTATTTATAAAATCCACTGTTTTTGCATGTATTTATAATGAGCAATATGTTTACCATGTATTTCATCACTCAAACTAGGTGTATCTGAAAGCAAATCATTTATGCTTGTGACAGAACTTGCTCCTTTAGGTCCTCTTAACAAGTACCTAAGGACTCACAGGTTAGTTTTATCTCCAGTTTTACTCTAATATATTTATTTTCTGTCTCTATATCTCCTCTCCTTTTCAACAAGCAAAAAAGAACTTAAAATTACCTCTCAAAAATTTTACATTGTCTCTGCAAATCTTTACTGTTTGCATGTAGCATGAAAAAGCTAAGTGATGAAATTTGATAGCATGATAGAATTTTTTTTTTGTAAACTACTTTCTGTTTAGACACTGGCCACTACTAAGGCTGGAAGTGTTGGATATTTTATTATGGGGACACCCTATAGGCTGGAAAATGTCCCTTATGAGAGGGCAGTCAAATTGACAATCAAGCTGGAGTTAAGACAGAGCTTTTAGTAATAATATGTAATGTCCTACAGCCTAGATGGCTTAATATATTCAAATTTGCAAAACTTTCGTAAGTTTTTGTTCAGGCATCAGGTTAAAATATCTGTAATTTATAAAATGAAATTTGGTAACATAAGTAGATACTTAAAACATTTTTTATTTATTTATTTTTTCTCTCTGTGACATTTAAATATAATTTTCAAATATTAAAACTATAATTCCTTATCAACATTTACTTTTTTTCACATTATTGGTATGTTTTACATCCTTTTTCATTTTTTTTTAAATAATAGTATCTAATTATCATTAATATTCTATGTTTAACTACCAAAAATAGTTTAGTTGTGATTCATTTTAAATCCAAATATGAATCCTAATGGGGGGAGGAAGAAGAAGAGGAAGTAATGATTTTTCTGTGTTATTTATTCGTCTTTTTGTTTTAATCAGGAATACCTTTGCAGGAAGGAAAAAGATTTGTACACGTGAGAGGGGTGGAGTTGTAATATAGATGTTTTAAAATTATTGTGTAACATCTATTCTTTGTTTCCTCATATATGCATGTACGTATGTACATTAAACATATCTTACATATTTCATTTAAAAACCATGATAGTGTATAGTTAAAATTTTATAAACTTCAAATTTTTATATTTATCTTGTTTTTAATCTAGTTATTTATTTGTTCGCAGGGAAATCAGTATGTCTGAAATTCTGTTGTTGATGTTGCAAGTTGCATCTGCCATGGAGTACTTGGAAAGTAAACAGTTTGTGCACAGAGATTTAGCTGCTAGGAATGTTCTTCTAGTGAATGAGAGCTTTGTAAAAATTAGTGATTTTGGTATGTCAAGAGCTTTGGGTTTAGGAAAAGAGTATTATAGGGTAAGTGTGTCAAACTTAAAAATGATGTTGTTGTAGATGCTTTAGTGAGTTATATAATTCATTTATATCATTAATCTGTAGGCTCCGGCTGGGACGACAGTCATCCCAAGAAATATTTTTGGCCTGGCGTCAGCATGCGGGAATACAGTAGTAGGGGGTGGTTAAGTCCTTTTGTAATCTTGCGAACTGTCCCTTTCCTTATCAGCACAATGAACAAAGGCTAGATCGCTTATCTCTTACAAAAAGATAGCTTTTTCAATTTTCAGAAATATTCCCACAGTGATCAAAGTGACCATATAAGCAGATATAACTAGGATGGCATGACCATATGAGCAATATTAAAATATATAGAATTTCTATTCAGTCAGCCGGGACTTTTTAAAAGTAACCATATATGCGGAGTGATCTTATAAGCGCGTGACCGTATAATGAGGTTTGGCTGTATTTGTGAATGAATGATATTGTAAATTTAATCTGCAAGGAAACAAATAGATGTGCAGAACAAGTGATGGAAGTAAAACCAGACAGTTCAAAAAAATGGAAACATTCTCCACAAGGGAAACTAAAAAGAGGTGAAATAGTTTCCAGATATTCCAATGGTCTTTTAGCACTTCACTGGAAAGATAAGCGTGGTGTATATGTGCTTTCAAATATCCACCATGCTGCAAAGAAAACTACTTATCAAGACAACAAACCAGCTGTCATATCAGATTACAACAAAAACATGGGCTACGTTGATCTGAGTAAGAGAATGGCAAACAGTTACTCTTTTCAGAGACGTACAATGAAATGGACAAGAAAACTTTTTTTTCCATTTATTTGACATTTCATTATTAAATGCTTATCTCCTGTCAAAATATGAAGGAAGCCAATGAAATTTTTGAATGGAATTGATCATAAGTTTGACAGAGAGAAATGCAGTCATGACATCTAGGCCAATTGCCGAAAATAGTAATCACCAGTATTCAGAAAGTTCTGGACGGCCTTTGAAAGAAAAGAAGATTCGCTGTTTGTTTGAAAAATGGAAAAGAAAGGCAATCATTCGTTATATGTAAATTTTGTAATGTTGACCTATGTGTCGACAAAAATTGTTTTGAAGTGTACCACAGTTCTATAAAAAGATTACAAAAATGAAATAAAAGCAGAAAAACATATGACAAACAAAACAGCCTTACTATAAAAGAAAAAAGTTCTTTTAGAGCTAAGGCTCTCTTTTGAGAGCCAAAAATAAAAAAAGAAAGAAGGCACTTAAACACAACACAATTATTCTCCATACATACAGTGGCCTACCAAAAGCAGGACAGTGGAGGGTCCACCCTGGGTGCCAACAACCTTCATTTTGCCGCTGCATACGCACAAGATGTTAAAACAGCTTTTCAAATGTCTATTAATAGTTTTAAATTCATTTAAATTTATTTATTTTAAAGTTTCCAATGAAATTGAGTATTTATTGTGTTTACTCTCATAAAAGTCACCCTCTCATAATAATCGAACCCCTCCCCCCCCCCTTTTGAAGCAGAAAAAATAGTCAAAACATTTTCCCCTCATAAAAGTTGCAGTCACGTATTTGACTTTTATTCTATAAAAATATTACTATAAAAAGAAAAATGCCTCCTTTTTGTGTACAATTGAAGAAAAATTATTTTATATACGGCAGATAAACTATAAATATTTGATAAGTCAGTTATTTTATTATAATACCAGTAATGTTTTAGCATTAGAGTGCAGAACATTGTGTCGTAGATTTCCCGCATTTAGACTTACACCATGAAAAACTGGCCAAAAAAGTGCGACTATTATACAAGTAAACATGGTATACTAGCATTCTGGCACATGCTACTTAAACAAAGACTAGCCCAGCGGCGTATTTAAATCAAACAAGTGCTCTTGACAGACAATAAAAATATGCCCATTATGCTATCGGCTACAGCCCTCATAAAATTAGGTTTGAAAAAGAGTAATTTAAAACAAATATTTTAGAGTAATTGATTTTAACCTGTTCGCACACATTATTGTACGGATGTAACGACAGCAATTCTGCCTACATTTCTTCCTGGCATGGGTCTTTGAATGGTTCTGTTCTGAACCAAAATTTACGCACGAGTGCATACACTGGACCATGACTAGTGCATTTAAAGACTTTATGTCAGGAAGCAACAACGGGTACAGAAGAGATACATGCTTTCGTCACATTCTTTCGATGGTTGGAGCGAAGTGGTCAACTATGTATTAAGCAATATCAAATTAAATTGTATCAGAAAGTGTTTCTTTTGTTTTACTTGTTTCCTATTAATTTTTCAAGAAATTTTCAGTGAATTAGTAAAAAATGCTGTTGAATATACAGGTAAAAATGTCTATCACAGTGACGCTCATTTTCACGAATCCTTAAGGACCACAAATATATACATATATTGTAAAATCGAGTACTAAAATACTCTACTGGAGTGTATTCAGGACTGCTCATTCGTTAGTATGTAAAATCGCAAGTGTTTGCCAAAAAGAGGTTCATAAAAACAAGTGTCGACTTGTTAAATATTTTTTGTTTAGCTAAGAAAATCTGGTGATAGAGTTTTGTCGCCCCTTTCAAGTGTCACCCATGGCACATACTCAACATAAGATATCCTAGATACATTACTGACTGGCGCATCAAAATAATAAATGCTGTTCATGTGTTACTGAAACATTCAATAAATTACTTTGACAAGAAATGAGATATTTCAGTCATAAGATTTTTTTCAATTTTTTCTGTTTATTCATAATTTTTAAAACTAAGAAACTGTACTTCATAAAGAAATACTAGTATATGTTATCGCATACTGAAAAGCAAGTTTCTGAAATGTCTGCAATTAAATAATAAAACAAAAAAAGAATAAAATAAAATAAACACCAGTGCATCTTGCAAATATAGCAACCCCGATGAACATGCCTCATAATCCCCATTATATACAATAACCTCGTGTTTCCCACACTTTGTCCTCTCTCGTCCACCTACCAAACAAAAGAGAACACTTGTCCATCTGCTGAAAAGTAGGGGGAAGAAATCTGACAGTTTCCACTGTTATTGGGGTCGAAAATTCTCAAGATTGAGCCGCATTCTAAAGGTTAATGTTTCCTGTATTTTTTATGTTTATATATTTTATCTTTTTATTGTTGTAAAAAAAAGACTAATTTACTGGAGGTTTGCTTTATGAACAAGTGTTGTAAGTTTTCCTTTGATTTTCATTAGGTATGGTCTTCCAGATTTTCTTTACTAATTGCCATTTTCCATCAGCTCCTAAAATCTATATATAGCAGGTCAAATTTCAATTAAGCAGCATGTCTTGACACTTACACATTGAAAAACAGCAGAAAACATATGTTTTAGAATTCAAAGCTAATAATTTCAAATAACTTTCTTTACCACTTGAAATCAGAGATGCTTTCCTTCTTTCGTCTTATTTATGTTTTGCAAAAGCTTTTTCATATTGACTAAAACAAACTCAGCAGATTTTATCAGGGAAGATAGTATATGCAGGAAAACTGTTTGCATTCATTACTAGAACAAAATCTTTGGTAGCAATTGGGCTGCTAAGAAATTAGTTTTATGGCTCATAAGGATTACAGCTAAGAGTATGTAACTTATAATGTGGCAAATTTTTACAGCTTATTATCTATGAACTTCCCTTAATCATTTTCTGTTGAGCTACACTGTAATAGCAATTTCATATTTTAAAGTAGCTAATAACAATAATGTGGAATTTAATTTTTTGATAAATATCTATTAAAATCTTGAAAGTTTGTTTCAAAAATTGAATTGAACCCTGGAAGCTGGAAAACCTTTTGGAAGCTGCAGTAAATAACTTGACAAGAGTGATATTAAATTTATGACATTTTGCACCACTTGTGGATCCAGAAAAAAATTCTGGAGGGGGCACAAAACATTTTTTGTCGCATTTTCTTATCAAATCACTTTAATTTACAAAACAAGTCAATCTTCTATACTGTAAACTAAGTTCGTCTGGGTGTCTCCAACTCTTAGTCAATCTGGATCAATCAAGACTCTTAAATATTGGTATTCCCTCACAAAATGCTGTCAAATACATAGAGATTTTTTAGAATCACAGATTTACAGAGGGTGTTAACACATTTTTAGAACAATTTTGAGGCCAGACAATTGATATTTAAAATATACAGATTATTGTTTTTAAATGTTCAATCTGTTAGTTTAGACAATAAGTATAACATTGTGATTTCCATAATAAAAGGGCTTTTTGCAAAATTTAGAGGGGTATTTATTTCCATTCCTCTTTCACAATTTTCTGCTGTACAGGAGAAAAAGAATCCAAACAAATGCCTGAATGAGATACGTACTGTTTCAAATTTTTCTAAAGTGACATTACTGGTAACAAGAAGAAACCACCAAAGCTAAACTTATAAATACATCAACAAAAAATGAAATTAAATAAGCCAATATTTTTGTTGTTTAAAAACAAAAAGCTAAAAAACATATTCACCAGCCTTTGCCGAGGCATGCATGTCACCTCACAATGCTTTTTAGAACCCTGTATGAAAACCATTTAGCAGGTTATAAATGGAAATTCATTGTGACTCTTGATGAAGCATGAGTTTAATGACTGCAACAAATAAGTCTATTTGTTATAAAAAATGAAGAGGAAAAATATGTACAAATCTGGTTTGGCCATTTCAAAGAAAACCTCAGTAAGGGGCTTATGATTGTCGTAGGGCTCTCCTATAGTGGGAAATTAAAAATAAGCAGAGTAGAGAAAAAAAGGTAAAAATCAACTCAACGTACTCTCAATATAAAATTGGTCATTTGATAATTACAGAAGAAATTCCATTTCTTTATCCCCAATGACTTTCAAAATGTGAAACTTCATAAAAACTAAGTCACCCATCGCACTTCAAAAAGTACCACTGCGTTCCTTGAAAAATTAGACTGGTACAGATATTACATACATATCTAACATACTCTTGCGAAGTCCTCTGACATTATGCAAACGCACCATGATTGATGGGCTCTGAAAAATTGTGAAAGAGGAATGGAAATTGGTACCCCTGGTAATTTTATGAAAAGCCCTCTTGGAAATCACAATGTAGACTTATTGTCCAAGGTTCTGTCTATTTGAACATTTAAAAAAAAATAGTCTTTATATTTTAAACATTAATTATATGACCTCAAAATCATTCTGTAAACACCCTCTGTAGTGTAATAGTGGTAAGTACAGAGGATAAACACCCTCTGTAGTGTAATTAAATGTTCAACTCTCTGACTACTCCTAACTCCTACTAGTATGTTGTCTTAATCACTGAGCTACTATGACCTACTTAATTATGATTACAGAAGAAATTAAAAGTATGTACTTTTAAGTGTAAAAATGTGCATTTTCAGGATGTTTTTAGTGGTTAACAAAAGTGGTGATGAACACATTATTTTTTATTTGGTATTTTTTCAGTTTAGTTCCCCTTTTATTAGTGGGGACTAGTGAAGGGACTAATTCTGCCCTTCTACATTCAAGGGGTTCCTGTATTTATTATGTTAGAATTTCCAGATAGTCAAATTAGCAACATATAAAGTTGCAACTCTCATTCTGTTTTGCAGGCTGAAACTGCTGGCAAATGGCCTTTGAAGTGGTATGCTCCAGAATGTATTTACTACTTTAAATTTAGCAACAAATCAGATGTCTGGAGCTTTGGAGTTACACTTTGGGAATGTGTTTCCTATGGGAACAAGCCATACCAGGTAAAGTAGCCTAAAGATCTATTGTGTTAGAAATTGTATTTTGATAAAGATTATAATATTAATTTCCATTTTGCTTTTCAAGGTTTGTACAGACTTCAAACGTAAATAAGTTAAAGATACTAACTGCCTAAGCAGCCATCTTCATCCCTGCATACTTTTATTATTCAGAGTTGAACAGAATTTAGCAACCTTTATTATGTTCGTGTTAATTTAATTTGTATTCATGAATAAATATAAAATATAGGTTTGCCATAATTGGCACCAATATAGTAACTTGGCAATAATTGGTGCATATAATTTAGTCTTGTTATTTTTATTATAGTTATGAATAAATATAAAATATTTTGGTTTTGACATAACTGATACCAGTATGTTAGCTTAATGCTAACTGAAGCAAATTTTTAGCCTACATTATTTTTATTCATGAATACAAATTAAGTACAGTCTAACCTCAGTGTTTAGAAAACCTTGATATCTTGAATAAATGTGTTTTCCCCTTACAAACTGACCTCCATTTATTTCACCTTGATATATCGAATTTTTTTAGTATCCCTTTGACTTTGAGATATTAAGGTTATACTGTACTATTTTGGCCTTGACTGGTATGACTACATTAGCTTGGTGGCAAATGGCCTTAAAAAAAAGAAGAAAAGAAATAGTTTTTCTATTGGAGTAAAAATAAAAACAGAAATCTCCCCATAAAAAAAAAAAAAAAAACTTTTTACAAAATATTGGAAAATGTACAACCTGTATATTAAATCATTATTACTGGTAATCCTCCTTGCAATACCATTAATTGCAGTGTAATTATACCCTCAATTTTGGTGTATTTTAATAAATAGATTCTACACTGATACTTTTTATCCTATGCACAGCTCTATCATCTTGGAAACCTTCATTTTAAGTTCTTGCACCCAGTTGTTTCAGTTTGTGCTGTCATTAAGATAAAATTAGTATAAACTGTACTGGAAGGAAAACAATTCATTCTAATCATGCTTTAGCTAATGCTGTTATAAATTGTTTGACAACAAGTGTAACATTATAAATTGTTTGATTGTAATGTAACATTAAAATGTAAATGTGGTTTGCTGTAGCAGAAAGAGTATACCTTAAAAACAGTATAGAAGTTTGGGAAATCAAAGCTCTCTACTCTTGAATTTTAGATTAAGATGTATGTAAATTAAATCTATTTTGTTCCTCTTAACCTTTTACATTGTTGTAATCTTTAGGGAATGATTGGTCGAGACATCTTGAAAATGTTTGAGCAGAATGAACGCTTAGCAAGACCAGAAGGTTGCCCTGAATCTGTGTATAATTTAATGTGGAAGTGTTGGTATTATAAGTAAGTGCAATGATAAATTTGATGTGTGAATTTCCTTAACCTTTTAGCTAGCATGTCTTTTATATCCATGTGAAAGGCTGCAGGTGTTTCTTAGATACGCAATCTTAAAATTGGAATTTGTTTAAAAATATAGTTATTTATATAAAGAAACGGAAATAGTGTGAGCAAAAACAATGTGAAATAACAAGAAGATTTATCAAAATGATGTGAAAATAAAATAAATGAAATCGCCAATATTTCAAATATTTATGTTTGGTTATAAAAGTTTACTAGTAATATTAAAAAAAATGAAATAGAATGTAGATATAAAAAGAAAGAAAAAATCATTTTCATAGTTATTTCTTCACAACAATCCAGTGTATCTCTAAATCACAAATTGTCGATCTGCTGAGCTCTATTAACACCTTCAAGCAATGACTGAAAGTAGGTCAAAATGAACAGAAAGAATAGCAAAGGCAGTTGTTCATAGCACAATCTGACCTAAAGATATAACACAAAATTCTTCTCAAATAATGCCATTAATGTATCTGCCACATGCATATGTGCACTACAAGCTCAAATAGTTAGGATTTCGTGCTGAAGAATAACTGCAAATCATAAGCAGTGTAAATCTAGTTTATATTGCATTTTACTTCTGTTGAGTGCCTTTTTGTTGATTTTGCTTTTAGCTTCAAATAGTGCTTGGAAAGAAAAAGATAGGGGTTTCAAGATTAACCTAAAAAAGAAAAAAAAATCTCTGAAATTTTTAAAAGGTTTAGGAATGGGCTAGTATAAAATATTTCTACTGTTGTATTTTTCTTTAAAGATGGGGATGGCCAAACTTGCTTGGTTTAAAAGCCACAAATGATGTATTTTAGATATTCTAGAGCCACAGGGTAACTGATCTTTATATATATATATATATATACATATATATAAAGATCAGTTATATAAGACATAACTCCACCTCTCTCTTATCTCTAATCGAATTACATACATTTATTAACATGACTTGCATCCGGGGTTACAAAGGCGTGGGAACACGTGCACACTGGAAAGAACCCAGAATCGTCGACCTGGTGTCTGGCAATTAACTAAAGAAATAAAACATAGCTCCAGAGCGCACATGACAAGTATGACAGGAAAGCAAAACTTAATGAAAAGTACCCACTTAAACAATACCCAAACTTCCTTTTTATGCATTACAATATCCCCCCCCCCCCCCCCGGCAAAAGAAGTCTGACGAGCAATATCATTGAGGTGGCCAGTTCTCACTGAGAGTCAGACGTCCTTGCGACCTAATCTTAAAAACTACGAACTAATCTAATTTTCAAGTTTGAACACTTTAAATTTTTCTGACTAGAATTCTGGAGTTTATGTTGTACAATACTTAAAGAGGCACAATGCATGCAGTTTCTAAAAATTGACAAAACATAATGATGCAATAGTACTAAAATCTTACAATAAACAATGAGTGTGCACAAATTTTTCAAAAATATCACAAGTAAAATATTTACAACCTAGGTGAGATACAACAATACAGTCAGTTGCGGATTCAGAAATTTTTTTTGGGAGGGGCTAAATTTTAAAAAAAGCTTATTTCACCCAATTAAAATATACTATAAATCAAAATTTTAGTCTAAACCAATGTATTAGGCTTTTGGGAGGGGCTAAGTAATAAAATATGATCATTTTAGCTATTTAAAGTGTATAATAAAGCAGAATGTTACCCTTGAGCAATCTCTTTTGGGGGGGGCTGAAGCCCCCTAGCCCCTCCCCTGGATCCGCTACTGAATACAGTACAATAACAATATACAGTAGAACCTCGATCCATCGTTTTTCATGGGGAGGGTAGAAAAAAACGATGAATGCGGGAAAACGACAAATGCGGGTTAAAGTCAAAATACGAAGAAAACAATGCTTATACATACATGCAACGACTGTACACCAACAAGTACTAATTCTTACAAAATTGTAAAACAAATAAATCGAAGATGAAAATTATATGTGATATTTATTTTTAAAAATCAGTAATTTTATGTTAAGTTTTCCAGCATTTTAAGTTAAACAGCAAATCTTCAAGATTTACAATACTTTTCTGGTCCTTTTCTTCGACTACATGTTTGTATAAAAAAGTCTATAAAGTTTCAAATACCGTTATTTCTTCAGAGATGCTTCGTACTAGTGTGGCTCAGCCTCCTCGGCATGAACAATATCCTCTGCGCCGCCATTATTTTCATTTTTTTTTGCATGATCACGCATTTCTTCCATGTTTAGGATGTCGCATGCCGTAACGTCTTGATTAATGGAAATATAATCATTAAATTTCACAGTATCCATACCCTCTGCTACATGCCACCACTGTTCATCTGATTATCATCAAACCAAGAAATCATACCAAGAAGCAATTAAAGTTTGTATGCCATATGGATACACTTAATCTTACAATTCATTTTGGTCAGGTGAAAAAGTTTACAATGATGAACGCGGGAAAGTCACTTTTTACGAACGATAAATGCAGGTTTCTTTAACATTATATAAATACAATTTGTGCAGGGACCATAGAAATAAAACGATCAATACGGGAAAATGATGAATGCGGGAACGATAGATTGGGGTTCCACTGTAGTAATATAATTAAACAAAATGGAATAAACATGGCTGACATTCATTTTCTTTGGCGAATACTTATGGCTTTGGCTTGCATGGCCAAAGCCCATTTATTCCATCACATAAAGTGATGGAATAAAAATGAATTTGATAATTGGCAAAATGAAGTAATTTTATTTTATGTAAAAGCAGTGTAAAAAATAAAATTAAAATAAAATTAAAAAAATGTGCATAGTGTGTAGAAAATATCGAAAACCATAGCTGTGAAACAGCACTGCTAACATGAAAGTTGTTATGTCCTCTAGTTTGCTAGAGGAATTCGGCAAGTAATACAATAAATGATAGCCTGCATGAGGTACTGCATTTATGTGACCTGACATTTTTTTTTTTTTTTTTCCCCTAGCAATGTCTTGTACTTTCTTATTTGGTTATTACTAGTATTTCTTAACAATCTGAGGGCAAATACTCTCCTCAGAGGTTTTATTACTAGTTAACCGTCTAGGCAAATTTAAATTCTTATTACATGTAAAAAAAAAATTGGTTAGGGCATCATTATTCAATAAAAAAAAAATAATATATGATCATTTTGGCACACAAAAAATTTACACAATAAATATTCAAAATCCACACCACATTCAAGCAAACCTAATATAATGCAAGAAAATTTTTATTTACATTGACACAATAATAAGTATTTCTTGTTTTCGTTTAAGTTATTGTACCCGGGTGCATGAATTTGTCAGAAATTTTCAAGTGACACATTAAAATCCGACAGGTAGCAGCTTTCAGTAGCAGCCACCACCTTCATCAGCCCCTGCTTCAGATTGCTCTGCTCTCTTCCTCAAAACTTCGCTCCATCCCGGATCGATTTGCGCATCTGTCATGTCATTTACAGCACCATCTGTAGTTATGATCTGCAGGGCCTCCATGTTAAGTGCATAATAGTTATTTTTATGATTGGCGAGTTTTTGGCTATCCTTAAAGTTGATTTCTATGGGGTGTTCTTGGGCTATTTTAAAAAGTGCAGTGCTTTTATATATGTGCTTTTTTTTTTCATTTTTTACCTATATTAAAATTTTAAATGTTGGAATAATTTCTGTTTAAATTTCGGACTAATATTTATTAATGCAAATTTTACTGACAGTAGTTTTAGTCCAATATTGCCATGCATCACAGATGATAAATTTTAAATGTGAAGAAGGTCTAACAGACTGTCTCACAATATTCTTTTTCTGGGTCATTTGCATTTAACACTAATTAGTGCAATTGTTGAACTAATAACTTTTTTGCATTATAAATATTCAAATTTTTAGAATCCTCCGAAAACTGATTGCTGGATTTCTTGTTAATTTTCACCTAAAACAAAACAAAAATTTTTTTTATCACGGTGATGCTTTAGAACCACATGATTTGTTTTTGAGTTGACAGTTTAAAATATGTGATTTAGAGAATAATGAAAAACTATTGAAAGTCATAAAATTCAATGATATGTTATGAAAAATAGAGTTTCATGATTATTTAAATAAAGTTTCAGCTTTAATTTTCATAATTTGAAGTTTGATATGCATATCATTCTACATTGTAAAAATATCTATGCAGAAATATAAGCTTTACTGTGTTATTGAAAATCCAATATTTTATTATTATATGCAGGGATGTTAATTCTGCGCCGATTGCGCCGAGACACAAATTCTTGCGCCGAACTGCGCTTTTAGCCGATTTTTGCGCCGGTCTGTGCCGAATACGTCATTTTGACTCTTTCAGGGTGCGCCGAAACACAAATATTGCGCCGAACTGCGCTTTTAGCCGATTTTTGCGCCGGTCTGCGCCGAATACGTCATTTTGACTCTTTGTTAAATTTTTGCCACGCTCATTTATCTTTTAAAGCGTGTATGGAAAGCTAGTTAGCAGTAAAGCAAGATTCAAACTGCGTACGAAAGCTGCATTCCGAAGCCATTCTACCCGCCCCGGATCGGACCAGTCGGGCTTTGTTAGTCACCTCAATCAGGGCCGGCCAGATAGGCAAACAAGTACCGTAATTTATGGAAGAAACGCCGCGGCGTTTATGAGTTTTAAAGTTAAAAAATAGTAGTGCGGCGTTTACAATATTTTTAATTTTTTTAAGCCGATCTTCAACGAAAAATCGAAAAATTCATTTCGTGATAATTTTCTCAATGTGGGGGAATGTTTACTTTTAACTGGAGACTCTTCTCACACATCGATTGCTGTTTTCATTTTAATGGCGCCTGGTAGTCTGTCCGAACTTTGCGCGGATGCAAGAAGGTTTTTAGAAGTTATTTTTTTATTTCTATAAATTCACCTTTGTGAATATAAACATTGATATCTGATTATTTGAAAATAGAAATCGTAAGCTTCGTAAAATAGTGGCAAATGCTTTAAAACATTCTATGGGAAGGGGGAGAAAAAAGAAAAGATTTTTTTACCGTTTATCCAATTTCTACTGAAATATATCCGATCAACTTAATAGCTTTTTTAATAAATTAGGTCTAATAAGTAATGCAACATATTTTTTATTTATTTTTTGTTAAGAAATTATTTTAGAAAACATTGAATTTTATCTGGCATTGACTTCTGACTACGATCACCCCCCCCCCCCCCTCCACACACACACACCAACGATCGCGGCTGTGCGGCGTTTATTCCGGGTGTGGCGTTTTTAACGATTTTCTAGCTAACTAAGCTCATTTTCATGGGTGCGGCTTTCTTCCATAAATTACGGTAATCATCGCAACGGGCACCATTTTTTGTTTATGAAGGGGCACGATTTGGATGAAACATTATGGACCTGAAACATTGGATTGGAGATGAAACATTATGAACCAATTCGTTTTTCAACATGTACACATGCATTGTTTTTTTTTTAAATTGATATTGTACCTTTTTGAGAAAGAAAAATGGAGGAAAATGTTTTTTTAGTGCAAAATAAATCTGCTGTCTTTAAATGAAAACTTAAAGGAGAAATCAATACGCCTTTCATAACTTGTTATTCGAAAAGTTTTTATGTATTCACACTGTTTACAAAAGCGATTCATATGTTTTACCTTTTTGAGCTTAAAAAAAAAAAAAGCCCCCTCCTCTGAAATGGCTAACGATCCGCCACAGCTCTATGTATATGTATTTTCCCGATTTGAACTGGCACTATTTTTTTCGGGCCCCACCACTGAAGCAGGTCACGAGCCGCCACTGGCTGTTATAGAAAGTGGACTGATTCTATTAACGGAAGGGAAGGATAGACTTGCAAAAACATTAAAACTATTAGAAGAAAATAAAAAAGCTCAAGAAGAAAAGAATAAATAGAAAACTAGATAACTTATGATACTTAATTTGTAATCTCATTAATTTCTTATAATCTTAATTTTTAACTTCCCATAATTCTTAATTTCTCTCAACAGTCATTAAATATTTTTTGTTTACATTTGCTTTGTATATTGTGTTCAAGTATTATAGATGAATATGTAAATATTAGATGAGGTTAAATTACTGATACAAAAGCATATGCTATTAAAAGTACACACATTTAATTATTCTAACCATCAAATTTATTTTGTTTTCGATACTGCTTACCAATTACGTGTTGTTGTATAAGAGGTATAATATTTAGGTTTTCAAAAATCTCCATTTAGTACTACTTGTGAATTGTAATAGAACCAAAGAATGAGATAGAAGCTTTTGTTTTAAAATTTAGTTTTCATTTTATTTGTGCTCTCTTTTTTGAGAGGAAGATTCCCTAAATGATTCTGAAAAAGAAAAAAAAAAAGGGACAGGGATTGGCAACCTGTGGCTCGCAAGCCGCATACAAATCATACTCATGGTTCTTGAGTAGGAAAAAAATGACTTAACCACAGAAAGGTTGCTGACTCCTGATATGTATTGTTTTTACCAAGTTGCTGATAGCATAGCCTGTATACACCCTTTTTTTTCCAGAGCTTTCCTAAAGTGCTTTCAAATAGTGTTTTGCTTTTAGCAAATGGTGTTTGCTCGCAAACTTTGCTTTTCTTGTATGCATTTATTGTGTTCCTAAATCTTCAATTTTATGCTCCAAAATCATGTTAATTCTGATCTCTAATCTTAGTTTTCCTCTCGGAAACTATTTTTTTGTGCTCCCGAGCTGCTACCAAATGGAATTTTTCTGCTCCCAAATAGAATTTTTCTGCTCCCAAATGGAATTTTTCTGCTCCCGAGGTGCTCCCAAATGAAATTTTTTCTGCTCCCGGGGTGCTCCCAAATCGAGTGTTGGAGTTAACACCCCTGTATATGGTTAAGTCTTGAATAATTTTATTTGTGATCACAAAATTTCCTATCCTTAAAAAAAAAAAAGCTTCTTCCATACTTTCTTTGATATTTTCAGTTATGGTAATGATGACATTTTTGGGAAGTTACAATTAAAACTTTTGTACATATCTTAAGCTTAAAAAGGCTTATTTGTATTTCCTTTAGGTACACATAGATCTGAGTTGAATCAAAAGATTAATACTCGTATGTTTGTAAAAGACTATTTTTCTTTCTTTTCCCACAGGGCTGAAGATCGACCCTCTTTCTCAGAGGTGTATGAAATGCTGAGAGGATGCATCGAAAGCTGCATCTAACATAGTGTCCTGCATCAGTGGAAAATGAAGCAGTTCGTTTCTATATCTCACTCTCAGGAATTCATTCTCCCCATCAGGGATGATACTTGAATCTCTCTCTTAACTTGGTCTCTGTTTATTGCGCCATTAAAAGACAGTGGTTCCCAATCATTGAGTGTAAATGATATGTAAATGAACAAATGATTACAATAAAAATAATTTTTGTTGTACTTGCATGTATGAAAATGACATATTGAGAACTTGCCAAATTTGATGCATTCAGCTAACTTTTGCCATTTTTTGTGTATGTGCTGTACAAAATCTTGAGTAGGGATGTCTAAAGTTCAGAATGATCGAAAATCCAGACATTTCGGTTTTTTTTTATTTTTTTCCAGTATGTTTGTTAGACAGATTTTTTTAAAATAAATATTTTATAAATTAATTTTTACTTTCAATCTTTTCAAAAGTTCTTTTTTTTTTTTCAAAATATTTAGCAGAAAAGAACTTTTTCACACATCACCCCCCCCCTTTTTTTAAATGTTCAAAAGTTTTTATTTATATGTTTATTTGCTCTAATCTTATATTCAGGAACAGCCACCAAAGTGGTTGCTAGAAACAAATCATTTGGAAATTGTAGATTGCTTGGTAGCTCAGTAAAAGATTGTCACTATCGTTAGAATTGTTAAAACATCTGCATGTGACATGTAAAAATATTTTAAAATGCAAAAAAAAAAAAAAAAAAAAAAAAAAACTTACTGAATGCTTTAAACAAAAAAGCTGATTTAAAGTAAAATGTTTGCTGTTAAAGCGGGACTATAGGGGTTAAAATTGGGATCTCCTGATTCTCCACAACCTTGAAATTACTATTGCAATGAAGGGGAAATTAAAATTCAAATCAGAAACTCCTTATTTCAAGTCAGTTGCTCTGTAAATTCAACAGTAACAATGTCAAAGTCAAATACACCAATTTCTATGTACAGTAACCCCTTGTTATAACACTTCTCGATATATTGCGCATTTGGATGGATATATTGCTCTCTTTCTGTGTCTGCTTAGTTTTCTTTCTGTACTCTTTTACTCTACACGAGAAGAGTAAGTACATTTGAAAAATACAACTCATGTTTAAAAATTTCTAAAAATACTAAAATTTCATGCAGTAATAAAGGTTTACTTGATAATTTGGTGTAAAATGACTAAAATTTAAGCAAAACTCAATAAAACAATTGTAGTTTTAAAATTAGTATAATATTTTATAATTAATGCAGTAGAAAAATATATAAATGAACAATAAAAAGAATTTTATGCTTGCATACTCTTGACTACCGTAATTTCCGGAAGAAACGCCGCATCAGCATAAACGCCGCACTCGAAGAAAACAGGCCAAGAAAAATTAAAACTGTACAGAAACGCCGCACTAAATTAAATTGCATGCACATGACCTTGAACCTCACAGTTGGAAAATTTTGCTCTGTGTCATGATGTATGGCATTTCATTTAAGAGAAAAAAAAATGAAATAAAATCATACTATAAAAATAAATTATTAAGTAAGAAATATGAAAATGTACTTACGTTCATGAATTTTGATAATTATCCGTTAAAGAAGTCCATATATACGTAACACTGATACTATGTTACTGCAAAAAAGGATCCAACAAAGAAAAAACAAAATGAATGAAAGATGAAAATTTCAAATTTTACTTTTGCTAAGAGAAATCAAAATTATGTGAAGCCTTCAAAGTCTGAATCTTCCTAAATCAAGACCCAAGTCTGCGACATCGTCAAAATCATTATCTGGGGGTATCATAGATTTATTATCTTGAGTTATGATTTCAGCTTCTCTAAATCCTGAAACTATCGACGATATTGTATCCATTTGCAAGATACGTGGAGGCGTGACAGTTTTCCGAAAGAATCACTGTGGATTTACAAAATAAGGGGAAGGGGAGAGGATGGGTTCTGAAAAATTCATTTAAGGACAGAGTTCCTCGAAATCTGACGATCTTCTACGTACAGAACCAAAGTGATAAGCTAATATTTGTTCATGTGAATGGATATTTTTTTTTTTTTTTTTTTTTTGGCACGTAAGCGCCGCATCGTTAGAAACGCCGCACCTGTTAAAATTTTACTTTTTAAACACGTAAACGCCGCGGCGTTTCTTCCGGAAATTACGGTAATAGCACAGATAATATCAATAAATGCAATTTTAAAAATGTGAAATATCTTATCAATAAAGAATAAAATATTTTATTCTTTAGAGGGTCCTTAGGATTTCAACCAGTAATACAAAAATTTTAAAATGTACTGAAACACTAATTTCTTTTTATTATTTTATAGCAATATTTTTTAATGATATGGTGGAAAGTGTACATAAAGCCTTTTTTTACTTCCTTGTACGTAGTATAAGGAAGTAATGTGATCCCGAAAAATTTTGGGGGCCAAATTTCGACAAAAAAACCGATTTTGACTACCTCTAAATTTAATTTAAAAAATTTTTTCGATGCATCCTATCGTAGGCTAGCATGCACGATCATATTAACGCGTCTGCAACTCATTTTGACCAGCGGCGAGTCTGCTGTGGCCAGTTTTTCCATGCCGTCTGTACGTACGTACGTATGTATGTAACTCGCATATCTCAAAAACTATTGGTCGTAGAATGTTGAGATTTGATATTTAGGATTGTTCTATGATCTAGTTGTGCACCTCCCCTTTTGGTGGCAATCGAATGGATAGTTTATGTACAGGACCGCCCAAAAGATTCGAAATACATTACGCTCTATGGGCCGAAATTCATTAAAGTCGCCTAACTCAAAAGCTATTAGGCGTAGAATGTCGAAACTTCATATTTTGGATAGTTGTAACATCTAGTTGTGCACCTCTCCTTTTGGTTCCATTCGACTGGATAGTTTATCTACAGGACTGCCCAAAACATTCGAAATACATTACGCTCAATGGGCCGAAACTCATTAAACTCGCATATCTCAAAAACTATTAGGCGTAGAATGTTGAAACTTTATATTTAGGATTGCTGTAACATCTAGTTGTGCACCTCCCCTTTCGATTCCATTCGACTGGATAGTTTATCTACAGAACCGCCCAAAAGATTCGAAATACATTACGCTCTATGGGTCGAAATTCATCAAAGCATTTTTTTTAGAGGTATTGGGCTATTTCAAACGACTCAGAAGTGATGTATGCTGTAAAGAGTTAGAAAATGAATTTTTCCATTAAAAAAAGTGTCTTTATCATTTGTAGTTCTGCTACAGGAACACTCAAAAGATTTCCAATACATTACGGTCAATGGCAATTTTAGGGACATTCATCCATTTCAAGCACAATGCCGTCCTACCACATAAGTTAGGTAATGGTCCGACCACGGTCACGTGCCTCCCTCAAGAACTACGCCAAAAGTCGCCAAGCTTGGCGACTTTTGGTGTACGTGTGTGCATATTTAACTCTCAAATCTCAAAAACTATTATGAAATTTCATATATAAGAATGTTGTAACATCTAGTTGTGCATCTCGATTTTTGGTTCCAATCTACTGGAGAGTTTATTTACAGGACCACCGAAAAGAATTTTAGTACTTTAATGTCTATGGACATCTTCAATATAATACAACTGTAGACAGTCATTGTTTGGTACATGCCCAAAAACTCGCCGTCTGTCCTCGACCTTGGCGAGTTTTGGCGAAATATCGCCAAATTTGGCGATAGTCAGTCATTTGGTCCTTGCCCAAAGTATTGCCATTTGTCATCGTTCTTGGCGAGTTTTGGCGAAATATCGCCAAATTTGGCGATAATCTGTCATTGTTTGGTTCATGCTTAAAATCTCGCCAAATGTCGTCGACATTGACGAGTTTCGCCGAAATATCGCCAAATTTGGCGCCAAAAATTATTTCGTATTTTGTATAACACTAAAACTTTAACCCGTAGATTTTTTAACTTTTGTATTTAGAACTATTGTAATATCTAACTGTTTTCCATATCTTTTTTGACAGCAATCGACTGAGAATTTATTTACAGGGTGAGCCAAATGACTTTAAATACATTGAGGTGTATGGATGCATTCAATTCATTGAAAGTCTGTGGTCAATGACTACTTTGGCTATCCCCAAAATCTCGCAGACTATCTCAAGTTTGTCGGCTTTTGGTGAAATATCGCCAAATAAAGTGTCAGAAGAAAATATTTCAAATTGAACTCAGCTTGGCGATATAGAAATATTTGTCTAGAAATCGTTAAACCTTACTATTATTGATATTTTATCTCTTTCAAACAAATAAGTTTAGAGGAAGTGCGTCGAAAATATTTTTGATCTAATGGACGTGCAAGGAAGTCATGTGTTGGACACATCAGATTTTTTTAAAATTCAAAACACATGTTTATAGTATTTTTTTTTTTTTTTCATACTGCAAAATGCCCTTACCATGTAACTGTGTAATGTGCAACTGAATTTTTTGCAGACTTTTACTGGTGGGCATGGGGAGCAGGTATAATGTTGATTTTAGGCTTCGTCTAAAACAAATTTAAATTAATTTCTCTTCTAAAATTCTATTCCCCACAGATGTCTCCCAGTGTATTCAGCTCAGAACTATCATTTTTTTCTTCTTCATCAGTAATGCACCAGTTTTCATCAAGGGGAAATTGACAAATATCTGTGATTCATTTATTTCAATCATCCGATAAAGAATTTTTTAAAAATCAACATTGTCTATAGCTAGAAATTTCTTAGACAACACCATCTATATTGCTGCTACATATATTTATGCAAATTTTTATTGAAATGGTCTCTAAAAATTGCAAAGTGTAGGAAGAAAGTGAAGCATGTAACTTGATGTCACTCCCTCCCACATGTTCCCTCTGCATAAAAAGACTTAAAATAAATAAATAAACCCTTCTAAACATGTGCTCATTGCCAACAAAAGAAACAAGCAGCTAGCTGAGCTCAAATCAGAGGAATGCAGCTCTAACTAACCAGTTAAAGGGGTGAGAGATAAGACAACTTCCTCTTAACACACACCCCTCCCCTGCCAGTCCTTCACCCTTCAAAAATAAGTAACATACCATTAATGCCTTTGACAGACTTATGTTTAGCAGATATAAGCTCTGAATGTATTAAAATCTAATAAAGCAAGTCAAGCAACAAATACATGCGATACCCCTGATTTGGTATATCGTCACATGCCAATATTCCTTTTTTGGAACATTGCATTTTTATGCTAGATTGAGAAAAGATATCTTGCTATTATTTGGATTTTTTAAATTATCTCTTTGAATTTATCCTTTGATAATACAATAGAGGCATTTTTGGGTTGATTTTTTGATACATTATTTATTTTTCAGACTTTCATCAATAAGTAGTATTTTTTTCAAACTCATAGGTACAACAGTTTAGTTCAAAAAATATATTAAACATGATGTTCCAAAATAAGAACATTGGCATGCAAAAGATTAATTTAATTTAATTTTTTTTAATTATTATTTTTTTTAACATGTTTTTCCACTGAAAATTTTCTTTCATTCATTTTTATATGTGAAGAGTTTTGGCAAAATAAATCTCAATATCATTTCCCAGTATAGTGTTCCTTGTGCGGTGTGTACAGTGTGTCATTTTCTTTTACAAATTGAATTTGAAAAAGTATTACTTGAAATTACTTTCACATTCACCTCATTGTATTAAATTGATGTTGTTTGTAAATAATTGTTGAAATAACTTGTACTATATAAATTTAACTATGTTAACATTTCTTCTAATTTGTATATATTTGCTATTTTGTATTTTTGCTTTTTTGTGTTTTGAAACCTAATTCCTTATTATTTATTTACTGATTCTATTTTCCTGTCATTTCTAATATTTTATTTTTTAGATGTTTTCCAATTTACTTGTACTTCACCTATTGACCTTAGTTTTCTTCCCTTTTCATGTATTTTTTGTTACTTCTAAATAATAATTTATACTATCTTCTGTATTTAGTTTATTTTTGTTCTCTATTAATTCCAACTTCTGTTCTCATATAGTTATCTTTTACTTTTCTTCCTGATAAATGGTTTTCTGTATCACTCAGTGGCAGCTTATCATTAAGGGCCAGAAGGGCCCATCAACACTATATATTGCAAAACCTTTTTCTTTAAGGATGAATTTTAAATAATAAATTTGCTAAGATTACAAAAACTGCTACTCAGAATGGGACCGAAATTTATTTTCTGGGGTTTTGAATCATACCAATTTAATGTAAACAGGTTTACGTGCATTTCTTATTATGGCTGCGACTTGAGTTCAAAATATCATTTAATAATTTTAAAAAATAAAATAATTAAAATAGCATTATTGTTATCTTAAGCATATGTATGTTATTTTTGTAGTGAAGAAGTAAATAGATATATTCATTGTTTTAGAAGCTGTAGGTTAATTAAAATTTCTATTTAACATTATTACACAGCTTATATTTTACATTTCGTAATTCATTTGCAGATTTTAATTTAAAAATTAATATTTTTTGTTTTTGTGAAATTTATTTATTTTGACTTTCGTAATTTAAGTGTAAATTAAAAGAATTGAGTTACCATTGAATTTTTCCGTACTATGTTGAGGATCTCTTAACCCAAAATTAGTCACGATAAAAGAGAGCGTTTACTGCAGTGAAAGTACCTTTCTTTTGTCTATACATAAAGTCTAATTAAAGATATCAATCATGCTTGTTTTCTTATATTCATGTTGTACTTTAAAAAAAAAACTCTTAAGTATTTTAATTACTGATTATGTATGTGACATTGCATGATGCACCAAAAATGCTCAAAATACTAAGAAATGCTTTTCCCTTTTTTTTATGCTTTGTTTCAAAATGATTGACTTTTTAATTTGGTATAGTTCTACTTTACATACATCATTTTCATTAATATAAAAGGTGTTTATAAAATTTTGGACACATTTTGATGTTTAATAACTCATAAAAATAATAAAGATACATTTAAACTAATAAGAAAAATGGTTAGATAGATTCAAAAAGTGTCATTATCGTTGTTAGTGCGCTTCCATGTGTGCCCCCTTTGTTGCATAAAAAATATAGAAAATAATTCATTTCTTGCAGCTTACCGGTGAGCATGTTGGCATCTATAACAGCTTTTTGTGGGTATAATTCTGTCTTCTAGGTCATCAACTTTTGACATCACATCGAATAAAAATTCAAACAAACACATCAAAAGTAAACATAACATTGCACTGTAATCATGCCAAAAACAAAGAGAAAAATACAATTAATAAGCAGACGATATTTACAAGGGTAAAGATATTCAAAGTGGAAAAGGAAAATATATGAGTTACACATCAAATTGTGTCCGATATTTTAGAATTACCGTGTGCTTTGTCCTAAAACTTCGAAATTTATTTGAAGCAGTCCCCATTTTGAATAAAAATTTCTACACATTTATAATTTGTGCTTTGTCACAGATTAGTATACTTTACTTGATAGGAATAAAATTAATATGTTCTATAATCCCCCTTTCAAAAAAAAAAAAAAAAATGTATATATGTAAAGAGATATATTTATTTTTAAATCTTTCTTCTGACACTTTAAAATTCGTATTGTATTTTGCAGGTCAGTATAGAAGTGCTAAAAGCATCATCACACATATGAAAAAAAAAAAAAATTCACCTTGAAATTAAAATGTTGTTTTAATATATGTGCTAAAACATATGTTACGCATCAATATTTTTCTTTACAGTTTTACATGTTCAAGTTGACTTTTTCTTTTGTTAAATTGTTGAAATTAATAAATATTTTCCTAGTAGTTTATTTTAATTTTGCTCTTATTAATGTTAAATGGAAATTTTCTAATAACAAAAAACTAATGAATGAAAATGCTTTAAGTCAAATGGATGCTAAATGAATGACAGTGTTCTAAGTCATTTGAACTATTTTCATGTTTCAAAGTTTTATCACTTTAGCTTGTACATTAACACTAATTTTATGAGTGTTCATTATTATTTTATACCCTTTTAAAAATGCTAACTTACTACACCTGCTGTTATTGTTAAAGCTATTTCACTAAATTCAGTTATTTTGTTTGTGGTGAGCTCAGTTTTCTGTAAAAAAGAAGAATAATTTACCCATAAATAAAAAATATATTCATGACATGTGAAAAGAAACATTTTATGCCGTGAAAAGTAATAATTTCAGTGTTTTTTCTAATGTTTATGTTTCTATGGGCTCTGAACTCTTGGTAATTCATGTGTAGATTATTCCTACATTTTGAAAATCATTGACCCATTTTTCTGGATTTTTGATGTTTCTAATAAAATCCTATTGACAAATCTTATATTAAGAATTATACATGCATTGTCAAGATAAAAATGTGAAGATTTATGATTGTTATGTTTTTGCATGTTTTCTCTTATTACTTGTAATCTACTCTGATTAAACTGTAGTATTTAATATGCTTGTTAGACCCTTGTTTGTTTGTTTGTTTTATCTTTCTTAATGTACTTTTTTAATAATTGTTATATTCTTGCGAATTTTTTAATTATTTATGAATTACAAGTCCGATTGTTCAATTTTCTTTATGAACTAGAACCTATTAACATGAATAATCAAAAGTTTAGTGCATATTTATTTAATAATTTATAGGTAAATTGATCAATTTTCTGTGTAAACCAGAACATATTAACATGAATAATGAAGAGTTCAGTGTATATTTATTTAATAATTTATTGGTAAAAAATGTGAACATTATTGAATTCTCAAAATGCTGGGGCATACATTTTCACTTTTACTATACAAAACTTCAGTGTAGTGTTGTGGCTAATTATCTTGTGTTTTGATGTGTGTGTGTTGAAATCTTTTCCCTGTGAAGAAATGGTGCATAATTTTTGGGAACCACTGTTCATACATTCCATCTGACATGTCATTGGATCATTGTGCAATGTGACTGTAGTCCTAATACTATTTTTGTGGCCTGTACAGTTTTTCATTCCAAGTGGACAAGCATTTGTATCAAAATGATTTACTAAGCTAAAAAAAGCAAGGCTCTTGTACATAATGGACTTGATTCATAGAAGCCTACACATCTGCTTTCGATGCCAGTGGAATCTAGTCAGTTTAGAACCAGCCATTTTTTTACCTTCAGTGTAATAATGTTCATGGACAAAGAATGTGGATTGTGTGAGAAATTATTTTGAATTATTTCTCATTGTATGTTTTTTTATTATTCAAAAATTAAAATGTGACCAAAAGCTTTATTGCTGATTTGTCTTCATAAAAAACACAAAAGGGGAAGTTATCATAATTTCATGCATAGAGAAATCCTATTTATCATTTTCTCACATGTAACATCATTAGTTATTGGTCCTAAATAATTTTCTATATGTGTAATGCTAAATAATCCATTAAATACATTGTTTCTCACTTTTTAAAATTTCTCTGGGGGGGGGGGGGATCTCATGCAACCTTGTAAAAGTTTGCAATATAAAGTTGCCTCATGCAAAATAATGTAATTGTGAAGAGGAAAATAATTGACAACAAATACGATACAAACCAAGTGAATCATAAATTTCTACAAACTTTTAAAAGGTGAATTTTTATAGAGAACTACCGTTAACATGGAACATTGCATGACTTTTGGAGTTTGGCAGCGTAAGAATAAAAAGTTCAAAAAGGCACCTATTGAGTTCATTGCTACTATGCAAAGCAGCCAAAGGTGTAAAAAAGGCATCAAGAAGTAATTAATTTCCGTTGAGGGCATGTTATTATGTGATGAAGCATTGGTGCTAAAAGTTATAGGAATTCATGTGTTATTGGAATTCATTTGATGATTTGCATGGTCTTCCAGCCTTACATCGGTGGATTCCTGGCAGTGAGGATTTGTGAAATTAAACTAGCATTCATCGTTCAGCCATAGTTTAGTTTAGATTTTCATCAGAGAAAGGTGTTGGTTCACATGGGGCTGTCTAGCCATTTATGATGATGATGAGATTTTCATCAAAAGGTGGAGGATTTCTGATAATTGGTATTTCGAAAAAAAAAAAAAAAAAAAAAAAAACCCCTTGTCAAACAAATTGTAATAGCCATATCAAATATCTGATATTATTAAGTGTCTTTAAACACACATTTTGATCATTGTTTTTCTCTTATGAAAGCTCTCTATACTTTTTGAAATTTTTTAATGCTGAAATAATTCATGTGAACCTAATTTTTTTTAATTATAATGATTTTTTAAAGTTTGCACGAATTAATACACACTCAAGATTACTTGAAATTTCTCCATATATTATAAATTCTTTTGTTGAAACAAGAATTGGCACTTTATAACCAGTGGCAGGTACAGAAATGTTTAAATGTTTCCTAGGAAGGTCTACTTTTTAAAAAACAGTTTGACTTAAACAAAGTGTAGAATAAAGCAAAATGTTACATTAAAGCAAGTAACTTTTTTAGGAGGGGTTAATTTATTTAAAAAGCATCATTTGATTTACACAAAGTGTATGATTTAACAAAATGTTGTCCATAAGCAATGTCTTTTGGGGGGGCTGAATCCCTCCTTGGATCTGCTGCTGAGTGTTGGTTAAGAATCTGCTTACATACAGTAATGGCTAGATTTTGAACTGCGGATAAATTGCTGTCTTTACAAGATGAGGAGATACTATCCTGTACAGTCCCTGTTTATGTTACAGATTTTTGTACATGTGTTGCATTTTCATGTGTTTCTTCCCTATAATCTATTATCAGTCCCTTTCTCATATGAAAACAAGGGATATCTTCTTAGAATTTCATCTCAATAAGATATTGATCCAGCCTTTTTAGGTTGCAATTAAGTATTTTGTACAGTTATTTTACTATTAAGTCTAAATGATAAAAATATGATTTAAATTTTTTAAAGAGATTATTAATAAAACTATGATGCAATGTTACAAAATTGCTAGATGACCCACCCACTGGGCAAACCTTTAATGGACCACCTGAAAGAAGAATGGCTTAACCCTTGTATTTACATGTGACGTCACCCAAAACAATTTTGTGGGATTTGGAAAGTAAACGTGTGACTTTGCCAGCTCATTAAGGATCGTGTGGTCCATTTGGTCTAAAATTCATGTTCTACATATAAGTAGTCAAAATTTGCATTTTCTTGTATGTAAATCAATTAATTGAAGTTCTTGTTAAGAGATTTTTGAAATCCCCATTTGTTAAGATTGTACTTTCACCGCATCATCAAATATGTGCAATATCATGTAGCTAAGATCTGTTCTGGCACCAAATTAGGTGATATTTTGCTTAAAGTATTTAAGAAATGTATGACCTTATTTGTCACTATATCAGGTATGGTTCTTTTTCCACATAATAGCAATATTATCCAACTGAATTTCAGAAAGTGTATAGATTTTTTAGAAAAAGACCTTCTATGAACATTTGAGAAAGGGCCTTCTACAGGGTGTCTACTGGTCATATAAATTTGAACAACAGGTTATGAAGTCAAGAAAAAGTCCTGAATTTTGATCTGAGGTCAAGAATTTTCTTTCGGCTACAACCTAGTTTTAAGTCCCGCAGTGGTCTCTGCACTAAACTCAGTTCCCATAAGAACACTGCAAGTGAAGCAGCATCCGGCTTGGTCTCTCTTGGCTCGACGGCTGTGTACGCTAATGGGAGCTGGTCACACGTAAAATCCGTTGTGGTCCAAGTTTAACGCTACCCAAGGGGCTGCCGATTTCAGGTGGTTGGTTCAAAATTAGGGCACCCTGGGCTAAAGTCGGACTTCCTCCCACTGAAAATGGAAGATGTCCTCCTCTGACCATCGCCTCCCTATCTGGGGGGATCTGGCACCTCATGCAGTTGTCAGAGGGCATAAGCAACAATAACCTAGTTTAAATTTAAAAAAAAGGAAAAGTAACTGCATTCTGCCCCTGTTTTTGTTTCCAGCTAGGACAGTAACATTGAATTCTCTTTTAACCATTTTTTTTAAAGTGGTCAAGGAATGCTCTTAAAAATTTGAAGTTGAAAGTTCTTGAGGGAAATTGTTCCTCCTTAACCCTTTTTTATCAGTATTGCCAGGAAAATGCCACACACATTCAGTAGAAACACTTGTTTGTTTTAATCTTTCCTCATTTGTAACAGGGAATTTTCTGTTCAAAGAAGAATCTTGTTTTGTTTCCTAATGCAGACTAACAATCACATTCAATTAGCTCCTTTTGCAGAAGTAAATAATGGCAACTTTACAAGGGAGAGATTTTCCCCCATCTGTAGTATGATAAAACTTAAGTTGTAGTAAGAGGAAGATGTTAGTTACATTCCAAAAGCAACAAAATGTTATACACTTACTTTAAATATTAATTATCAATGCCCAACTTATTGATTTGGTCACTGTTTTAATTCCTTAAGTATTTTTTTTGTAAATTAAGTGTAATATTTTAGTAGTATTTATCTAATTAGTTGCATTTCAAAATCAACAAAAAGTCAGCATACTGTATAAAGTCATGAATTTTTTTCTTTTATCCTGTAGACACCCTGTTTTAAATCTGTTGTAGCAGAACAGCTCGCGTGATTCACTTGCGATTTGTGAGTTGAAGTTAAAGCACTGCTGCCAATGCACTGTGTATTAACTTGTTGCAGTTAATACAAGTCATTTGCTTTCACCATTTCATTGGAAGACATACATAAATTACGTAAGACTCGAAGGAGGGGTGTTACTCATTAAGTCAGGGAGTACTCAACAACGCTGTTATTTCACACTCGTTTTAGAATGAATTTTCAAGTTTTTGTGCCACTTGTTACAGCAAGTGTATTGGTCTAAGCATTTCCACTGCTATGGTATTATATACCAAATATAATTCCGATCGGCGCGGCATCCTTATAAGCAAAGCAAATTAGAACAGACATAAAATTGTCTATTGCTGATGTTTTTCCACATTGTCAAAACTACAATGATGGCCTCCGAATAGTAATTTCAAGAAGAGAAGCTTATACCGGGTGATTCAAAATAGATGTTAAGGCAATTATTTTTTAAACTGTGAGTGATCGAAACATACTTCCAATTAGAAAAGTTTGTCAAATCAAGAGTAGCTTTCAGATATGGCTTTTTTTTTACTGGGGGTTGTATACATAATAAAATATGAAATTTAATTTTTATACAGTCCCTCCTTCCTACCCTTTATATTTAGAAGAATGTTGCTCCTTGCCTAAGAAAATTAATAAAACAAATCACGTGTCTCTACATGGAATAGTTTCCGAGATATATCAATTTGAAAAGTTTGGCATTTGTCGCCAAGCACTAAGGGGATGTCTCAAAAGTGAGAAAAATGCAATTACTTTTTAACTGACGTTAATTAATGTTAATCAGCCGATATACTCAGTTGACTCCTCAAATCCTAATTTAGCAAGAATTTTCCTGTAAAGCATGTTTGACAGTTTTTAGTGAAAGTTAACACAACATAGTAACCTACTCCATTATTTTGTCATTCTCTTACACACTTTAAAATTCCTACTCTAGAAACGTGATGTAATTAAAGGATGACACCCCCCCACCCCCCCGAAAGACTAAATTATTGCTAATTTCATAAAGCAATACCGATCATTTTAGGTTAAACTATACTTGTTAATTTCACACATTTGAATGCTTTTAATTGCTTTTCCCAACAATGGGATCATTTTTTAACTTTTTTCAACTCATAGTTGTTCCCCCAAAGTAAAGATTTTTTTCGCTTGAAAACCGACACCAACACAGCAGGTAAAGTGGTGTAAGTCATAATTTTTAAAAATAAAGCTTTTGCTAACTATTTCACTTATAGACACGGGATTTGTTTCATTAATTTTCTTAGGCAAAGAGCAACATTCTTCTAAACATAAAGGGTAGGAAAGGAGGGACCATATAAAAATTAAATTTTGTATTTTAATATGTATACAACCCCCCAGTAAAAATGGACGCAAATCAATAGGATGCAAATCGCCTATGGACGCAAATCATTTGAAATGAGCTAGTGTCTAAATAGTGCATTTGAAGAAGTTCAAATTGGGTATCTATATTGTAGGCAGGGCCGTAGCGCTGGGGGCGCTATGGACGGCTCAGCCCCCCACCCCCTGGAAAAACCTTAGCCCCTCCTAGAGCAATTAACAGGCATCAGGAATACTTAAAAAAAAATAATAAGTTTTTACAGTATCTATCCCTATGTATAAAAATCTGGCCAGGGCGGCGATCGCAATGAGGGCCCCCGGCCCCAAGGGGGCCGCGGTGAGGCATTCAAAAGTGGATATACAACTTCATAATAAGAGTAATTTGATTATCTATTTTCCAGCAATCTTACGCAGTGACGCAGCGGAGGATCTCAGAAACCCCGCGACGCAAGGAGACCCCGAAAAATCAGCCCCCCCCCCCAAATCTCTAAAATAGTTAAATGTGATTTTTAGGCGCGTAAGCCTAATTTTCAAATATTACATATTCTAATACTCTATTCCCTCTAAATTCCTCAGTAAGACGCAGGGCCTGATTTCCGAGAGAGAATTCGGGGCAAGTGCCCGGGCCCCCAAATTGTTCTTTAAAAATTTGTAAATTGTGAAAAAGTTTTCGAAAGAGCGGGCCCTCAATGAAGCTTTTGCCCAGGGCTCCTAAATCGACAAATCGGCTCCTGAAGAAGCCCCTTTTAAATCTCTAGCCGAGGGCCCCAAGAGAGTCAGTCCGGGCCAGATAAAAATGAACATTTTCTGCTGTCAAAATGGAGTTTCACTAGTCTGCACTTTGCAAACTCTTTAAACATCGTTACTTTCAAGATTTTTGCAGTACTCGTCAATTTTTGCCCTTTTTTTTTACTGCATCCATGCACACAGTAAAAACAACTTCTTAAAAAGAGTGTGAGTAGGTTATATAGTGTCCAGTTTGAATACGTCTGTGAACTTTTGCCAATTAATTTTCACAAAAATCTGACCGCTAAAATCATAAATCTGAATATGTAATTGCGAGTTATCAACCTTACATAATACGCTAACGTATGCGGTACCAAAATCGACAATATTTCTACCCTGCGAATGGCAATCACAATAAGATGTAACAGGACCGTACCTAGAAAAAACATTCGGTGGGAGGGGGGGGGGACCAAGAGGTGAAAAAGGCAAAATTTTTCACAAAAAGGCTTCATTATTATTGTTTTGTAAAAAAAATTTTAAAATTCGGGGGATGACCGGACCCTCCCCCCCTGGGTAAGGCCCTGAGATGTAAGCATTAGTAGCATTAGTGTTGACTGACACTGCACTGAATATAAAGAACAATTAGGCATGGGGCGGCGAAGCTGGCCGCCTTGGCGGCTAGTTTAGTATATATCTACAATTAGCGTTCCCCGTGGTCCGGGAAACTGCAATCAGCAAAGGAGGAAGTGAGAAAATATTTGGACTTCTCAAAGGACACAAATTCTGTTGACAAGGCCACTTTCAGACGTGCCTTTATGAGAATTTTCTCTTTGGCGGCCCCTCTCCTCCCTCAGAACTTTCACTGTCATAGTACCATGTTTTGGTGGGTAAACACTAGCGCGACTAGGATGAATGAGGCAACTAATGACCTTACAATAATAACACGCAGTTCCTTCTGGAAATAGTCAGTCATTGTTTTCTAAATGTCCAAAATCTCGCTATTTGTCGTCGACCTTGGCAAGTTTTGCCGAAATATTGACAAATTTGGCGCGAAAAATAATTTCGAATTTCGCATAACTCCAAAAATTTTTAACCGTATAATGTTAAAATATTGTATTTAGAACAGAAGTGTTGTAACATCCAACTGTGCATCTTTTTTTTTTTTTTTATCCTTATGCAGTTGTACAATGCCCATCCGTGAGGAGAGTTTCTGAATTGGTCTTTTCCAGTATTGGAAGGGGAGGGGTGTCAACGTAAAGTTTACCACATGATTGTTCAACACTTTTAGTACTCAAGACTGTTTTCCGCCTCCTAAAATCTGTAAAAGCTGTTTTCAACATTTTTCGTGGTTTTTTTTTTTTTTTTTTTTTTTTTTTTTTTTTTTGTGTGTGTGTGTGTGTGTTTTCTAGGGAACCTGAAATTTAAATATATATATATATATATATATATATAATGTATGTAAGTAAACGGTTTAGTAGTTCCCTTAGATGAAATACCCTTAGAGGATAATGTAATTCTCTGAGTGTCCCTAAAGAGCTATTGGTGATATATTCATAAAGGTAGCTTATAATACTCAATAATGGCGCAACTTTATGTTCGTGAAAATAGTTTTAGAATCGGTTCAATAGTTACAGAGATGCCCACACTGCGCTATGTATTAGGATTATTTTCAGTGTCACTGTAAAAAAAAATATATTTATGTTATATAAATGGAAGGTAGCCTATAATACTAAGGAATAGTATAGCTTTCTATCGCTGAAAACAGTTTTAGAATCGGCTTAGCAGTTACAGGGATACCCGTAGAGCGTAACTTAATTCAATGAGTGTCCGTGTTAAATAACTATTTTTGTTAAATACAAGGGGCCAAGGCCCCTAGACTAGCTACGCTCGCTTTTCGTATGACGCATTCGGCCCCTAATAAAGCTTACTCGTAAAAAAGGCATAATTTAAACAAAAAAATCCCAAAGGTTGGATAGAATGTTACCGAACTACATATTGCTTGGTTCTTGCATGCTCCTTGGAAGATAAACATTTAAACTTCGCACTATTTTTAATTATGTGAAACCCCTGGAACACCTTGCGTATTAGCCAATTATGGCGATTTGCGTATATGTATAGTTAATAATTAGCTCTAAGAAAACAGTGCTTCATATATTTTCTCTGATAAAAAATACGGAACAGCCAGAATAGCTTGCCACCTATGGCGACTTTTCATTATTTGGCAATTTACACATACTCACAATCTATAATTAATGCTCATGTAAGGTTCCCTAAAAACCATTATCCATATTTTCATGTACATAATCCTCTGCAGATAGGAGTATTTAGCACCACGAACTATATCATCTCGCCGCGCTGGCAAATATCCAAAATGTACTATAACTGCTACAATGGCATAGTTAACGCCATCAAATGTTTCTACTGGTAGCAAATAGTCCAGCTGGACAGAACCGGCTTTAAAATAATCTGCATTTTAATTATTTTTCATTTTCAAGATACTGGTTTCTAATATTTTGGAACTCGCTCTTTAGATTCACCCTGCTTGGAACTATACCATTTTGCTAGATCGTACCTGATGCCAAGATGGCGCTTTTAAAATCAATTACAATTAGTTATTCTGCTTTGAAAAACGAATTATCGCTCATTCTAAACTCCTGTTGTCTAAGCGAACGTACTATTTGAAAATTGTGTAACACACTTTGAGGTTATTTATTTCATATACTTTTTAATTTGGCGTAAAATGGTTGTCATTCTACTTCATGTTTCTCAATTTCACACGATTCTACATACTTAGAAATGCTTTTTGCAAAGGAATGAATGATTTTATGCCAAACCTGGCACCATTATGTTTATTTTTTCAGTTTTTTATTAATATCTTCTAAAATAATTCGATTTCCGAAATTTAAGTCAGCTTATCAGGTTCCTCGGAATTTTCCGAATCCGTGGACACCTTTGTCGGAACTCAAACCCCCACGGTTTAGGAGGCGATAGTCGAACAAGCTCTTGACAGCGGCGGCAGCGTCAGTGGCCGTTACTTTTTTTTTTAGAATTGAGAGACTAGGGGCCAAGGCCCCTGGACTCGCTACGCTCGCTTTCAGTATGATGCATTCGGCCCTTAATTCGTAAATAATTCGTAAAAAAAGCATAATTTCAAAAGAAAAAACTTAAGATTGGATCAGATAGAATGTTACCGAGCTACACATCGCTTGGTTATGCATGTTCTCTGGAACATAAAAATTTAAACTTCTCACTATTTTTAATTATGTAAAAGCTTTGGAAAACCTTGCGTATTTGCCACCCATGGCAATTTTTCATAATTGGCGACTTACGTACTTGTATCGTTAACAATTAGTTCGAAGAAAACAGTACTTTATATGTTTTCCTAGATAAAAACTACGGAACAGCTAGAATAGCTTGCCACCCATGGCGACTTTTCATTCTTTGGCGATTTACACAAACTCATAACCAATAATTAACTGCTCATGTAAGGTTAACGTGTAAATCGTTATCTATGTATTCATATACATAATTCTTTGCAGACTGGCGTATTTAGCAGCACGAAATATATCATCTCGCCGCGCTGATAAATATCCAAGCTGTACTGGCATAATGGCATGGTCAACGCCGACAAACATTTTTACTGTAGCAAATAAGCGGAACCTAACCGGCTTTACTATAATCTGCATTTTAATTATTTTTCATTTTCAAGATACTGGGTGCTAACATTTTGAAAAATGCGTTTTAGAGTTACCCTGCTTGGAGAGATAGTCTTTTGCCAGATCGTACCCGTACCTGATGCCAAAAGGGCGCTTTTTAAATCAGCTAAAATTAGTTATTCTGTTTTGGAAAAACGAATAATCGGTAATTCTAAACTCCTGTTATCTAAGGGAAAATTGCATAACACACTTTGACTTATTTATGTCACAAACTTTTAAATTTGGCATACAATTGGTGTCATTCTACTTCATGTTTGTCAGTTTCACGTGATTCTACACTAGGGTGGATCGAAAAAATTTTTTTTTCGAAATCGTTATCTCCTGAGGTGTCAAAAGTTGTAAATTGATATAAATAAGACATGTGTAAAATTTGAATGTTCTACGACAACGTCTTGGGGTTGCGCATCGAGCTTGAAAATTGAAAATTTTTGAAAAATACGACTCTTTTTAAAAATCGACCAAAAAAATTCTTTTTCGAATTATTAGGCTCCCGAGGTTCTAGAAGTTGTATAATGTTATCAATAAGACGTATGCAAAATCTGAAGGGGCTCTGACAATTTCTTGTAGTTGCACATCGAGCTTGAAATCTATAAATATCTGAAAAATATGCGTTTTTGACAAAAATATGTAGAAAGCAATAATTATAGTTTTAATGAATCAGTCCCGTTGAAAAATAGTTGGTAACGTTCGCAGCTCTTCTCTAGTACAAACCACAATCGGAACTACATTACCCAGGACCCACCTCGTTGATTTGCATGCTATCCGAGTCCTGCCCGTGACATCCCAAGCATCCAATTATTGGAGCATGCGTTTTAATGAATAATGTAAAGCCCGACTTCAGATCAAGCTGTGGCATTCTTTGTCAAGTGTAATAATCTAGATCGTAAGGAACCATCATCTGATAGATGGATAGACAGCAAATTTCGGAGTGACTGTTTGCTATGGTGTGAAGCTGGCAAATACGACATTGCAGAGATTTAGTTAGATTAGAGAACTGCTTTATTAGATTTCGGATGACTTCTTTGTTCTTTCCGGAATTCGATGATTCGCCACCACCAGCAATGCCTGTGCGCGTCCCAAGATCAATGGAATTCGTGCCAAACTTTCTTAAATTTCCAGTGAAATTCTTAAAATCAGATCGTGACATATGACCAAATTATGTTGAACCAGGTTCCATTATCAGCGAGATATGTTCTTTGGGACAAACACTTGGGTGTAATTTGCCGTCAACAAATATTTCTATGTATCTGGTTTTGTGTACTTTCTCCTATCAAAACAAATTTTTAAATCCTTCTTCCATTTGTTTCACTGCGAGTCATCTCAGCCTTCCTCTAACATTATATGGGTTGAGAATCAGTTGAAAAGGTTTCTCTCCATCTGCATTCCTTCCGCTTTCTAGATTGTGAAATAAAGTTCATACCTGAGTTTCTGCTGCCTAGTCCTTAATAACTTTGTGTCGCAGACTTTTGAAAGCTCTGAGATTTTTATTCTAACTTGGTCATTTGTGAACGCGTCTCCCAATATGGCGGTAGATAGGCATTCAGCGTTTTCTTCAGTCTTTCGTACTTCTCTTTTGTTATTTTCACTTTGCAAATCAATGACTAAAGTTGGAGACTGGATATTGGAACTTCACCTCTTTCTCCACCAATCTCGAAATTTCTCTTTCCAACATTTCAACTTTTCTCTCGTTCTCCATAACTTTTCTTCTTCACAATTCCATCGATTGTCACATATCTAGCTCCCCTCTGGTCTGCTAATGACTCCCGTTCTGTGTGAGGTATGTGAGGCTCTGAGCCACACCTGCTCCGGAAAAAGCCAGTACATTTGCAAATGCGATATTAAATAGCTCGGTAAGGGAGAGGTTTTCCAACTTTCTTCATAAACAATTCCTTATGTCCGTCTCTAACATACGATTTATTTAGCTGCTGAACTTGTTCATGACCTTTTCTAACTATCTCTTGAATTCCTTTTATTGACACAGTAGGAATACTGGCCTTGATCCAAATTTCCTGTATTTTGATCGCCACAACTAAGGTTACTTCTCCTTCCGGTGGTTCCTGCTCTCTATTAAGAATTTTTTCTTCATAAGTACAAAATAGTAATATAGAAGTACGAGTATGTCTTCTCGGGTTGGTAACTTGGTACAAGGTAATTATTTCGATATTCCCAGCTTTTCAAAGAACACCAAATTTTGTTCCATGTCCTGTTGCAGACAGTTTCACTCTATTCAGAATCGTAGCAGTGCGAGGCAACCACCTTATAGCTTTTTTTGGGTGTAAACTGAAAGAACCATCTATCTGAAACGTGAGACTAAATGCCTGTTTCAACGAAATACTTCGTGCCTGGTTTAACCGAACGCATGTGAATCGCCATCATTCGGCAGGCAAACCGGCGCTAGTTGTCTGGAGCACAGCTTGCGTATAGAGTCTGCGCCGCACAAAAATTCGCGGCGGCGGCGTAACGACCTCAGAAACCCGGCGGCGGCGGCGTGAAAAAATTATTGAAAAAGAGCATAATGAAAATGGGCGTATGCGTACGAACACACACACACCTATGTATTAACTGACGTTAAAAGATTTTTTAAGACTATGAAAAGTAGTCTTGAGTATGAGTTTCTGTTGCTGTGGGATTACGGCCAATTAGCTACATGTGGGCTCTAGGACGAGGTGTGGAGTGTTTTCCGTGGTGGTCTTTCTAAGGGGGTCCTAACAAGCATTTCGGAGGAAACGACGGAAAACTCCGAACGGTTAGGTCGGCGGATGCGACCTGGGTTTGAACTAGGCTCCTTCCGTCTCACATTTCAGAGCACTATGCGCTCGGCCAGTGGTTGGGCTCCAGAGTATGAGCCTGCCGTTTCGGTGCACTTTTAAAACATTTCTACTGCATAAGAAACAATAGATTTTATCAAACTCGCATAGGCTTATATTGCTCTTATAGCACATTCACGATACATTTAGCTGTTAGTGTACAATTGATACATTTGCTTTTAAGCGGTTTTTTAAGCAATCAAATTACGCCATTGATTCAAAAAATTTAAATGGTATTTAGCGCTATGAGTATACTACTTACTAGTGTTAACCTTTTACAGACCGAATTCAGATCCAGCCATATTTTGAATTCGTTTTCTGCATATTTTGCCTTCTAATGCGTTAATTAAAGGATATTAGTCATTTAAATGGGGGGACAAAGTTTTACATTGGTTTCAAAAACGGAATTAGCATAGCTGCCAAACGTTCCGTTTTTATCGGAACATTTCTCACCACCAGGGATAGAATCTTGTGATTTTTTTCGGTTGTCCATTGGGCAACCACTGAAATTATTTTGGTTGCCTGCAAATGAAGTTTCTTGCCTATAAAATCTTCGCTACACAATTTTTTTCAAGAACATGCGACCGTTACAATGAAAATGAGATGACAAACTTTTATTCACAAAATTGCCATTACTATTCGGAAATGAAAATAGAAATAGGAAACTGCATTTTCAAGCTAAGGAATAAAAATGGGAATAGTTGTTTTTTCTTGGCTGTCCTAAGGGTATCTGAATTTTTTGTGTTACCACCGCCTTCTTGCCTGTCATCTTTCGAATAATGCAATGAGAGAGGTTAAACGATAGGTGGTGCCACTTGTGTTGCCTACCTTTCCGGAAATGTGGATGATTTAAATTAATACGTTTAATAACAAGAACTCTTAATAAATACTGGTGTTAGAATGTAAAATTGATAAAAACTGTATTATAACACACTGTGGATAAATACCATTTATGGATGTTTCATATGTTTTTCTTCTCTAGATCGTTTTAAAAAAATCTAAAACAACTAATCACTCTATTTTAAAAATAGTTTGTTTTCAATTCAAGCCCTCTTCACTTTTTTTAAATGAAATATATATACATAAAATAATTTCTCCACTTAAAAAGGTCAAAAGATTTAGTTGCAGAACTTTGTTTTTAAGTCTTTATAAATTTTAAACAAGAAAACAAAGCTACTAAATTTAGCTAAAACTCATTATAAATTAAACCATTAAGCGCCAAAGCTCCCGTTACGGGAACATCTATTATATATATTTTTTCTTAAAATATTTTAACGCAATTTACGAAGTACACATTTTATATAAACATTTACTCTATAGGGTGTGTTATATAGTGTAAATGTTTATATAAAATGTGTATTTCGTAAATTGCGTTAAAATATTTTAAGAAAAAAAATATATAATAGATGTTCCCATAACGGTAGCTTTGGCGCTTAATGGGTTAACAGCTGATTATTTTATACTCTTACCATAAAAATATGGACATTAACAGTTCCAATATATTTTATTTAAAAAGAAATCATCATGTTAAGTTTTTCATGCGTCTGTATCATGAGTTCTAGATTTAGTAGATTTGACTTTTCATTTTAAATGTGCTATTATATGCGTGTGTCACTATACAAAATTTTTGTCAATTTTAGATTCCAACACCAGTATTTGTTAAGAGTTCTTGTTTTAAAATATATTACTTTAAATTGTTCGTATATCAGGCATCACTTCACATCTCCCTTTCGGCCCTTGCCCACCACTACTTTTTCGGTGGCAGTTGCATCTTAAATCAAGTCCATATTTTAATCTATCTCTAATATATAAAATTCTCCTGTCACAGTGTTAGTCACCTAACTCCTCCGAAACCACTCGACCAATTTTAATGAAATTTTCTATGTATATTCGTTAGGTCATAGAATAGGTTTTTAACTATGTCTCATACCCCTAAGTCATAAGGGCGGTCCACCCCAAAATGTTTAGCCCCCGAGTGCTATTAATTTCAATCAGGATTTCTGTATAGACATTAGCGTGTCGAATCACTTTTCAAATGTGTTTGCCAGATAATGTGGAGATGGGGGGGGGGGAGTTAATAAAATGTTGAAAGTCGCACAAGGTTTGCAATTTTTGATAATTGATCGCTAAATGTGGTGCCAAAACGCGACAATTTATTATAAATATATTTCGCGTATAGTTAGAAAACGCCTGGCGTATATTGTAAAAGAGTTTTATTAGGCGATTTTAATATAGATTTCTATTCCGAAGAAGTGCTCTGTGGAACAAGAAAGGAAAAAACGGTAAACTCATGGATTATGATGTCCATTCCAAACAGTATTTAAAATGCCTTTGTGGTATAGTTGGAATATGCCTACAGGTAGAACATGCCTGGAGGAAATTCAGGCATGTTCTGCCTGTGGCGATTCAGGTGGCGATTTTAAGATAGATTTCGATTCCAAAGATCTGTTTTATGGTACAAGAAAGAGTTGATTCCTATTTTAGCGCCCCCACTCTCGCCAACCTAAAAAATTCCCGTACTTTGGCGAGCTTTGCAGTCATGGGTCTCTGGGAGTTATGCACAAGTTTCAACGGTACTTACGTATTATCCCGGCGGTCCGCCAAGACAAGCAATTTTTCACCAAGATAAATGCCGGGCACATGAAATTGTTGATGGTTTGGAATACGATTGGCAACGTATTTAAAATCTACGAAAAAGTAGTTTGGCGGAAGTGACCGCCGGGTTAATACGTAAGTACCGTTTCAACGCACCCAAAAGAACTAGGTGATAACTAAAGTAAACAAACTAGCAATAAACGCGCCAGTTAAGGAATTTGAAGACATTTAATTATTAAAACTACATTAATTAGTAATCCAAAATAAATAAAAATGTAACGGCATGCCATACTTACATGTTGTTCCAAATCGCCATTTTAATTCTAAATTACGATTTCTACATAAATGCAAAAAATCGTCATGGTAACTGCATATGTTTAATCATCGCCTCCTTGGCGAGAGTCGAGGCGTTAAAGTAGGAAACAATATATAAAACGGTGAAGTAGAGTTGTGATATACTTGGCGAAGATTGTAAAATAGTTTTAGTAGGCGATTTTAAGATAGATTTCGATTCCAAAGATGGGTTTTATGAAATAAGAAAGAAAAATACAGCACAGTCATGAATAATGATAACACTTTCCAACTTAATGGAATAAGGACGAAAAATAGGGACGACGCATAAATTATGATACGATTTTAATATATAGCACTATAGTGCGTATTTAAAATCTGAAAGTGTTTCAGATTTTCCTTCTTTTTTTTTGGGGGGGGGGAGGCAAAATTTTTTATGGAATGACTATCAATAAGTCTCAAGGCCAAATTATGTCTGTTTGTGGATTAGATTTGAGCACACCATGTTTTTCACACGGACAGTTATACGTGGCATGCTCTCGAGTGGGCAAACCATACAGTGGGCATCCAGTTTGTTTGTGTTATCTAAAGATGGGATAACAAAAAATATTATATATTCTATTGCGTTAAGGGATTGATATTATTTTTAAGTAAAATTATTGTAATTAGCGATATATATAAATTTAAAGAATAAATTACAATGAATTAAAAATATAAATGTTTGGTATTGTGTTATTTTTATATTCCAGCATCGTTCACAGCGCTCCATGCCTCTTCCACTCATATACCACGTCCTCACAAACTTACAATAAGTTAGTCATTTCTTTCTACTAAAATAATCCTAGGAATAATTTATATGGCAAAACAACGTTTGCCGGATCAGCTAGTTTAAAATAAAGTTGTGCATAAATAAAGGTGGAAAATGATCCGATAAAATCGGAACGGTTGGCAGCTATGATATAGTGATGGGTAGCTTAAATCTGTGCACTCCAACCTTTTTATCGCCACGAACCGGTCAACGTTTCATAATTTTACAGCGGCTCGCTGAGGGTGGAAGGGCGAGGGCGTTCAATGTTTCTAATTTAGACTGGTTTGATTTAATAACTTTAATTTAATTGTATTTAAACATGCCTCCAAAATAAAATTCAGTTACACACACACACTCAAATGTATATAAAATGATGTAGCATTTCAACCGGCATAGTTTTTGTCTGGAATAGTTTTACGGTAAGAACATTTATTCTCTATTTTATGACTGCAATATTAATTCATATTCTTGAAATCTTTAATAAACAGCAAAAAGAAAAGAGAAATGTTAAATGAATTACAATATTTTTTCTGTTGCAAAGCTATAAATAAACACAAACACGACAAAGTCGCAAAAATCCGAGAGAAAGACACCAAAGTAAATAAAATCCAAAGAATTTAATGTTCCTTGGCGGCCCGGTACTATTTGATCTGAGGACCGGGACCGGTCCGTGGCCCGGGGGTTGTGGACCAATGGCTTAAATAATAAGTGAAATATTAAGAATTAATGAAAGATTAATTTTTAAATTTAAATAAAGATATGAATTAAGCTTGAAGCGAGGAATAAAGATAGATCTGTACAAATTTATGAAAATGGCTATTTTTATGATTTTTTCCCCAGTTTCCCACAAGGATAGAAATGCAACTTGCGTTTGAACAATCAAGTCAACTTTTAATTTTATCTGATATTTTTTTCTAGTCAATATTGATAATATTTAATTTTTCAAAATTTTTTTAATTTGATGTTCTCAATTGGTAACACTGGCCAATAAAAGGATCAGAAGTATCCAGAAAAAAAAATAAGCAGTTGAAAGTTTAGGCATATTTTTAAAAAAAAGTTTTGAAGTCGATTGTACGCTGCGGCAGGCAATCGGAGTTCTTTGTCGGCGCGCCGGCCTAGACCTCGGCGGCGGCGGCGTGGTACAAATGCCCAGCGGCGGCGGCGTGGCGCGGCGGCTGGGCATTTGTCGCATAACGTCGCATTTTATCAAACTGTTCGTAAAGCTATTTTTGTGATTTACTGAGCTTCTCTAAATATGTTTTAACGTATAAAAGGATCAAATTATTTTTAACAAATAAAGTTTGCTTTCTACATAATTTTAAAAAAAAACACTTAATTTTCAGATATTTATAGATTTCAAGCTCGATGTGCAATCCCTAGAAATTGTCGTAGCTCCTCCAGATTTTGCATACGTGTTGTTCATAACAATATGCAACTCCTAGAACCTCGGGGTCCTAATAATTTGGAAAAAAAATGTTATTGGTCGATTTTTAAAAAAAGTCGTATTTTTCAAAAATTTCTAAATTTCAAGCTCGATGCGCAACCCCAAGACGTTGTCGTAGAACATTCAAATTTTACACACGTCTTATTCATATCAATATACAACTTTTGAAACCCCAGGAGATAAAGATTTCGAAAAAAAAATTTTTTTTTCGATCCACCCTATTCTACACACTTTGAATTGCTTTGTTGCAAAGGCATGAATGATTTTATGCTGGCGAAAATTGCCTAGCCTGGCAACCATTATGCTTATATTTTTTCAGTTTTTTATTAATATCTTCTAAAATAATTCGAATTTCGAAATTTAAGTCAACTTATTGGCTTCCCCAGAATTTTCCGAATTCGTATACACCTTCGTCGAAACTCAAAACTTCACGATTTGAAAGGAGATATCAGAACAAGCTTGCCGCAGCGGCCGTTACTTTTTTTTAGAATAGAGGGAAATAAAAGGTAGTCCACAATACTCAGGAATAGTGAAACTTTCTGTTAGTGAAAACATCTTTAGAATTTGTTCCGTAGTCATAGAGAAATCCTTAGCGCGTAACGTATTAGAATTATTTTGATTGTCCATGTAAAAGAACTATTTATGCTATATGCATTAAAGGTAGCCTTTAATACCCAGGAATAACGTAATTTCCTATGACTGAGAAAATTTTCAAAATCGGCTTAATAGTTACAGAGGTACACAAAGAGCGTAACGTAATTTTTATGAGTGTCCCTGTAAAAGAATTAAAGTATGCTATATACAAGAAAGGTAGCCTACAATACTCAGGAATAGTGCAGCTTTCCGTCCGTGAAAAGTTTTAGAATCGGTTCATTAGTTTCAGAGATCGTAATGTAAATCGAATGTGTATCCCTGTAAAAGACCTATTTGTGATATATGCAATGCATGACAGGTAGCCCATATAATACTCAGGAATAGTGTAGCTTTCTATTAGTAAAAAAAAAAAAAAAAAAAAAAATTAGAATCAGTTACAGACGTCAAAGAAATACCCTTGCAACTTAATGCATTAGAATTAATTTGAGTGTCCCAGTAAAAGAACTATTTAAACTTTTATTTTATTTTTAAGAAATTCATGAAAGGTAGCAGCCAACTGTTGCAGAAAACTCTGTTTAATTTCTGGGTCCGCCTTTCTAGAGTCCAGTAGGTGTAGAAAGTTCTAGTAAAGAGTCCACTTGTTAGGATGAAACATGAACATTATTGCTTCTAGCTGTACAAAATTCAAAGGCACTAACGGCCAGTAGCTTACTCTAACAGTCCGCTCAGTAGCGAAGCTTTCACAGATGTTGTAATTCACACCCAATAAAATACTTCCACAAGTAAAATATTCAGTGGAATCTTATGAGGGATTGCGGGAACAGTCCCTCAAGACTAAGCAATGAGGAATTTACACAGCGCTTAAAAACGCGCTTTGAAAAACATGCAAATTACTACTTCTATAAGCGCTAACACAGAGTCTTATACTCTCAACAGAACGGACGTCTATTTCTCATAGCAATCAAAAACAGACTGACTCAACCGGGGCAGCACGCTGTCGTATTTATAGGGGATGCAGAAGCTATTAGAAATTTCTCGAAGGATCCCCTTAAAGAGCGAATTTTGATTACGTCATAGGAATACAGTTGAATCATTAGACTATTACGCGATATTAATGCAGGAAAATGAAATTTATAGGCCCCATTGGAAAAATCGCGCAAAATATCCGAAATATCTCCAAGCCTGGCGACAATTTGGCGAAATATCGCCAAGTTTGGCGCCAAAAATAAGTGACCCCAAGAGTGACGTCAGCTAAGCTCTAACATCAATATTTCTTGAGATTTTAGAAAACCCTATGCTAACCAATGGGGATACCCAAAACTCCATATCTCCCGGTCTAGGTAACCGATTTTGATGCAACAAAATACAAAATTTAGTTATTTGGCGCGTAGAATACGAATTTTAAGCTAGTTTACCCCTAGAACAGCCGATTGGCCCAAAAATTCGTAAATCTATAATACTTAGGAATAGAAGACTTCTATTATAGAAAACATTTCTGATTCGGTTCAATAGTTACAGAGATATTGGCTTCGTCGGGATTCGATTCTTAGGTTCGTCGTTTTAAAGTCTAGTGTATGTAGAAAGTTCTAGTAAAAAGTCCATTTGTCAGGATGGAACACAAATTTTATTGCTTCTAGAACTGGCCATTAGTGTCTGTGAATTTTGCACAGCTGATTTTTCAATCAGCTGTGCAAAATTCACAGACACTAATGGCCAGTACCTTGCTTAGTCCTCTCAGTACAGAAGCTTTCACAGATGCTGTATTTCTTACAAAAAATAAAACACTTCCACTGGCAAAAATTCAATGGAAACTTGGAAAGGTAATCATAAACAGTCCCTCAAGACTCAGCAATGAAGCACTCTGTACTCAAAAACAAACAAAATACTGCTTCCAATAGCACAATTTACAGAGGAATGCATCGAAATCAATTAGAGTTCGAATATAACTATCTCTTGTGGCCGGCCCTGTCTCTATTTATAGGTGTCGCAGAAGCTAAGCGAAAATTCTGGTAGGAGCTATTTCTCGAAGAACACGCATAAAGGTCGAATTTTGATTATGTCATGAAAATGGAAACTAGTACTACTAAGCTACAGCGCAATATTAATGCAGGAGAACAAGCATTACTGGCCCCATTGGTAAAAGCGCGCCAAATGACCGAAATCTCGCCAAGCTTGGCGATTTTTTGGCGAAATATCGCCAAATTTGGCGTCAAAAATAAGTTTCCATAAGTCAAATCACTAAAGCTCTAGCATCAATATTTCTCGAGATTTCTAGAAAGCCCTATGTTAACCAATGGGTAAACCCAAAACTCCGTGCGTCGCGTTTTAGTTAACCGATTTTGATAATTTTAATATCTGGAAGGCAGAACAAACCGAAAATTCTTAACAATATATATATATATATATATAAACCGTTTAGTATTAGAGGTACCTTCAAAGCGTAATGTAATTCTTATGAGTGTCGCTGCAAAAGAACTATGTGATATAATGGATAAAGGTACCTTATAATACACGAGAATATTGTAGCTTTCTGAACATGAAAAATGTTTGAGAATCGGTTCAATATTTACCGAGATGCCATAGAGCGTAATCCATTTCTTATGAGTCTCCGTGTAAAAGAATTATTTGTGAAATATGCATAAAAGGTAGCCTATAAAATACAGGTATGGTGTAACTTTCTATTAGGGGAGAAAGTTTTAGAACTTGTATAGTACTTACATTGATGTACATAGAACGCAATGTATTAGAATTATTTTGAGCGTACCTGTCAAAGAACTATTTATGCTATATCCATAAAAGGTAGACTGCATATTAACCCAGGGCGTAAGCTATTTTCAGTCCAAATTTTACGCAAATCCGTTCTACGGCTTTTGCGTGTTTGAGTAAAAAAACACTCAAACACACAAAAATGCAAACTTTTACATTTATCATATTAGTAGAATAACTTTCAATAAAGAGACATAATTTTTTTAAAATCAATGCTATAAAATACGGCATAATAATGCTTTTTGAAAATGTGGCTATAATATACTTTGGAACAATAGACTATACCTTTATTAAAAATCGTCTTTTAACAAAGGGGCGTAACCGTTAGCATCAATTAAAATATGTACGGTATAACTATGCTCTATAAGAATGTGTGTCAATAATGTACGTTAAAACAGTGCACTAAACCTTAATTAAAAATGACTTTAAACAAAGGGACGTTAATTGTTGGAAATAATGCAAAAATACACGGTATAACAATGTCCTTTAAAAATGTGCGTCAATAATATGCTTTGAAACTGTGTGGACTAAACCTTTATTTAAAATGACTTTCAACAAGGGCGTAATGTTGTAAATAAGCAAAATACACGATATACAAGCTCTTAAAATGCGTCAATATGCTTGAAGAGTGACTAACTTATTAAATGACTTCACAAAGGGCGTAAGGTGAATAGTCAAAAATACAGATAACAATGCTCTTTAAAGGTTCAATATACTTGAACGTGACTAACTATTTAAATGCTTCACGAGGAAGTATGTGTAATAGCAATACTTGTTAACACGCCTTAAAATGGTCTAATGACTGATACGTAACAACCTTTATTTAAAACTTGACAGGACTATGTTGACAATACAGATAAGATGTGTGCATAATTGTTAAACAGTGCAACTAATGATTAACAAAGGACGTAAAAAATGCAAAATACACGGATACAGTCTTAAAATGCTCATATAGCTGAACTGCTGACTAACTTATTAAAATGACTTCAACAAAGGCGTAACGTTGGAATAAGCAAAATACACGTATAACATGTCTTTAAAATGAGTGTCATAATACTTGAAAGAGTGGACTAAACGTTTATTTAAAATGACTTTCAACAAAGAGGTGTAACTGTTGGAAATAAGGCATAAATACTCGGTATAACAATGCTCTTTAAAAATTTGTGTCAATAATATAGTTTGAAATAGTGGAATGAACCTTTATTTAAAATGACTTTCAACAAAGTGACGTAATTGTTGTCAATAATGCAAAAATACAGGATATAACAATGGTCTTTAAGAAGTGTATCAATAATATACGTTAAAACAGTGGACTAAACCTTTATTTAAATGACTTTCAACAAAGGGGCGTAATTATTGGAAAGGCAAACATACACGATATAGCAATGCTCTTTAAAAATATGCGGCAATAATATAATTTGAAACAGTGCACTAAACATTTATTAAAAATGACTTTCAACAAAGGGACGTTAATTGTTGGAAATAAGGCAGAAATACACGGTATAACAATGCTCTTTAAGAAGGTGTGTCAATAATGTACTTTGAAACAGTAGATTAAACCTTCATTTAAAATGACTTTCAACAAAGGGACGTAATTGTTGGAAATGATGGCAAAATACACGGTATAACAATGCTCTTTAAAAATGTGTGTCAATAATATACTTTGAAACAGTGGACTGAACCTTTATTTAAAATGACTTCAAACAAAGGGGCGTTCATTGTTAGAAATAATGCAGAAATACACGGTATAACAATGCTGTTTATAATGTGTGTCAATAATGGACATAGAATCAAAGGGTTATATTAAAAATGCCTTTGAACAAAGGGACATTATCGTTAGACTTAAGGCAAAAATATACCGTATAAATATGCTTTTTTAAAAATCCGTCAATAATATATTTCTAAACAATGGGCTAATTTTTTAAATAATAAAATTAAACAAATGGAAGTTATTGTTTGAAATATATGTAAAAGTATAGATTAAAGTGCTTATACACTGGATTAACTTATAGAAAACTTTTCATGTATTAGCATAAATAGTTCTACAAGGACACTCAAAACAATTCTAATTCATTACGGTCTCTGTAACCACCGAACTGAATCTGAAATTTATTTTCACTGATAGAGAGCTATGCTACTCCTGAGTAATATGAGTACCTTTCATACATATTGTTACGAATTTTCGGGGCAATCCGCTGTTCTGGGGCTTAAAATAGTTCAATATTAGTATTTTACGCGTCCAATAGTTAAATTTTGCTTTTTGTTGCATCAAAATCAGTCAACTAGAACGGGAGATACGGAGGTTTCGGTTTCCCCATTGTTTTTCTATGGGTTTCTAGAAATCTCGAGAAATATGGGTCCTAGGGCTTCGATCTCTTCTTTTTTGATGACTTATTTTTGGTGCCAAATTTGGCGACATTTTGGTTATTTGGCGCGATTTCCCCAATGGCGTCTGAAAGTTGGTTTTTCCGCATTAAAAATGCATAATAACCTATTTCTCTTCTATGACGTAATCAACATTCCCGCTTTATGTGGAATCTTCGAGAAATAGACTTTTCTCGAAGATTCTTGTACTGCGTCGGGTATAAATATAAGCGTGTTTCTGGAGCCCCAGTTCAGTTTTGATCAATCTTTGAGAGAGTGATTACGCTTGCTTTGCTCTGTGATAGAAGCGGTGTTTCGCGCTGTTTATGAAGCTTTGAATTGAAGTGCTGTGTGTAAATTCTTGATTGCTGAGTCTTGAGAGACTGTTAGTATTATCTCTCATATATTTTCACTGAATTTTTGCCAGTGAAAGTGTTTTATTTTGTGTGAGAAATACAGCATTTGTGAGAGCTTCTGATCTAAGCGGACTGTCAAAAGCACATTACTGTTTATTGTGCTTGAGAATTTTGTACAGCTGACTGTTCAACGAAAATCTAGAAGCAATAAAGTTGTGTTCCATCCTGACCAGTGGACTTTTTACTAGAACTTTCTACACCAACTAGACTTTAGAACGACGTACCCCGGAAACAAGCAGAGTATTTCGGCAACATATATAACAATTTTACAGGTGCTCTCATAAGAAATACATAAAATTGGCATAATTGTAACCATTGACCAGATTCTAAAAATATTTCTCAGATAGAAAGCTGCACTATTCCTGATTATCATAAGCTAAAGTTCATGCATATAGCATAAATATTTCTTTTACAGGAATTGTCAAAATAATTTAAATGCAATACCCTCTATGGGTATCTCTCTAACTACTGCACCGATTCACAAACTTTTCTCACCAATAAAAAGCTACACTATTCCTGAAAATTATACACTGCCTTTCATGCAGGTTTATGTAGATATATATATACTTATTTTTTTACCAGAGACACTCATAAGAATTATATTACGCTCTATAGCCATCTGTGTAACTACAGAACTGATTCTTAAACTTTTTTTTTACTAATACAAAAATACAATATTCTTGATTTATAGGCTGCATTCAATGTATTCAGCGTAAATATTTCTTTTACAGGGACACTCAAAATTATTATTATACATTTACACTCTATGGTTATCTCTCTAACTACTGAACCAATTCTAAAACTTTTCTCACCTATAAAAAGCCACAGAGTATTTTAGACTGCCTTCTTATGAATATATCACAAATAATTCTTTTAGAAGGACAGCCAAGTATTGCATTATGCTCTATGGGTATCTGTAACTAGAGAACCGAATCGAAAACTTTTTGCGATAATATAAAGCTTCTATTTCGGAATATTAAAGGCTAAGTTTCATGGATATAGGATAGATAGTTCTTTTACAGGGACACATAAAATAATTGTAATACAGTAAGCTGTATGGGTATTTCTTTAACTTCTGAACCGATTCTAAAACTTTTTTCACTGATAGAAAGCTACACTAGTTCGGAGTATTATGGCTACCTTTCATGCATAAACACAAATAGGTCTTTTACAGGGATACTCTTTCGATTTACATTACGATCTCTGGAACTAATGAACCGATTCTAAAATTTTTTACTTCCGTGTACGGAGTATAAGGAAGTAATGTGATCCCGAATAATTTCTGGGGCAAAATTTCGACGAAAAAACCGATTTTGACTACCGCTTAATTTAATTTTAAGAATTTTTTCGATGCATCTCATCGTAAGCTAGCATGCAGGATCATATAAATGCGTCTGCAACCCATTTTGACCAACGGTGAGTCTACTTTGACGAGTTTTTCTATGCCATATGTAGGCACGTCTGCATGTAACTCGCATATCCCCAAATATATTGGTCGTAGAATGATGAAATTTTGTATTTAGGATTGTTGTAATATCTAGTTTTACAGTACACCTCCACTTTCGGTCCCATTCAACTGGATAAATTATCTACAGGGCCGCCAAAAAAATTTTAAATACATTACGCTCTATGGGCAGATATAAATTAAAGCGCATTTTAGAGGTATTAGGCTACTTCAAACGACTCAGAAGTGATATATGCTGTTAAGGGTTACAAAATGAATTTCTCCATCGAAAAAAGTGTCTTTATCATTTATCGTTCTGCTACAGGAACACTGAAAAGATTTCCAATACCTTAATGAACAATGGCAATTTTAAGGACTTTTTGATCCATTTCAAGCACGATACCGTCCAACCATATAGTTAGGTAATGGTCCGACCGCGGTTACGTGCCTCCCTCAAGAAATACACCAAAACTCGCCAAGCTTGGCGACTTTTGGTGTACATGTGTATGTATTTAACTCTCAAACTATTAGTCGTGGAATGTTGAAATTTCATATATAAGATTGTTGTAACATTTAGTTTTGCATCTCGTTTTTGGTTCCAATCTACTGGAGAGTTTATTTACAGGACCACCGAAAAGAATTTCAGTACATTAATGTCTATGGACATCTTCAATATATGACATCTTTAGACAGTCATTGTTCGGTCCATGCCTAAAATCTCGCCGTCTGTCGTCGACCTTGGCGAGTTTTGCTCAAATATCGCCAAATTGGCGATAGTCAGTCATTTGGTCCATGCCCAAAATATCGCCATTTGTCATCGTCTTTGGCGAGTTTTGGCGAAATATCGCCAAATTTGGCGATTTTATTTGACGATACGTATTTTGCATAACTCGAAAACTGTTACCCGTAGAATTTTGTATTTAGAACTATCGTGACATTTAACTGTGCATCTCTTTTTTGATTGCAATCCACTGGGTAATTTATTTACAGGGTCTGCCAAATGACTTAAAATACATTAAGGCGCATGGATACATTCAATTCATTGAAAGTCTGTGGTCAATGACTACCTTGGCTATTCCCCAAAATCTCGGAAACTATCTTAAACTTGGCTTTTGGTGAAATATCGGCAAATTAGACGTCAGAAGGAAATCTTTCAAATTGAACCAAGCTTGGCGATATCGGAAATATTTGGGTAGAATTCGCGAAACCTTACTATTACTGCAGTATTTTATCTCTTTCAAACAAAATAAGTTTAGATGAAGTAGGCCGAAAATATTTTTGATTTAATTGATGTACAAGGAAGTCATGTCCACATGAGATTTTTTCACTTACAGAAAGCTACACTATTCCTGAGTAACATAAACTAAAATTGATGGCATATATCATAAATAATTCCTTTACAAGGACACTCATATGAATTACACTGTGATCAGTGTGTATGACTAACTACTGAATCGATTCTAAAAATTTTTTCACACAATACTATTTCTGATAGAAATCTACTCTATTCCTGAGTATTATAGGCTATCTTCCATGCATATAACACAAATAGTTTATTTACGGGGACACTCAAAATCATTCTAATACATAACGCTAGACGGGCATCTCAGTAAATACTGAACCGATTCTAAAAATATTCTCATCAGCAGACAGAAGCAAACTGAAACTCAACTGGGACAATGTGCTGTCCTTTTATAGGTGTCGCAGAAGCTAGGAGAAATTTCTCGAAGGATCCCTATAAAGAGCCAATTTTGAGTACGTCATAGAAATGCAGTTGAATCGCTAGGCTATTACGTAATATTAATGCAAGAAAACAAACTTTATATACTTTTAAACAAACTTTTAGTCATTGGAAAAATCCCGCTAAATATCCGAAATGTGGCTAAGCTTGGCGACTTTTTGGAAATTATCGTCAAATTCGGCACCAAAAATAAGTCCCGAAGAGTGAGGTCAGCTAAGCCCTAGAACCAGTATTTCTCGAGATTTACAAAACCCTATGTTAACCAATAAGGAACCCCAAAATTTCTTATCTTCCGTTCTAGTTAACCAATTTTGATGCAACAATATGCAAAATTTAATTATTTGACACGTAGAATACGAATTTTAAATTACTTTAAACCCCAGAAAAGCCACAAAAATTCGAAACAATATATCACAACTAATTCTTCTACAGGGATACTCATACGAATTGCATTAGGATCTCTGGAATTAACGAAACGATTTTAAAAGTTCCAGTGATGGGAAAACTGCACTATTCCTGAGTATTAGAGGCTACCTTTCATGCATACATGGGCGTAGCCAGCGAGGGGCAGGGTGGGGCAGCTGCCCCCCTAAAGTGAGCTAGTCATAGGGTCTGATTATGACAAACCGGGCATTCTCCGGTTAGACTCCATGTCCTGCCCCCCCCTAATGAAAATCCTGGCTACGCCCTTGCATGCATATATTACAAATTTACACGGATACCCATAAAAATTGCATTCTGAGGGCATCTATTTAACCACTGAATCGATTCTAAAAGAAATTTCAGTGATAGAAAGCTGCATTATTTCTGAGTAACATAGCTAAAATTCATGCATGTATCACAAATAATTGTTTTACGGGGACACTCATACGATTTACATAGCGATCTATCTGTATGTCTGTAACTACGGAATCAATTCTAAAATTTTTTTCACTCTGCACTATTCCTGATAGGAAGCGACACTATTCCTGAGTATTATAGGCTATCTTTCATGTATATAGCACAAATAGTTCTTTTAGAGGGGCACTTAAAATTATTCTAATGCATTACGCTCTACGGGCGTCCCAGTAACTACTGAAACGATTCTAAAACTTTTTCACTGATAGAAAACTGTATTATTCCTGCGCAATGTATGCTACCTTTCCTACATATATCACAGTTTTTTTTACAGGGTCACTCATAAGAATTACATTACGTTCCATGGGCACCTCTGAAATTACGGAGCCGTTTCTACAACTTTTTTCACTGATGGAAATCTACACTATTCCTGAATAGTACAGGCTACTTTTAATGCATAGTGCATAAATAACTGTTTTACAGGGAGACTCAGAGAATTACATTACGTTCTAAGGGTGTCTCTGTAACTATTGAATCGATACGAAAATTTTCTTCCCTGATAGAAAGATGCTCTATTCCTGAGTATTATAGGCTAATTTTCATCCATATAACATAAATATAGCTCTTTTACAGGGATACTTAAAATAATTCTAATACATCATTCTCTATCGGTATCTCTGCAACTACTAGACAGGTTCTTAAACTTTTTCACTGATTGAAAGCTACACTATTTCAGAGTATTATAGGCTACCTTTTATGCATACATCATAAATAGTTCTTTTACAGGGACACTCATAAAAATTACATTAAGCTCCATTTGTATCTCTGTAATGACAGAACCGATTCTAAAACATTTTCGCTGACAAAAAGGTACACTATTCTTGAGTAATATAGGCTACCTTTCTAGCACATATCACAATTTTACAGGGACACTCATAAGAATTACATTATTCTTGATTGCCATCTCTGTAACCACTGAACCGAGACTAAAAATTTTGTCACTATTAGAAATCTACCCTGTCTTGAGTAACATAAGCTAAAATTTATGCACAACTAGTTCTTTTACTGGAACACTCAAAATAATTCTAATACATTACGCTCTATGGGCATCTCTGTAACTACTGAATTGTTTCTGATATATATACATACACACATATACATATATATATATTGTTACGAATTTTCGGGGCAACGCGCTGCTCTGGGGCTTAAAATGGTTTAAAATTCGTATTCTACGCTTCAAATAGATAAATTTTGCTTTTTGTTGCATCAAAATCGGCCAATTAGAACCGGAGATATGGAGGTTTCGGTTTGCCATTCGGTTTTGCAGTAATACTTTTAACCAATGGCAACATTGTTGGCCTCAACAATGCAAAACTATAGGACAACGCTAATTCTATAGAAAAATGTTCCCTCTAATTGTTCCTCAACTATATGACCGATCACTACGATCTCGCTTCAGAATCTCTGCTATGCCCGCTATCACTAAAACCAAATTTGGTCAAGATCACATAAACGGTCTCGGAGAATTTGGCGAGCAAAATTCGCAAACTTTAATTATTCAGATTCAGTGGACTTCAGTGATTTTTCCTGAACGACATAACGGATCACTAATCACTACCTTCTCGCTTCAGCAGTGGCGGCTCGTGGGTTATTTAAAAGGAGGTTCACAAAACAAATTTCAAAAATTAAATACGCAGATACGACGCACCTTACAAATTAAAATAGATTTGCGTCTCCAGAGGTTATAGGAAAACAATGCACGCAACTGAAAGAAAACAAGTCATCTTTGGTCTTACATTTTGCCACCAAGATAAGTTTTAGCAAAGGTGTTGTCTTGATTCATTTTATTTAATTTTTTTTTTCAAATAATAATATTGAAAAATGCCATTGCTTTAGCTCCGAAACACGTCTTTTACTCCTTAATTATTTACACTAGTTTGTAAAAAAATAATGTAGTGAAAAATGATAGAAATAAAGAAAATATTAAGAAAATGAAATAAAAATTAGTTAACTAACCGAACGTAACAAACCAAGGGAAAATCTGGAAGCGATACCGCAAAATTGGCCCTGTAATGCACAGTGAAAATGTACGAACGGAATGATTTCATCAGTGACGTACTTCTTCGCAGCTGTCTCGGCTTGTAATCCCAGAGAGCGGTTCAGAGGGAAAATTTTCCGTTCGCACGTGCGATTGATTAAAGACTGAGCTGCAGTAACCTACACTACAGTACGTTATCTATTATTAGCCTATTTAATAAGAGAGGGGGAAAGCGGGAGAGAGTAAAACTCACGTTTCATATTCACAAAAATCTAAAAGTGTACTTAATATTTGTTAATCTGTTTATTCTTTAGTTTTTCCTTTGGGGGTTCACGTGCTCAAATGGATGAGCCGCCACTGCGCTTCAGTATCATTTAAGCTATATAGCCTCTGTCACTGGGCCAGGTTTGGTTAAGGTCGAATAATCGATCTCGGAGGGACTAGCAAAAAAATACTAAATTATTTTCTGCGATTAATTCCTCAACAACATGACTGATCACTACAACTTATTTCGTAAATTGTCACTGTACCAAATTTGGTGAAGTTCGATCTCGCAGGAGCAGACGCACACAGTCACAAGGTTCAAATCATAAAGCTTTTCTCTCAACTTCGGCTACTCTGTCTCGGCAATCATTTTGTCAAATATCATTAAAAGGTAGGGGAAATGCTATTATTTGGAGAAATGTGTTTCAAATATTTTTTTTTTTTTTAACCCGATAGTGAAAATTTCCGAAATGTTTAAATTTTTTTATAATACTGGATAGTGAAATTAGGAATAATCTATAACATCGAGTAATATAATCTGATTTCTGCAGCTGTAGTTTTAAGTTTTTCGAAATAATAACGATGTTTATCTCTTTTCGAAAATTTCCTTTTCGAAAACATTATAAAAGTTAAATATTAAATTTCGAAAATATTATAAAAGTTAAAACGATGAATTCATTTTCAAAAAGCGAATTCAGCGAACGCAATCGAAAATGTGTACAAAAACAGATATATAGTAAGATGTCACTTTCAAATGAAATAACTTTAAATGAAGTGCCTTAAAAAATCTGTATTTAATTTAATAGACGTGCAAGGAAGTCATGTGGTGTCCACATCAGTCTGTTTTTTTCTTCTTCTGTTAATAAGTGTATTAGTGTGCTAACAAAATAGAAAACTTAATTTGTACCTACCAAAACTGCGTGCTATGACTGTGCCACATTCTTGGAATTTTCCCCTCACGACTGCTTTGCACAGTGTTTCAGTGGCGTATCCAGGGAAGGGGCTAAGAAGTTTCAGCCTCCAACCCAAAGAAAACACTCCTTAAGGGGGCAAGGACGTATTTAAGGAGGGAGGGGGTACAGGGGGCTTGGATCCTCCCTGAAATTTTGATTTTTATTACCAAAATTATGAGTGTGAAGTCTTTTTTCCGATAAATTTTGCCTTTTCCATTGTTTAGACCCCTCCTAATTTTTTTTCTGGATACGTCCATGCTTAGGGAGAACATTTTGTTTATTGGGCATTTTGTCTAAGTCAAATAAACTTTATAAATTATTTACTTTTAATAAGCCTCTTAAAAATAATTCTGCATTCGCAACTGCAGTTTCCTTACTATATTCGGGAGCAAACGTTATGTCTTTTTGAGATTTCATGACCTCTTGGACTTGGTCTAGCCTTCGGCTCGACCTCGAGCAATAAGCCACCGCAACAACAAACCAATCTCGAATACAACGGTAAAAAATGCGGTGGCACAATTCTAAGCCTTTTGGTATATGGAGAAGAATGTTTTTCAATGGACATTAGGCCATTAGCATGCTGCAAAAGAGGAAGAACCAGACTGTAACAGTTGGACTCAGCGGATTCTGACATCCTTGTGTCATCGAAGAGAGAGAGAGCACAAGTGTCAAAAATAGAATTCTATGAAAGAAAATTTTGAATAAGGCACTGGCCCACCAGGACTCTGGCCAATTATCATAGTGATAGAGATTTTGGACATTAGGCCATTAGCATGCTGTAAAGGAGGAAGAACCAGACTATAACAGTTGGGCTCAGCGGATTCTGACATCATTGTGTCATCGGCGAGAGAGAGAGCACAAGTGTCAAACATAGAATTCTATGAAAGAAAATTTAGAATGAGACACTGGCCCACCCTGGACTCTAGAGGGGATAGAGATTTTGGTCCTCAGCTCCAATTCCAATAACAAAGCTTCCTAAACCCTCCGGAAACTGATTAATTACTCTGCATAAGGGTATCTTTTAAAAAATCATGCAACATTTGAACAGATTTTTTAAAAGTATACGATAACGCTGGAGACTCAAAAATATTGAGAATGACCCTTCACAAGCAGTAGATACTATTTGCAATTTTAAAAACAGTCAATCTTTACGAGTTATTAAATATTCAGAGGAAAGAATGAGCAGATATACGGTATGTTGCAATATTTATCTACAGGAATACTGCCTCAGCTCATTTTGCAAAGCGGTTTTTGTGCTTTTTTCCCCCCTTCCAGTTGCAAGGAATATTAGGTTTACCATCAGCGAGAGTGCACAATACAGTTGATGAAGAATCAATTTTTGATTTTTGCGAGTGTTTAACAGCATTAATTTGTTTTTAAAGCTGTTTAAAAGTCTTGTGACCCCTGCATTTTTTAGAAAGTCATTTACTTGAAAATGTTAAAATGCTTGAAAAAGTTCTAAAATTTTTATGATTGCCTGGATGAATTTTATTTAAGGGTTGAAAAAAAAACCCGTTTTTTTTTTAAATATAACCCCCCCCCCTCCAAACAACGGGGGTTTTTTGGTTTAAACCAGGTTTTTTTGGATCCTTTTATAATTACCTGTTATATACTTATGAATAAAATTATTTGTAAAGTGTTCAAATAACAATTAATATTCCTCCTTAAAAAATTAAAACAAAGTAATTAAACAATTGTTGCTATACTTACGTGGACATTGAAATCATTCAATTTAAATATTTTATTTAGAGATACTATTTTTTATATTTAGTATGTAATATAATACAATAGTAATTGTTTACTTCATTTTACACGGAATCTTGCACTTAGATTCATCAATAACAATGGTGATAAGTTGTTCAAAATGATATTTTTAAGCTTTAAAAATAAGTTGTTAAAACATAAAACCTCTATTTTAGAAACAAATGAAAAATGCAGCCTATAATTTAAGTTTAATTAATAATTTTTAATGATGATAAAACGATAAGGTAGCTATTAGATTGATGTAAAAACTTAATGTTGATACCTATAAGGATAATTTTAAAATATATCAGAACGTATCCTATCTGTAATAATCGGAATTTTAAATTATTCTTAAAAAAAAAAAAAACGATTTTCTTTTTGAGAAAAAAAAAAGCGGTTGGTATAAGCCATGCCAACCTTGTTTTATTTATTTATTAAAGAATTGCCTCCCCATGGTATTCTGCTCCGATAAAGAACACTCTAAGCTCAACTTTTTTTTTTTCAAATTTTATTTAAATACATAAACACATACAAACACTTGTTCTGCAAACTTCAAATAAATAAATGCCGTATTTACATTATACAGCTTCTCTTCAGTTAAAATCATTTACTTAAATAATATCTTTCTATAAGAGGAAAAAATAACAGAGAGCCTGCTTTGGCAGTGGGTCTCCATAAATATTACAGATAAATAGTTTCATTCAAATAAATTATAACCTGTCAGATTGTGCGTATGCTCGCTCTGACTTGTTAGCGTGCCTGAGATGACATCATAGGCTACATTAGAGGTGTCTTAACGAAATTCAAGCTTTAATTTTTAGGTTTTCCTTTTACTTACAAGCTTCTGAAACTTGACGTTCTGAATGCAAGTTTTTTCAATAATAACCAGAGAAAATATATATGTTATCAGCTAGGAAAAGGCAAAAATCCAATTCTGCTTGAGTTCTAACATCTGTGGGGTTTAAGCCATTTCATTTTGAAAATTGGAATCTGCTTTGTAAATTTTTGGAGCTGACTTTCTTGTTTTACGATTCTATCATTAAGACATCTCTAAATGCAATTCTAAACCCTTTCTGTACAAGAAGTAGGGAGAAAACTTTCAGGCAGTTGTTCATCAACGTTGTGAATTTTATTCAGTACTTACGTATTAACCCAGCCAAGAACCAAAGTATTTTTATTCTTTCCCAGCAGAAAATCTTTTTTATTGAATTGCATACTTCTTTAATTTAGAAACATAATAAGGATGACGTTTTCCTGTGGCAAAGCATTGCATGATAAATTGTGTTTAAAAAATAGCAAGAAAACAAGGAAAGAAAAAGAAGGAAAAACCATGCATAATGAGAGTCAAATAAAAAGAAAAATTCAACTTTTAATTTTAAATGAAAAGAATGTGCTTGTTTTGTAATTAAAAGAAATTATTTGTTTCAGATTTACTATAATTTAAAAAATATTGTTCGAAGTTACTACTTTTTGTTGCTTATAAAGTGATACTCCCCAAAGCAAGGGCAGCTCCAGACTGCATTTTTGGAAGGGGGGGGGCACTGAACATTTCAGATAGGTCTATAAATTATTCAAAACGCAAATTGAACGTGTGAAATCGAATTTCAGGGGGGGGGGGGTAAAGTTCCTATGGTCCACTCGCTGGGGCAGCCCTTCCCTAAAAATGACATCATCAGTTTTCTGAGAAGACTGTAGGCATTTCTAATAATAATTTTAGAAAAAAATGGAAGACTTTTATATCACCGAATCACCTGGCTGGGTTAGTACGTAAGTACTTGTCTGCTTTGCTTCTCATGAGTTTTTTCATAGAAAATACCGGTATTGACGCGCGGTTGCATCAACACAATTCAGACAGTTTTGAGCGTTCTAGCAATAAGCATCAGTCCAGCTGACGCTGCTAATTTTATCTTTTGGGATCGTTTTGGGTTTGTTTTTTTTTTTCCTAAGAGCTCTTGCCCTGGAAGTCAGACATGAAGGACACCGGCTGGAATCCGGAATTTCCCTGGAAGGCAGAGGCTGAATAAGAGGACGAGTCTACGGGACTGTTTCTGGTTGAACCGACATTGAAACTGTTGCTAGGCTCCTTAGATCCATACGAACTTTCAGATTTCCTCGGTTGATCGGACGAGGCCATGTATAGAGCACTGTTGGCAGACTTCTTGGTGCCGTAGCCGCCACGACTTTGTTGTTGTTCTCCGTGGTTTGTTGGGTTGTATATTGTAGCGGACGGACTTGCACCGCTTGCATAGAGGTCGCCGCCGTAAGAGGAAGCACTGCCAGATCCCAGCGAGGCCAGCAGAGCACTATTACCGGATGATGAGTGAGAGCCGGTGCCAGAAGAGGAACCAAAATAGCCTCCGTCCGATCCGTAGAGAGCTCCGCTGTCTAGAGAGTACACCGAGCTGCCTGAGCCAGAAGCTGCCGGATATAGGTTACTGCTGCTGCTGCCAGTACTGCCGCCGCTGCTACCACCTTGACTGCTTCCAGATCCTCCGTAAAGGCCATTAGCGCTGAAGAGGGCCGAAGATCCAGCGCCATCGCTCTGCAGGTAGCTACCTCCTTGAGAATAGAACCCGCCATCGCTGCCTGATAGTAGACTTCCGCCCTGGTGGCCGGACGAGAAGAGACCGTTGCTGCCGCTGTTGCCGGATGACCCAAAGAGGCCGGTACCTCCATTGCTGCCCGATGATGCGAAGAGGCCGTTACTACCGCTGCTGCCGGACGATCCGAAGAAGCCGCTGCTGCCGCTATTTCCGGATGATCCGAAGAGGGATGAACCAGAGAAAGCCCCTTCGCTGCCATACAAGCCGCTGCCGGGACCGTAGCTGAGGATGGGATTGCTGGCACTGCCGGACGCCTGTTGGGACTGGAGGAATTGTTGCGTCGAGTCTCCACCTCCGTAGTAGGGTTTGTAATATTTCTGTAACTGTCTGAGTGGTATGGAGATGGCTTTGTAGCTCTGTCCGTTCATGTAGACTGGCTTACCGAACTCGTCAGGTGAGTACTGCAGGCCGGATACGGATGAAGGGGCGTAGTAGGGCTTCACGTATTGCCTCCTGTTCATGAAAGATTTGACCCAGTGTTTGACCTTGTCAGTAAGGCCCAGAGAAGGAGGCCTATACAGGTTCCTCAGCATGTTGACGTAGCTGCCACCCCCTGTGGAGGCTGCGCCATACATAACTGCCGGATAGCCGGACATCAGCTGCTGACTGATTCCCCCTTGTCGGAATTCTGCCTCATCTGTGTCGGTTCGGTTTTCTTCGGCATCCGCAGCCTTGAGGAAGGGGGCCGATGTCACCAGAAGGAGTAGGACTGAGAATAGAACCTGTAAATGAGTAGAGAAACAAGTTTAATAAACAGTAGAAAGGGATGCCTCTTAGAGACTGCAAACTTGAAAATTGTAATTTCTTTTTCTTGTATAAATAAATAATGGGTAAATGGGCTATTTATTTATTCGTTTTATTGTTATCTTACTTGCGATATAGATTACCGCTTTATTTACTGCATTAAAGCAAAAATAACCAAAGAAAGTTTTGTTTGAAAAATGACATTAGGAAGTGGGAGCTACTCTTGCGAACTCACTCTCTCAATTTGTTACTGAAATTTCGTCCAATCACTTAAACCATATCATGATGAATCTATCGACCTCTTGTTAAATATTTTTCATAGATTATAACTCTGCGATTTCAGGTAGAACACTTCTCTGACGCCTGGCAATTACTTGCAGCAAAATACAGTAGAAGTTCAATTATCTGAGGTGACTGGGACAGACCACTTTTGTAAAATCAAAATTATATAAAGGAAAGCTATACTAAAATAGACACAATAACTTAGTACACTAGCATTATAGTACATAATATGCAGTTTCGATTGCCTTTATTTTGTAGCGCTATTAAGGAGTTCTTTACTAGGATTAGCTAGGCTAACAGAGATTTTGGGATAAAAGAAGAAAAAAAAAAAACTGCTTAAAATTGAATTTCAGTTAACAACATTCTTTCAGATAATCGAGATTTTACCGTACTTTAGACTAACAAACCATGCTGATTTTAAATAAGTAAGTTGTCCAGCAAATCCAGAGCTTTCTTTACTGGGAGCGAAGTGTAATAAAAAGTGATATTCGGGTATAATTTCTTAGTAGATAACTGTTATAGCATCCTGAACACCGCTCTCTGCAAAATTAAGTATCTTTATTGTGCGTGTTTGAAGAGGGTAATGGACCGTAATTATTATTATTATTTTATTTATTTTTGGTTTGCTATTATGGTTATGTCTGAAGTTTTCGAAGCGTGTCCGTGTAATCTGCTGAACTATGACGAATATTCGCTTGCGACTGAAAAAGTAAAATCCATTGGCGTATCAAGAGAGGTTTAAAAACAATTTCAAGGCAATGGGGTGGTGGAAGACAATTCAAGCGCGTGCACTGACTTCCTTTATGGGGAATAGGTGGAGTTACATAATCTTTATGCTATAAATTACATGTATGGGCTTTATCTGGGAAAAAAGAACATCCAGATATGGGGTTCGCTACAGGACTAGCTGGGAGCCCTCCCCCAGCACTCTCGCAAATTCTGTTAAAGTTGGCAAAATTAGGTACCTAGTTGGTAAACTTAATTTTTAAAAAAATAACGAAAACTATTTACTCTCTATTTCTGGTACACTAGCCAAAATTACACCCCAGATAGCAAAAGTGAGAAGTTGGTAATATAGTTGTTAAAAAAATAAATAGGTTGGTAAAAGCCAATATTTAACTTGGCAGTTTATCGACATCTCGCCTCCCCTTCCCCGTACAAAAGTCTTAGCAGTGGCCCTGGCCCTGGCTGCCGGCAGCATAGGGCAAGGGGGGGGCAATGCCCCCCTGGATTTTTGTATGCAGTGTTTTCCCTTGCTTTTTTGCTCTTTCCAACATGGTAACCATACGTTTGAGTAGTCTTTGTCCCCCCCCTGGGAAATATTCTGCCGGCGCCCATGGCTCTGGCTAAAGTACGTTGTAGAGAACCCCCCCCTTCCCCCCAAAAAAGTTATCTAATTACGCTAGTATAAATAAAAGAAAATTATTTATTAAAATATAGAAATTGAATAACTTTAATCGTATATTGGCATTTAACTGGGAACTCTACGCAAAATTTCAAGGTTGTGTAAAATAAAAGTCAGCCCCAGGTCTTACTGCCAATGGAATTATTCGAACATCATTCGAAAAAAAAAAAAATAAATAAATAAATAAACCGTCCTGGTGTACCCTATAAAGTAATTTTCTAATGTGTCCCATCAGGACATTTGATATCAAACGATTTTGTTTAGTGAAACAAATATATTTGCTTTTTATGTCATTAAACGACCCTACGCTAAAGCAATGGATCTCCGTGAATGAGTTGAAATCAAATGCGCAAAAAAATACTACAAGATTACATCCAGTGTGATTTTTCTAAATAAATGCTCCTTTGAAAGAGAAATTCGAAATGATGGGCTTTTGTCATCTCACACACATTGCTTACCCCCTTGTAAGAAGTTAATGTTCCGTAATTTGTTTCTGGGATGCCCTTTTAACTCATCACCCTGGAACGAGCGCATTTAATATGTGGGATGACATAACAGCCCCATATAGTTAACTGTAACATCGCCCGGAGTTCGGACACGGGCGCATTCTCGGAAGTTCGAATTCCTTCGATATGTGCATCAAATAAAATGAAATGAAAACAAGGGGGAAGAGAGAGAGAGAGAAAGGGGGTTGGGGTAGGTGAAGGTCGAGGCCTAGTTGTCCCAGATTCCCCCGGCGCTCATATCCGGGATGAATAACTCTTGGAATCTCGCGGTCGCTTCTCTCTCCTTCTCTGGGTCACCGTGTTAGCGGGGCAGTGGGGCGGCGACGGGAGAGGGGGGGGAGGTTATGACAGAAGCAGAGTTCGATCATGGGGAACGGAGGAGGATCCGCTTGTGCGATTGAAAAAAATATTCGGCGTAAAGGAACTTTCTTCTCTTAGTACGCCTCCGGAGGCCTGGAATATTTTTAGTTCCATCGATGCCGTCATAGAACAACAGCATGCAGTCTTTGGTTTGTACCCCCAAAATAAAAATGGAGTTTTGAGTTTTATCTGACGGATCGACGTTTCAGGATGGGTGGCATATCTAGAAATCAGCAGCGCCGTTTATCTGTCAATCTGATCTGAGATTATCTCATGTGTGAATGAACAGAGACAGTAAGTTTCTTTTAGAAAATAAACAAATAAATAAAAGCATACAATACTCACTAATCCGCCCCCCCCTCCTACCCGTAAAAGATAAAAAAAGGGTTGATAAAAATAATAACCGCATTAAGATCACTTTAAAAGTTAAATAGAGCGTCTTTTTCGTATTTCAATCAAAACATATTTTACTGTAATTATTTCGCAGATGAAGTGAATGGCATCTATTCCGCCTTCTGCAATCGGTTATGAAATCGGCACTGAACTCTGCACATTTAATAGAATTAAACTAAACGATAGAAGAGTTTTAAAAAAAGAATGGTTGTTGCATAGAAGTACAAGTAAAAAATGATTTACACGAGGGAAAAAAAAGAATAGCACAAGACTGATTTAAAATGTATACACAGAGAAGTGCGCTAAATTAATTTACACCAATTCGTTTTTTAAATGCTGCAGAAAGTATCATCAAAATTTAGTTATGATATTGTGATACAGAAAAGAAATGGGGGTAAATTACAAAAAGCCTTAAAAATCATCAAACTTGCAAATTTTATATACTCATATGCTACGTATATATTTGAGTGCGTATAAACCTAGCCTTATAACCTCCGAGCTGTTATTAACGTGCAACACGTTTTTATGATCACGCACTAAGCTTTATTTATTTATTATTTTACCTGTAGGGAGAAATACGTTCGGATTTAATTTTAGAGGACTAAACCGTACTTTAAACTGCAATTAATAAGACCCAACTCTCTATTATTTAGAGAAATGTGTTTATTAGCGCATTACTCCTAATCAGAAGGCAAAACAAAATTAGTCTGAAGAGTCGCCACTAATATCTTCTAGATACTATAACCGCCTTGTAAGATCTTATTTACAGCAGTAGATTTTGCAGTTTCAAAAAAGGCATCAGAATTTGTATTGTGGAAGTTTGTTTTTGAAAGTTGCCACCATGTGCGCCCATAATAGGGGGGGGGCAAGGTAGTGCACTTGCCCGCCCCTCCCTCTAGATATTTAGCATAATGCTTTCCGATGTAAACAAAATTACACCACAAATCAAAATCATATTTGAAATTGCTACAAGTCTGAAATTTGCTCCCTACCCCCTTAGAAAAATTTCTATGGGCGTCCATGGCTGCCACCTTCCTTTTTAAACTAGAATATCACTTGAAAGATTTTGTTTTGTTAAACTAGCTTGGAAATTTGAATCATATTTGTCTTGAAAAATTCCTTCACAACTTGCCAAATGATTATATCTATGTGAATTATTCTTCTAAACAACATAAATTTCAAACTTTTTCCCCCTCCTTGAATTAGGAGCTTCACGAAACAAACCTGCAACCATTCTTAAAATAGTACATTACTGTTAAAAAAATAATTTAAATTGGCTCACTGGAATAAAATGAAACCAGGTCACCTTTTTTAAAACTATTGTTATATTTCAATTCTCTGAGAATGGTAAAAGGAACATGAGCCCTCTGGTAAGTAATTAGAAATATGAAATTCTCTTAACAATGGTGTGACGTCTGGTGTGACCTGAATTAACATCACACCAGATTGCAGCATTTTAAAATTTAATTGGTGGTAAAAAAGATTGCTATTCTTGGCGTAGAATTTATCATCTGCGTCAATATGCGTGCTCTTAGGAAGTCTTTGCCCCAACAGTGGCTGAGTAGTTCTGGTGCCTGATGTTTGAAAAACGAAGATTGCTGTGAGGACATAGGTTCAAATCCGTAGAAGTCTTTGAGGCAGAAAAAAATAAATAAATTGTGGTTTTCTTTCGACGGAATGTGAACAGATGCAGTTCCCCTTGAGAATAGCTCAACAAAGGTGTGTTATTCTCTCCTCCCAGGACTTTATGCATCGTGGAAATATTTGGCCTTTAAAAACATTATTGACATTAACACATTAAGAAGAACTTAAAGAATTGTTTTATCTCACTCATGGCTTGGCATTTCAATATTTTAAATTTGTTATAAATTAAGTCTTTCTAAGCATTTGATAGGGTCGAATTAAGAAATATTAGGGTATACCTGTTTTGTGCCCAAAGCACTTTTCAATTTTTGCAGTATAGCAAGAATAAGTACTCAAGTTTTTTAAAATACTAAAAATATTAGAAAACATTACAAACTCTCTCTTTCATGATAGGAAAAATTGAGCTGAAGGAATATTTTTGTTCTTTCTTTCCCACCCTTTCTTTTCTTGGAAAATAGTTTCAGACTGTTTCAAAACTTAAGCAAAAGAGCTTTGTACTCAAGGCATTGGTTCCGAGGTTGCTCATGTGATTGACTTTAGACTTAATCATTAGCTGCCCTCACTCGCATGTGTGCAGATGAATAGTACTAGGGGCTATATTAACATTATGACAACGGGAAGATATCACAAACCCCTGTAAGCAACATTCGGTTCGAATCAGTGGGCTGCTTTTAAGTGATCCAAAACAACGTGTGGGTCGTCTTTAACTAGAGAAACAAGCAAGTCGCGAGAACTGGAGCGTCGATGAAATCGCGTCCGCTTATCTTAAAGGTCGAAAACAAAGGGCATTGTCGCGTGAAAACCGATTCTGATTTTTTTTTTTTTTTTCATTTATTTCGTCTACCTGCGACGGAATGCGTGGTTCGGAATGGTGTCATCGATCCACTGAGCCCTTCAGCTCTTGGAGGCCAGCATCCCCCAAAGATAGGAATCTGGTATGGACAGGATGCTCCACAGCGGATCTGGGCCCCAATTCTTAATTTGAGACCTCCCAGAATCGGCCCAATAGCAATCCGAAAAGATTTCTATGTTTCTCGTATTGGGACTTGAAGTGTTTTTATCGGGACTGTTCGAATTCGATATCATTGTTTTGAAGTTTTGACCTTTCACCTTTCTCACCTCAGATTCGGCTTCACTAGCTTCACCCAGTCTATCATTCTGTCTTCTCATAAACTAGTCTTCAGGGTATTTCAATGAAAGGTGAACTATTCGAATTGAAATCTGTATTAACTAATGATAAAAATATGTAATTCAAAATTTTAGTTTACAGATGTGTCAGCCTTTAGCTTCGGTTATTTACTAAAAATAATCAAACATGCTTTTTCTAAAGGAAAATTAATTTTGAAAGCTAAAATTTTAAATAAATGAAAACTGATCAGAGAGAGTATTCGAAGTATGTTACGAAATCTCAAAACTAGAGAATAATTTTTACATAGCAGATTGCTAACTTAATATCTAAAATAATTATTTTAAATTCGGGGCATAAAAACCATGTTGACCTTTTCATCGATTTGAAAACAATAAGCAGGTGTGTTCTTAGACCAAAGAGCATTGTGTTATTACATTTTAGTGTAAAATTGCTTGCAGAATTAGCTTACTCAGTTAACTGTTACAACTCTTATGAGCATCCTCTAACTACGAAGTTACTTCTAATATCCGTAGATTTCTACAATTACAAATATTGTGTAGAATTTCACATTTTTCTTGGAATGTAAATTCCGAAAGTAAAATAACTGGTCAATCCAACGACGATGGAGATCCATGTTGTGGACTGAAAATAGTTCGACCATAAAAGATGTAGTTAACACAGAAAAAAATTAGTATGCCGCCTCTTGCTTTTTGACAAGGCTCATTTATCTTTCTTTCACGATCCTTCTTAACAGCTTATCCTCTGCGAATAACACACTTTCCTAAATTGTTCCCCTTTCCACATAATTTCATGACACTAGTAAACCAATTACTAAAACCGTCTTTTAGGCATCTTCCATTTGTAAGATCACTTGTAAACAATAAGGAAAGATAAAAATGTTAAACGCAGGGGAAGATGGAAGCAAGGAAAGCGTGTCTGGCTTGGAGAATGATCAAGCCATGAAGTCATTCGGCTGAGACTGACGGCATTAGTTTAGCCACGGACGAACTCGATCTATTTATTTTGGGAAATATCCAAGCTCGGAAGTTTGGCCGTGGTCTAGCGTCATGGCTTGACCCAGGAGGAGATGTGTTTAAAAGAACCCTTAGGGCAGAAAAACAAACCACCAAGGATCCGTGAAAAATAGATCCAGAATCAAAGTAGTCAAAGTTCAGCAGTGTTTTCAAGTTCAACTGGAACGTGAATTGAATATAGAGAAAATTTCGTGAATTATTAGAATAATTTGAATAAACAGCCTGGGAAGCATTAATATAAATGTGTACTTATTTGCATTAATCAACAAGCAGTTTGTCACGATATGTTTTGCAGAGAATTCCGCACATTATTGGATGACCTGTTGTCTTTTTTGATATCATTTTTAGGTAGTGATAAACTATCAGATGTACCAAGAAAGTAACGTTTTTTTTTTTCTTTTTTACATTTTTAAATAAACAAATTTCAACATTTGAAGTAAGAATTTTATCATAGATTTTTTTTTTCTTTTTTTCAAGAAAGATCTGAAAAAGAAGGAGGCGACCGTCTACTCTATCACGTGTCTTTTCTCATACTATAGAAATATTTTTGCATATAATCAATGGTGTTTAAAAAATTGTGTTGGTTTCGATCCAAAAGATAACTAGATGATAACTAGGGATGGACGCGAGACGACTTTTTGCGAGACGAGACAGTGATTTACAGCTTTTTTTGCGGGACAAGACACACATTTTTAACATTAAGATATAGGGATTTTGCGAGACGAGACAAAGCTTTTAGGTTGTTTTGCGAGACGCAAGACGCTTACTTTTCGTCTCGCGTCCATCCCTAATGATTACCATACTAAGGTACTCGCAGAAACATTTTTGTAGAGAGCATTTTACTTTGGAAGATGAATTAAACAGCATATTCAAAATAAAATTTACATCGTATTATCCTATGTGTTGCTGGGTTTTTTAAGTGAGCCCGATTTTTTAACGTACAGGTAAATAATAATGGTCGGCCTATATCATGTGACAAGAAGTATCAGTAATATGCGTAAGACCAAAGTGAAATCAATTTATTTCTCAATACCGCAAGTTATTTCTTCTGACTTCTCACTATAAAAAAATGTTTGTTTTACCAGGATTCGCAGGTGTGTGTGTAATAAAAAAAATATTTTTTAAATTAACTGCGAATCTACAGAAAATTGTTCATGTATACTGTAAAAAAAAAATGAAATCTATAATCTCTCCTGTAAATTCATTGCAAGTTTTTTGTTTGTCTGTTTAAAAAAGTAAATAATACCGGCGTCTTCACTTCAAGTTGGTAAAGCTACCCCAAAAATAGGGTCGGCAGCGAGTTCACCCTGAATCTTAATCTGACTTCTCACTAACCATGAAGGTGATGACTGCTAGCGTTTGTTTTTAGGATATTTATGCCACCTCTACAAGGATTTCATCTATTGCAATTTTGTTTTAAAAAAAGTTCTTATTTAACTTTTATTTATCAGTTTCGGTTCTAATGTACGCAGGGTTCGTATATAATTTTCAGTTGTAAAATGCCACAGTAAACAATAATAATCTGATTTCATTATAATCAACTACTTTTTATGGAAGTTAGAAGATGGAGAGCAGACAAAAGTGTCATAAGCTATTTTGACAATATTAGAAAGTTTTAATAAAGTATATAACTTAAGAGGAAAAGTTGTATTAAAGTGAATTTTAAAGTAACCATCTACAGACCATAAAGAATCGGAACTATTGTAAAAGATCCGTGTATACTACTGCCACCATTTCAATGGAGAGCACGCTGTCACAAATTTCAATACCAACTTGTTCTGTTTCATGTTGATTATGGTCTCTAAAAATGTACTTTAAACAATGACTGTCCACAGACCATATTTTATTAAAATTCTATTGTGTGCAGTTAATTTATTCTTTTTTTAAATTTAATTTCAACCTCTGATTTTTGTTGTATTTAACTTTTGTAATTCTTAAGACTTCGGATAAGCTTCGGATAGTGAAAAATGTAAAAAAAAAGACGTATCAGTAGTAAAAATATAAACACAAATTTGTTAAATAAGCATATTCCATACCAAGACCACTCAACAAAAAACTGGAGTTTAATGCAAAAATTAATTTTAAACTTTTGTAAAGTAACCCGGATTATAAAAGATGCAGAAGTATGATAATTTCGGGATGCACAAAATGTCTCTCCCTTCCTCAGCTGCAAAAAATCTCTTCCATTCACATTGACAGGAAAGTTACTCGTCTAATATATCGAGTTCCAATTTTCTTGTCTGTATGAAGGACATAGCTTTTTTTCTCAGTTGCAAAAAAAGCTCCACCATCCGTACAGGCAAGAAGGTTTAAACTCGTCTAACTATACTGAGTTCAAACTTTCTAGTCTATGTGAATGATACAGCTTTCTTCCTTTGCAAAAAAGCAGGAAGGTTAGAACTTCTAAATCCAGTTTTAACTTTCTTGCGTGTGTTGATGATGGAACTTTTTTCATCAGTTGCAAAAACACTCTACCATCCACACCAGCAGGAAAGTTAGAATTCTTCTCTCTTCAGTTGTAACATAACTTTTTAGCAACTGAGTAAGGGCGGACCTTTGGAACCAACCGAAACGATCGTATTGTGAAATTTTTTTTTTTTTTTTTGTGTGTGTGTGTGTGTGTGTGTGTGTGTGTTATTTTAAAAAGTCTTAAAACTGATTTTGGAGATGCCCCATGATCTATTCTTCTTGCAAAGTGTCATTCAGAAAGCAGTGGCGATTACGGCTTTTCTACAACAAATTTTTTGACTGCTGGTTGCATTACGTACTGTTGTCATAGTACAAGTGCCCTGTGTATCTAGTTAAAACGTTATAGAGCATTAATCCTTAATGAGCGTTCTTTAAATAAATCAGACTGAGTTTTTTAACAGCGTTTGGAGTGCAAGATTATAAGACATGGAATTTCGCAAAAGCTTAAAATTTCGAAACTATATTAAAAACGCGCAATTTTCTATATTGAGTATAGCAGATGGTACAGCAGTATTGGGAGTCGTTAGTTTGTAGATATATAGATAGCAAGCATTATTATCAAGTATTGTAAGATTGTTTTTAAGATGACCATTTAACCAAACTTAGTAGTGGATTCTTTACTGAGAGCCCCCCACCCCCTACCCGGTATTGTACTTGGGAGAGGGGTAGGAATTGAAGACACAGTTTTTCTTGCGTTCTTTCGATAAAACTACTTTCATTAACAATTATATAATAATTTAAAACAAAGATCGTACTTGAACCTAATAAAAATAAGAATAGGGTCTTAAACAAGAAAAGCTATTTGTAACTTTTCTTGTTAAATTAAATAAATTGGATTTTATTCTAGTGAAAATATTTTTAAAATCATTATTATAAATTGAATAATTTCTTATTAGTATTTTTAGGTTCATGGGGTATAATACAAATTGATTAATGAATCCGAATTGTATCGCCACCTCCCGAACAGGTAGAAGATAATCCCGCTTTTTAATAATTATAAATTGTAACTAAAACAAAAGCATGCAACTATTAAAACAAATCATAAAACTTAATAAAAAAGAGTCGTTTTAAAACTTGCATTACAGTTTTTTAAAAGTAACTTTTAAATATTGAGGGGTCAGTGTTCATTGGCAACACTGGAAAAAAGCGTTAAAGAAGTTTTTAGGTAAAGAGGAATTTTAACCTTACATTAATGGTTGAGGTATGGAAATACATAACAAAGAATGAAATTCTCAATGAATGCAAAATAAAATTAGTTCAAGGGGGGAAATCATTGTTACTATGCAAATGCATAATAAATAATGAATACTATATAACTAAGAATGCAATATTTTCAATGAATGTAAAATAAAATTAGTTCAGAAGGGAAATAATGATTACTTAATAAAAAAAATTGTGAGAGAAAGTCCGGATAGAAGGCAGCTCACATCTCCAAATGTGATATTCAGAGCTTCTAAGTCCTTCCAGGAATCCCTTAACAGTTTATCAGAATGATATTGAATTTTGGGTAAATTACGTTACAATTAATCCGATTTAATCACACGTTAAAGCTTTTTTTTTTTCTTTTTTTGGCTATCAGCCTAGTATGAAAAAATAGGTTAGAAAAACTTAACTTGCCCCGCGTTCTTTCGAAAAGTTCTTATGTTGGATTTATTTCCACAAATATCATTTTTTATTATCTTACTCGATAACATCGGTAGCTTAGAGTAGTTCAGATGCAATACAACAGGAGGCCAGATACAATTTAAATTTGATTATCAATACAGCTGTAATTCAACTGTAAAGTAATTTATAGAAAGACTTACACATCGAATGATCGCGTTTTAGGGGTTATACATAAACTACGAAAGAATGTGATGATGTAGAATGAACGCAAAATGTTCTTGCCTTTTTTCTAATAATTTTTAAAAAACTGTTGCGATATTCCAACAAATAACAAAGTCTGCGTTCTACAGTTTATTTTAAAGTCTATTTATTTTTTCCTAACTAAAGGATACTGCTTTAAAATATGTAATTAAATACAGCTGTGATCTTTCCATGCAATATAAATCAAGTTTAATTATAAACGCTCACATAATGGCTGAGCAAAGTAACTTTACTTGTTTTCAAATATTTATAATTTTATTTTATATACTGTTTTAATTTTCATGCATGTATATCCAGCATTTTTTTTTTTTTTTTTTACTTGGAACCTTCCATTCACATTCTTTAGAAGTTTAGGAATAACATTTTAAAATAAACAAACACAATCAGTTTGATTTAAATAAAAGAAGGGGCTTTTGGTAAATCGCTCCTTCTTTAAATAAAGAGAAAAGAAAAAAGGAAAAGACAAGAACCCACCTGATTAAGTTGAAGCACCATCTTTTTCCGAGAACCTCTCTCTCTCGCCAATTAAACAGCTCAGTAGTTCGAGGAACGAAGTGGAAGAGGGAACTGTTTTTCAAGTTCAGTGTCGTGGACTGTTTTGAATCCGATGCGATCGGAGGATCTCGTTTTTGAGGCGAGCAGAACCGGGTCGGCCACGAATCGAGGTCACTAAGAAGTGGTCCCGGATTGAAGCGGGGCGCTCTGGTGGGATGGACTCCTGCGCCCAATTTCGCTTTTCTTATTACACATACACCCCTACGAGACGAGAAGGATTTTGCCTCAACGAAACAAAGAAAAAAAACAAAATTTGGAAAGAAAGAAAAATTCCATTTTCGATTTCCTTCTAGGCGTACGCCCGTTTCATTGGGCTGACTGGCAGACAACAATTGAAGTCCTTAAACTCTTGTCTGGCTTAGTTGGAAAGTGGAGGAGTACCTATCAATAGATGTTTTTAACGGATGTGATCCCCCCCCCCTCTATTAAATACTTTTTGTATCACAGTGTTACATTTATATCTCTACAACATGCCAAATTGTTTTAATAATAACTTATTTCTGTCTGTCTGAGCCGTTATTTCTAGCTGATAATTTTCAAGTCGCAATGGGTTTTTTCAAAAGTACCAGTGAACAGCTTCCGAAAACTGAAACTACGCCTAAAGTTCTTACCATCGCTGACAACTATCTTAATTGTGAAGGGAATTAACAGTAAGACTACAAGGAACTCTAGACCAGACTTTCTCAAACTGTGTTCAGCGGTGCTTTATGCGAAGGTAGCGAGTGCTCTTCGAAAAAAATGCATCGCTGCTCTTAGCTTACAATACACTAGATTCGGATTTACATGATATGTTCCGTCAAAATTCAAACACCCTGAAAGTGCTCTATCAGAGAAAAAGTTTGAGAAACCCTGTTTTAGACCAGTGTTTTCCTACTACGGGCCCGCGAGACTTTATTGCCGGTCCACATACATCAAATTCATTAAAAAATAATCAGCAGCAAAATGCAGTTCTAACTCAAAATTATACTTGAATAACATTTGATTTAATAAATAAAGTACACTGTTTATAATATAATATTTATTACTTTTGCCAGACGCTGGTCAGCGAAATATTGTTTTTATTTTTACCGGTCTGCAGATGTAAAAGATTGGGAGCAGCAGGAAAACACTGTTCTAAACTGTACAGGGTGTCCCAAAAAGGTGATAACACGCTTTAATTCTTTATCTATTGGAGATATGTGAGGAATGTAAATTGAAAAATATGTTCAAAATAAAGTAGGAAAAAATATAAAAAATTCCTCTCGTCAATTTTCAAGAAGTAATACCTTTTAAATTTGTGTACGATCCCCGTACAAAAAAATTACCAGTTAGTAAAATGTGCCCTATATACTCATGAGGTGATGTACAAACTTTGAGAACTATATCTTAAGAAGCTTCAGAGATATGAAGTTAAATATATGCTTACTTACAACACTTCTCAATGACTCTAGAGGGGAAAAAATCATGTCGAATGATCGCGTTTTAAGGGTTGTACAAAAATTACAAAAGAAAATAACTTTTTTTTTTACTCTAACAATAAACGTTCACATTCAAATTCATGTATAGTCCCTGACCACCTTTGTTTAAAAAATCTCTGACACATTTTATGATGAAAGACTGAAATTTCGTACATTATCTCACTAGGGTATGAGGCACATTTTACTAATTGGGATTATTTTTTTCTACGGGGTAAGAATTTAAAAAGTGCAGCTTTTTGAAAGCTAAAGAGAGCAATTTTTTCTTAACGTAGTCTTTTTTCCTACCTTATTTTGAATATTTTTTTTTTTAATTTACATCACCCGTTTATCTCTAATAGATAAAGAATTAAAGTGTGTTATCACCCTTTTGGGACACTCCGTATATTCAGTGACGGATAGAAGTTCTCTTCCCCATAAAATAAGAAATTCTCTACCAAGAGTAAACCACCTTTAGCGATCAGTGGCATAGTAAAATTGTGCGCTTCTCTCTTTTCCCCTTTGTCAAAATTTTTCTGGAGGGGTTTTGGGGTATCTCGCATATTATTTATCAAATTGTCAGATTTTTATTAATTTCCTTGCATTTATGATACAAAATGATTCAAGGAGTATTTGCGTAAATATTCAAAATTAAATTGGAAATAAATACTAAATTTAAGATTATCATCTAAATTACATAACTTACTTCTACATAGAAATTTAAAATGGCTTTTTAAAATCGCGTTCCATTAACTGTTCAGCATACTTATTAGAAACAATTACGGCTGTTCTTCGAAAAAAAAGAACTCTGTTTTTAGTCTTGGTACACAAATTGAAATAAACTAATAGAACCATGGTCTCCAAAAAATTCCAGATGGTTCTTCATAATCTGTTTTACACACTGCGATAAGCGAAAAAGCTGTGGCTTTTGCGAAATTTTCAGAAAAAATTCTTAAACATGGAGCTGAGCTGCAAGATTTTTCGAAGAGAGACACGCTTTGCGAAAATTTCCGATTTTTAAGAATTTTTTCTAAAAGTTTTGAAACTGATACAGATTGACCTGTCTTCGCAGTATGTAATACAGCTTGTAAAGAGACAGTTTCAAAATTTTGAAGTGCCTGGCATAATTACTTTATTTGTAATTATGTACCAAAATCACATGATTTTTTCGAATAACACCGTTACACTACTGTCATCAAAATGGCCTACGGCCGTTAAAATAAGCCTCAAAATACATATCAAAAATCCAATCAACTCTCATCACCAACCAAATATCCGAAAAAAATAATTCTATAATCCTGTTCCTCAGAGCAATAATTTCAACATCATGTTCATACAGGGTTACTTTTCCTCCCCTACATAAAACTTCCTTGTATTCACATTTTCAAACTCTACCCGTGAACATGGGCGGCCCGACACGGTAAGCAACGCATCAGGCGCCATATTCGAAGAAACGCAATGTCAAACTCAAAAACTGAGAAAATCTTGATATAGAGCATAAAAGGAGGCACCTTTTTAACGTTTGCAGGGGTGTACTACGTATTTGACGGCTGAACCTGCCCGTGAAAGTAAAGAAGAAGTTGCTTGAGTTGTATGGCGCATCTCTCGTCGTTTGGGAAAAATATTGTCGCATGATACGTAAAATGTTGGCCTCGCCTGATTTACAGTGTTAGATTATTTAATATATATGCGTACACACACACACACACACCAAATATTCTTTCTTGATGAGGGAGGGGTTGGGACAGACCCAAACTGGCTCCTTTCGGGACCCTCGGCTTGAAATTGAAAAGGGGCCTCTTACTGGGGAATTTACAGGGAATCGAATATTAGAATATGTAATATTTGAAAATTAGAGCTGTTGGAGTCCCTGACTCTTTGGACGCCCCCTTGTGCCGCGGGCTCTGGGGTCCTCCGCTACACCACTGTCTAGAGGAGTAAGTTTTACTGAAAAATAAATAATCAAATTACTCTAATTATAAAGGAGTATATCCATTTTTGAAGGCCTCGTCGGGGCCCCCTTGGTCCAAGGGCCCTCTGTAATCGTCGACTATACACGAACTAGTCAGTCTGGGGGAAATGAAGAACGCAAGTAAACATAATCAAAAGTAAAAAAAAAAAAAAAAAAAAAAAAAAAAGGATTTTTTAAAAACTTACTGCGAATATGTATACCTTTGGCTAAGTCAATGATATATTTAGAAAGAAGGCTGGTAGAAGAATTAAATGTACGTACAGAATGCTATCCAGAAATAAAAGTAGGGATGCAACGGATATCCTGCAAACCAGGGGCGTAGCCAGAAATTTTTCATGGGGGGGGGGTTACGACTACTGCAACTCATATATATGCATACATGTGTGATAAAGGAGTGAAGAATATACATTTTGTATGGCAAAAAATTCCTCATGGGGGGGGTTATGACCCCCCTAGGCTACGCCCCTGTGCAAACATATTGCAGCCGGCCTATTTGGCCAATTTGCCTTATAATTGGCGCAGTAGTTGGATATTACTTTATCTCTCTCTCTCTCTCTAATATCCAGCCTAAATTTATATACGGAAAAATAAAATAATACGCATAATAAATGAATCATTTCTAAAAGCAACAATAATAAAAAATGTTTAAAACAAAGTTTTAGCAAAATATTTCATTTTTAATTCTTTTTCAAAACATATTTTTATTATGTGAAGGAAAACTGAAAAAAAAGAGCACTTCTAGTTTTTTTTTTTTTTTTTTTTTTTTTTTTTCAAGATCAGTAAATTTTTTGATCAGTAATTTCAAGATCAGTAAATTGGTGCAGTAAAAGATTTCTGCAACTGAAGAAGGGTGAACCGCTTGCACAACCCGAAACAAAAACCTTGATATGTACTCATTCTTATGTGTGTTATTTTTACAATGCTTATAATTAATTTTATCTTTTAATTCCAGCTTTTTGTTGAGTGTTCTTGCTAAAAACAGTAATTGTTTTTTTTTTCTGTTGGTCCCCTCCTCTCACCAATTAACCATGTTTCCGAGAATGTGGTCTCTCGTTGTACATATTGTTGGCTGGTGAAGAGGTTTTTGTTTGGGGGAGGGGTAGGGGGGGTAGGAGGGGCTGATACTAATAAAGTAAAGAAATTTATAAAAATACAAAAAGTATCAAAGTTGCATTGATTTTGTAACAGTTAAATAAAAATGCTTTTTTTACAATAACTGATTTTGGAAGATAATTATTTAACTCTTGTGCATTAATTTCATGGAAACAATCCCGGAAAGATTTCTGATTTTCGAATTAAATGATTTGAAGCTAATGAGAGAAAAAAAAGACAATAATAATAATGGCTACATACTGCAGTAGGATAACCGGATATCCAGTTGAAATTTCTGCCGGATATTCGGTATCCGGTTAAATTGATATCTGTTGTATCACTAATAAATAGTACATAAAGCAGACAAATGAATAGAATAAATTTCTTGAAACACACAGTCAAGAAAGGATCTTTTTTTTTTTTAAATAACAATAGCAGAGCTCGATTTAGAAAATTCTTGACTATAGACACAACTCGGGATGGGGGCCCCCAAACACTCATGTACGCAGCATGAAATTTTCAAAGGTAAATTACTGTCTGACTGGGCTCTGCTGTAGAAAGTCTGCGTAGAAAGTTTCTTTTTCTTTACTTTCTTTCTTTCTCTCCCCCCTCCCCAAATGGCAGTCGTCTATTATTATCTATATGATGATTTTAACAAACAAATTCAAGCTCTACATAAAATGCCTAGGAATTTACAACTTTTTCAACCCCTGGTTATAAATGCCGTCCAGTCATCGAGCAGATTGGAAACTCGTTTAAAATATTGTTTGAAAAAAATTGAAAGGATATATAACAGACTATTAAAAAGGATAAATTTAAGAAAAATGGAACTCTGATTTTGTTTTTTGGGCCCCTAGGCCCGGGCCTATTGGAAAATCAGGACCTGAACAATACTATTTAGTAAATAGATGGGTTTAAAAATATTTCTGGGTTCAAAAATATTTTTTCTGGAAGTTTTAGAAATTATGTAGGTACAAAATTTGCAAAGATGCTTAATATAGCTTGCGAATAAACAATCCAAATACATATTTTGTTTAATAGTTCAAGAACAATACAATACCCACCTCAAAAAGTTATTTATTAAATAATTAATACAAGAAATAAAAATAGCCTACGTCAGGAAATCGACCATGTTTTTTTTTTTTTTTTTTTTTTTTGCCTCTTCTGAGGCACGAGATGTTCCGAATTCTTTATTAGTTGAAAGGTTCCAGTTTAATCCGGTAGTATTATTCGGGGAAACTCTCACTTGAAATCAGGCTACTGGAAATAGTGATCAGGTGATTTTTTTTTTCTTTAACATCGGGGAGGGATACTACCCTTACATCCCTCACACGGGCACCAAATCCGGATGATGCATGGAAGGTCAATTGCCACGTTCTAGGTAAGTGCGGCATTTGTGGCATGCCGAAAACGGGCGATTTCTGAACTCTGGCGAAAGGATCGACACACGGAGAAGAAAAATACATCATCAAATCCTGTTGAGACAACAGGCAGTAGGTCACGTAGTGCGGAGCGGAATTCTTCCACAGCCGCAATTTCAGTCTCTGTTTTCGTTAAACTGCACAAATTCCATTGCACAGTTTTGTACAGACGTTTCTTCTTAATTTTTATTCTCTCTCAAGCTTTTGAAAATAGTGTTTTCGTAATTGTCATTTACAGTCAGGCTTTTAAATGCAGCTCATGTGAAGTGCCGTCAACCTGAGCTATGCCACTTTTTCATGTTTTCACTAACATATCTATTATTAGAAAGTGCAGTACGTTGGTTTTCAACGTCCATATTGAGCTTAAACCAATTAACATGGAATAAGGATTAAACTTAAATACATATGTCTCTTTTTTTCCTATAAATTTACTCTTTTTTAAGTTTCGAGAGAAACAGTGTCATATTAATGCAATTTTGACGGGTGGGGGTGGGCGGTTAGTTAGAAGATTGACACACACATATATATATATATACATCCATTTTATGGAGTAAAATAGGATCTTTAAAATTATTTTCTTTTTCTCGGAGAGTGGGGGGTGGGCATGGCCAAGTGGATAAGACACTCAATGTATGGCAGATGACTAACGTTTGAAGATACCGGGCTTCGGTCTACCGCGCGGCTATCGATCTATGGGGCAGGGACATTTACAGAAATGGGCGCACAGGGCAAAAGTTATAGTGAGCCCCCCCCCCCCCCCCTTATGAAAGCTTCCTTATATCCTATGAAGCAACTTTCACACCACACCATACCAAGAATGTTATAAGATCTTGAAAATATTATAATCAAGTGTGATTATACTGGTATCATCGTAATTAATTTTTTATATAAAATTAGTTTCCCTGTCTTTAGTTTTAATTTAAATTCAAAATGTACAATTTTCTTTTAAATTATAATTTGAGGTATCCTTTTGTTGGGGTTCAGTGCGCTTGTCCCGAATGCCTTGCCGGAAATCAGTCCCTGGTCTAGGGTTTTGGGCGGTTTTCTTCAGCTATAACGAGAATACGCGTTAGAAATCCTTAAAAAGTCCTCTTCCCGAGGCACACCTCTCCATGGCAGATACTCTTGGTGTAGGTTTGTTTTAACACCATCGTTCCAAAGATGCAAGGTTGCGATATCCTCTTCTGTTCTACCGTTGCCTCCAGGTAGGCGTGGGTCTTGAAAGTCCTGTTGCGTTCCCCCAAAGTAGCTCTTGCTTGGGACTTTTTGATCCATTCACTTAATTTCATACAAATTGAATAGATTTCGTATATTGGACTGTTTCAATCCCGAGCTCAACACTCCGTTATGCGCGTAACTACGATCGTAGTCCAGGCACACTCTCTCAAAAAAGTATTCGTCGAGGATAAGTCAATTTTCCTATATATCAGTTTCATATTTAAAATATTGTTCTCTGTGAAAGTGAATGATGTCATGCATAATACCAACTTCTCATATTTCTTTCTAATTTTCTGTCCCCCCCCAAAAGAAAACTAATGTTATTAACAAAACTAAAATATTAAATTCGGCTATTAATCGAATACATTTTTGAGAGAGTGTACCTGGTCTATGATTGTAGTCCACGCGCCAAACGGAGGGTTAAGAATTTGTTATCGAATTGACATCTCACTTTTTTTTTTTTTTTTAAATCTATAAACACTCAAAAAACTGGTCTTTAATGCAAATTTAACTTTGTACAATAACACACATACCAATGTATTTTCTCCAAAGTACCCCATCTTAATCAGAGGATACTGATTAAGATGAGTACCTTGTTATGTGTGTTATTTTACAAAGTTTTATTTATATCACCTCACTTTTTTGTGATTGGCAAAATTCTCCTTTGCCAATTAGAAAAATTAAATTTACCCCCAAACTATTGAATTTTCTCAAGGGTGCAAATTTTTTTTGCAAGCTCAAAAACTATTTATTTATCTTAAATTTTTTTCAGTGCAAAAATATTAACTTCTTTTTCGTGTTGGACCAATAAGTCCTTGTTGACGGTAAACTGATTAGAAAAGTAAGAAAAACGTTATGAATACCACAGATCTGCATACATGGTTTTTGTTCATATCATAAGTATACTGCATCGTAAATTCAGAAATTTGGCTTTCCTCATGTGTATTAATTGGCATTCCTGGATAGGATTTTGAACAGGGGCTGCCGTCTGCCCCATACTTGAGGTTTCTATATCTTATTTTTACAATAGACTATTTTATTTTTCTAGAGGTGCTTAATGCTATCTAGGGAAAGCTTGGTCTCTGCCAAGTTACGCCATTGTCGTGCACATTAGTAATCTGCATAATAATTAGAATTTAATCTAATAAATGGCTGTGAATGGCGACAAGTATTCTCTCTCTCAGGCGTATATTTTTGCAACTGAATTTTCGTCTCCGATTTTCCTGACCAAAAATCACCCTGACTATTTTTAAGCAAATTAACTACCGAAATAAAAATAAATATGATTTTGCTCCTACCAAGAGAAATAATAAATTTACAAGGACATACAGTGGAATTAATTTTATGATCATGGTGTAATAGGAACATTTAAAAATTAAATAACTCCATACAGATTATATCGTCTGAAAATAATTTAATCTATTTAAATAAAAGATATTTAACATAAACATAAAAATTACATGATGAACAATTTTTACAACATGTAATATAATTTTGCAATTTTATATCTTTTTCAAACAAATTTTGCTTTAATTCAGCATCTAGACTAATTTTTTCTTTTATTAAGCATTTTATTTCATTTTGGAGGAGTGCAACTTTTGTCTTTTTTTTTCTCTTTTTTAAAGACTATTTTATGTTTTTTCTCCAAGTAGGATGTATATTTTGTCAAGAGTAACGTAAGAATGATAACATCTTTTTTGTCAAGCACTTCATTTGATATTTCTCCCCAACAACTTTGAGCTGCATCATGTCTATTCTCAAAATAATTATGGTTATTCTACAAATTTCCTAATAAAAATCCTTATTTACAGATCTACTTTCCAAAGAGGCAGTTCCACAAGATAATATTAAAAAATTATGCCCTATTTTTGAAGAAAAGCTTTCATATTCCCAGTCATTTTAAGAAAAATATACAATTTGCCTGGCTATTTTGTAGACTTTACAGGACAGTGGCAACCCTGCAAGTATTATTTCCCTTTATATGTTTTTTAAATAAATAAAAAATTACTTAAAAGATTTATTATACTTCCATTTGAAAAAACAACAAATGTTTGATTAGCTGCTTAGGAGCCCATAGACGTCCAAAAAATAAAATAAAATAAAATAATAATAATAATCCCGACCCGCCTCTTAAGTTCCACGTATACTGTATGTATAGACAAAGGCGGAACTAAGAAAATATTTTATGAGTTTTGTGAAATTCTGCTTATTCTCTAAAAACTAAAATCATTATTTTACTAATCCGTTAATCTATTTTAATGAATTACTTTTTAATTTAATTGTTAACTGCAAAAAACAATCGGCCCTCATCCTCTGAAAATTTTCTGGACCCGCTTTATATACAAACTCGTAAAATTAATTCATTCATATTAAAAAGCAAGAGGACATAGCGCCAATATGAATACAAAGTTTATTGCATTGGCAGGTCAAACAGATGAGCTGTGTCTTGCATAAAAGTACAATCGTAAAAGTTGACGATATGTACTAGAATACGACATATCATTGATATCAGTCACAAGCAAGGCAGATCTTTTTCTGAGCACAATAATAAGACGTTATTTATAAAGATAGTTCATTTCACTACCCAACATCAAAAATGTATCGGGCTCAAACATAGTTATTTCCGAAGTATTTTGTCTCGCTAAGCACGAAAATCACCATGAAAAGTTGAGATTAGCTCTTGTTTCCAAGATACAGAACCAATGTCTGTAACAAAATCTCACTGAGGCTGGTTTGTATGGCTACCACGACTCGTACAGTATCCATGCGTTCCATCAGCCTTTCGGTCCGTTCCTCACTCGGCTAATCTGACAATTTCTGAACCACCTCAAAATAAAAATTGAAAAGGATGATGTTGAAAAAGTAGAAGTCACTGGACCTGAGACTTCCCATGATCCAGTGTTCGAGGTGCACGATTTGTATAAACCTCACAGAATAAATAAATAAATAGACAGAATTGAGTGATTTCGTAAAAGATCTTGACTTTCCAAAGGAGAAGACAGCTTCTGGGGTCAAGACTGAGCAATCTCATCTACTCCAACCAGAAGTCAAAATCGCAGAGTACAGGACTCGTCACGAGAATCTTCATTTCTTAGAAAAGAAAGAGTATTTGGTTGCTGTTATTGATGTCAACTGCTTTAAGTGGAGGTTGTTTGTAGACTCTTTCAAGCTTGATTGGACATTCCGTCCACACGAAGGAGATTTACAGATGTGTGGTATTAATTCTAGAGTCAATCAAATTAAAGAATCACAAATGGCAGATCCGTGGCATGGGGACTTAAAAGCTATTGCTGTACTCCTGGAAATGAAGTTATAGGTTATATTAAGTACCGATGTTTTGTGTGTTTAAGAGATAGAAAATGTCACTACATACAATATGAATGGTCTTCAAGGAATCTAAATTCCAGGAAATGAAATTTTGAAAATGAGCTTTTAGTAGATAAAATAACATCCTGATCCTGTTTCTACACCTGCATATTAAGATGGGAATAATGAAGAGCTTTGAGGTTTTCATGAACAAGACTTTCCGACACCTTAGAGCGAAATTGGTATGTTTGAGTGATGCAAAGTTTAAGGAGGGAGTCTCTGCAAGCCCTCAAATACTCACAATTATAAAGGACCTTACCTTTGATAAAATAATTTAGGGGTAAGTGAAAACAGCCTGTAAAACCCTTAAAGGTGTGGTGCGAGAATTTCTAGGCAACAGAAAGAAGAAAACTGCCAACAGTTGGCGAAAAAAATCCTACAAAAGCTCAGTGTGACCTTGTATTCAATATGCCTCTGACACTTAATTTTCCTCCCATCTTGATTATTTCCTTAAAAATTGTGGAGCTGTAAGCGATGAGCACGGTGAAAGGTTTCAAGATATCGCTTCATTGGAACGAAGATATCAGGTCGTTGAATAAAGTTAATGCTGGACTATTACAAGAGATGCACAGACTTGACGTTCAGTACAAGACAGGCCAAAAGGAAACATTCACAAAAATAAGCTAAAATTAGCCCCTACTTTCTGAAAAATGAACATTGTTTAATTGAAACATGATCTATTGCTCATCATATAAATCATTATATTTATTAAACAGGATCTTTTTTTTTCTTCCATTTACCTTTGAGACGATGGGTGGGCTGTTATTATCTTTCTCCAGTGGGGTTTTGTGTATCTTGAAAACAAGAGCCAATAATTTTTTTTTTACTTATATATTCTTTTTTTTCGACCAAAAATTAGTAAGAATAGGCTGTTTGGAACCACGATAAAGACAAAAACTTTTTTTTGTTGCCTAGTGTTTTCAGAAATTTTTACTATAGCGACAGTCTCTAAAAGCTTTACTCTGATCAAGGAAAACTGTAAGTAAAGCGAAGATGTTGGAAAGACTGAAAACTGTTCAGGTCCCGACAAATCATTCAGTAAGTGTAACTACCAATTCTTAAGACTAATATGCATCGAGCTGAAATAGATATCATGATGGAAACCTTTCACATGAAACTATTCTTACCTTTATTCACGTTGCAGTCGGAAGAAAAGTTACTAACAGTTAAATCGTTAACTGCCTATAACGGAGACATTTTTCGGCAGTCAGCTAGTTATATTGTTACGGTAAGTTAAATGAATGATAATCTGCACTATCGTCATAACTAATCGCAGTTAGAAGTCCTTCAATCCGAGCGGTATAAAAAATTCAGGTTGTCTTGCTAACTTTTCAAATATCCGTAAGTTTTTAAAATCGTCACTTAAGGTCGTGGCATCTCCGGGACGAGTCAAATGTGGGTCGATGTACACAAACAGGAATGCGATGAGCTGACGGGAAGGGAGGGGAGTGGAGGTATCCGTTGTAAATACACACACGTACGAAAGATTGAAAGAGGCGAACATTTGGGGAGTCTTCAAATCAAGAAAATGGCAATACATATTTCCAACTTGAATAATGGAAGAACGTTTGGAGTGGAAAAAAAAAAAAAAAAAAAATAATAATAAAAAAAAAACTGTTCAAGATCAAAACGATCCTGTAAGATTTTTTTTTTTTTTTTTTTTTTTAAATCTTGGCTCTTCTCCCTGCTTCAAAACAGTCTTATGTGACAAATAATGGGGAGTGGAGCTGCCTCATTTACCTGGTAAGACTAATTACACACTTAGCCTTAAAAAAAAAATAATAAAAATCTGATATTGACATCGTCAAGACTACCCTGAACGTCTATTAAATTATAAAAATTTCTTATGCACTACATTCAAACTTATTAAATTTAAATTGAGATACGATACTTCAATAATTTTAAGGTTTGGCGACATCTTGCCAGACATGAGTGGGGTACATCCAAAATTAATAAAAAACTTTGTAAAAAATGCATATAAAATTATACTTATCAGCAAAATGATCATTTTTGCTGTTACAAATGGTCTGCCTCTCCCGAGTTGCAGGAAAGTTCAAGCATTCGAAAGAGCAGAAAGCCTGAAATTCATGAAAGTTTCCAGGTTCAGTTCTGGAAACTTATTTCTGAGGCGAAATTTGGAGATATTTCGGCAAAAGTCACCAAACAATGATTGATCATAGAGTTTTAATGTAATTAAGATGCTCACAACATATTGAAAGTCTTTTGGATGACTCTGTGAATAAACTACCCAGTTGATAGCAATAAAAAAGAGAGGTGCCCAACTATATGTTACAACATTCCTAAATACAAATTTTCAATATTTTATGGCTAATTGTTTTTGACTTATAATACGAATTATATTAGTAAGTATAGACGCCACCATAAAACCAGTCAAAATGGATTGACATTTCGTCTAAAGAGATCGCACATGTAGAAGTACGTACTAAACACATCATGCAGAAACTTGTTAAAATAAAGCCAAAATCGATTTTTTCCATCAAAATTCTACGCAATTACAATATTTCCTTTACTTCGTATGAGGAAGTAAAGGAAATATTGTAACTGACCGATCATCTTAGAGGTTTTACAGCAAGGTCTCAAACTTTTTCTCTGATGGAGCATTTTGGCGGCAGTGAATTCGAAGTTAAGGCAACAAGATATTTTTCTGCGGGGAGCATAGTTTAAGAAATCCTGGTTTTATATATAGGATGCTCTGAATCTTGGCAATCCAAGACATTTAAATAAGTACTATTTGATTCTAGAAGATCATGCAAACTATCTTAAGTAAGATTTCTGTATCAAGACGCTTTTCATTTTTTATGAAGAAAAACTGCATGAATGAAAAATTTGTAGTGTACCCAAAATTGCTCCCCCATTTCTAGTTTAAATTCACCCAGTTTAGTTAATACTAGAACAATACTACTGAAATAAAAAAAAAGATTGGCAGTCTTGAATAAAGTGAAAAAGAAATATTTACTGCTATTCGAAAATGCAGTTTTCGTATTGGTGATAGTGAATTCAACCAAAAAACTCTATAGAGTGTACATGGATATAAGAATGAAATGATTGTTTCCCCTGATTAATGGAAGACATTTTAATTCTGACTACAAAATTTATGAGATCTGCTATTGAGTATGGCTGCGGACAATTAACAATTGCCTGAGGCTCTTCATAATAAAGTGAAAATTATGCAGAATATGCTTACTCAAAATTATTGCAGGTGGTGCTCATTCTACACAAACTGAGGGCATGCTACTACAGACAGGTTTAGAAGCTTTATGTGATAGGAGGCGCAGAGCAATTTTGAATTTGGCTGGTAAACTCTTACAAAGTGGTGACTTCTGGACCACTTACCATGGTGCTACCATAGATTAATCTTAAAAAACTTTCCTAATGGCAGTTGATGAATTATGCAATCGTTTGTGTCTCCTCGTTTTGAGGGATAACTAAATCAGAATATTTCTGACATTTTAATCTTGCTGAGAGCAGGTTTGATCTCTTTTTGCCTTGTTCTGAGAAATACTCCTTGAACTTAGAGCTAACAATTATGGCTCTTGCCATTGTTGCTGAATGTTACCTTCCTGAGTCTTGGTTACATATTTTTACTAATGGCTCTGTGGTTGATGTGGTTCAGGATGTTGGTGTGTATTCCTGCTATTTTACTACAGATAAAACTGTGGGATGAACTGGAATAATTTTGATAGAGAGGTGGCTGCTGTTTCCCTGTTCCTGGAGGCAATTAAAGATAGAAACAAGACAGATATTGTCATATTTATTGACTCACAGGCAACAATAAGTGCAATTACTTTAATTTCTTTCAATGATTCCATAAATGTTTATCTGTCAGTTGGTAATTAATATTTCAATTAAAAATGGGAAACATATTTGTTTGCAATGGATACTTGCTCATTATGAGGTCTTTGGAAATGAGATGGCACACCATTAGACATATAAGGTCTCTTCTTCATCCCAGCCATGTTTGCCTTTTGAGCATCATATTGTAAATTGAATAGTCGAAACTAAAATAAAGGCTGTTAGATCTCATGTTTATAAGGATATACAGGGGGAAGGAGTTCCTTGCTGGATACTTGCACCCCACATGATTTGCTTAGAGAAATGTATGTTGATTTGATATCTTTACTGAATATGACTATTTATAGAAACATTTTTATGGTATTGGACTGGAAAGATCTCCACTTTGCTCTTTGTATAATGCTGATGAAACGACTGATGCTCATCTGTATTCTTGTCCTTATTTTGCTGACAATGCTATTCTTACAGATCTTGATTTTAATGTCTCTAGAACTTATTGAGCAGACAGAAACAGAATAATGGTCTTAAAACAGATGCTTGGCATAGGTTAAAATAAAATAAAATAATCTGAAATGAAATCTTAAATACCTCCTTAAATAACTGATTTACCAATATTTAAAGGGAGAAAAAACTAAAACAGTGGTAAACCTTATAAATTAGCAACTATATATTTCAATCAAAAGTATTTATAAAATCCTGGATTGCTTCTTCTGAAATATAATTAATGTTACCATTTCTTTTAAAAAGAGGCAAGGGGATTTATCAAAACAATATTTTTTATTGAGAAAGAACACTTTCTGTGCAGAAGAAAACAATTTCCTCAACATCCCATTGGATTCTTTCTCTATACAGCTGATGCTCTTTTGTAGAGACATTCCCTGATAGGTATTTCTTTATACACTGTATATTAAATAGAATTGTAGAACAAACAACTTAGTAGAAAATATATTATATACTAAAACTTTGCGTATCCTATTGTCTCCCATCACCATTGTCTGTACGATGGTGCCCACCTTCTCACCTCCCCACTCCCCTCAAGTGACACCGATTTAAAATATGTACAGGGTGGTTATAAAAAAAGTATCTCTATTTAGATCATCTGTAGCTTGAAGGAATAACTCAAATGAAACCAAAATTGGGGCACTTACTAATCAAGAAGGGGAAAGAAAAATGGGGTTTAAAAAAAATAAAAATTAGCTATAAAATTGTCGACAGGTGGCTCTTTTGAATGTATAATGTGTGATACAAGAACAAAGAATGAAAAAGTAAAACTGGATGGCATACCTAATTTATTGAAAACAGTTGTAGATAATGTGATATACTCAATTGCAGTGGCAATTTCTTCTTGTACGGAAAGAGGTACTGGTTTCCTAGCCCCCTCCCACAGTTACAATGGCCCCATTATGGCACCATTTACAAAATGTCAAACATGAACACTGAATATACTTATGTATCTTAGCACTAATTTTTACTGCAAAAACTTTTAAAAATTAAGTGGATAAGTACTACTTAGGATAATCATGAAATTGAAGCTATCTTCCATCAAAACATCACTATCATGCTCGCTCTACTTTAAGCAATTATTCTAACAACATAAATGATTCCAGATATACCTGGTACTATATACCTATACTTGTACTAATTAGTACCTATACTAGTACTAATTAAAAGAATGTTTTGAGCTAAGTCAAGTCAAGCTAGAATTATTAAACTAAAATATTGTTTTGTTAAGGGTTTGGAGAATCATTCTCATACAAACACATTTAAAGAATAGCAATAAGAATCTGATAAAAATAGAACTCTTTTGAACAAAAAGTTAATTCACCATCGTTTTTGAAAGGTCTGTTAATTGGAAAACATTCGCTATTTTGGGGAAACATATAGAAATAAATATAGTTACTTGGTTTTTTAATTAAAATATAAGTTTAATAAAAATATAATTTTGTACACACATAAACATATATCTACATATTAATTAGATGCGTGTAGCTAAAGACATGTTTTTCTTTAATAATTTCATACTTGCAAACATGCCTAGCATAAAAATCATACAATTTTTAATTCATTTTTTGAATTGGATTTTAGCATATCAAATTGGAAGATATTAAAAAAAAAAAAAAATCAATCCAAAATTTACTTGCTTTCTATTATTTACTTATTATGCCGGTAACAAAGTAATTATGATAATGACTGTAAACAACTGAATCAATTAATAAAACAATTCATACTAAATGAATTTTATAAGTTTTTAAAAACTTCAATATCAGAAATTGAGAAACATACTGGTAGGTAAGCAGAAATTTTGCAATTACAACTACCAGTCTTATAACTTTACAATGTATTCAAAATTGTTACATTGTACAGATATCCCTTTACAAGTTTACAACTTTAGGGGGGGGGGGGTTCAATGGAATGTATCCATAAAATCCTGGAATGCTTCATCTTTTAGAATATACTTCTACCTTATTGGATTGAATTTTACTGTAAAACTTTAAAAGTTCTGTTTAAACAATGCTTATAATAATAAATGAAATTTAAACAATTTCTCGTGAAATCAGCACTATCATACTTCACTTTAAAGGATTATTTGAAGAATATTAATAATTTCATATTCTTTTCACATACTTGCACAATAAATGGTTATTCATTATTTACATATTTCAAGATCTCAAAAAAATAATGAACTCTTGACTAATTACAAAGCATTTTGGTCACAAGATTGGCCAAGATTGTTAGTTAAATTTCTTGAATTTAAAAAGAAATATTTCTGTTAAATGACATTTTTTTAAAGTAACCTTTTGAGCGATTGTGACATCTTTCAAATCACTAAACTGCAGTTTACGGTAATACACTTACATTTTGAAAAAAAAGAATAATATATATTTATATATATACACACACACTTCAGTTCTAAAGCTTAAAAAAGAAGGATATTTTACTTGATGAAATGTATTTTTTTTAATTAATTTTCTATACTTTTAAAATAAACAGAGCAATTGAAAATATGATAGCAAACTATAGATAAAACCATGCGTTAAAAAAGAAAGAAAAAAATAGTCTTAGTAAAAAGAGTATTTATTTTTACAAACAATTCATATCTTTGGAGTATGTGCTACCAATCATCATTCCCAGAGAATGCTGTTGATCTTAATGATGAAAGAAGTACATCTTGTACTTGTTTTCGTGGATTGCATTCAAGGTCTGTTTTCAGAACACCCACTTCAGACAACATCCACTCCAATTCTAAGAGAAAATAAAAAAGCAAACATACCAAATTTTTCTTACATGGCATTTATTTTATATTACATATTTTATTATTTAGGGTATAATTTAGTACTATATCACATGAATGCATTGGTTTCTGTTATTTTTTCATCTGTCTTACCCACAATAAGGAAAATAAGCAGAAAATTAAGAATACCAACTTAATAATATTATTTTGTAAAGCAATACTTTGTAATCACTTTACGTAATTTTTATTTCTCCAAATGACATTATTTTTAATTAAAGTGAAATTAAGAATAAATTATGGAAAAGTTTTAAAGCATTTTTGACATTCCCGACACTTGTATCTTTTTCAGCTACTGCTGCAATAAATATCTGCTAAGTTTTCTTACTTATCACTTTGATACTCTTTGTTTTTATCTTGGGTATGATTCCTGAAAATTATTAGCTAAGTTTAACTATACAGGGTACCCTAAAAACATTCACATTGACCTTTATTTCTTAAACATTGATCAGACATGAATAATCAATTACAAAGTTGTGTGAAAAAAAAAAAAAATCTACGAAACAGATTAAAATTTTCAAATGATTAAATTTGAACAAATAAACTATTTAAATTTACATACAGCCTTCATTCACAAAAATTCCCAATTAGTAAAATGTGCTCCCTATATTAATTAAGAGATGAACAAAATTGCAGCCTCTCACTATAAAGTCTTACAGATATGTTCAAACAAGGGGCTGCATATAAATTTGAATGTAAATGTTTACAGCAATTATTGCAATTTGTAATTTGTGTATGACCCCTGAAATGCAAACATATAACATGGTATTTTCCCTTTGAGAGCCAAAAATAACTGGTTAAGTCATCATATCTCTGACTCTTTTCAGGTCCAAATGTTTAAACTAGAAACAAAAATAAATCTGAATTCATTAATTTTTCTAAATTATGATAACACTTTGTACAGGCAGGAAAGAAAAAAGAATGCCTCCAACTTGAAGCCATGAAGATTTATTCTCAAACTACTGATACAAACTTTTCGGAGATATTTTTAGACAAAAATGTGAATCGGTAACAAGCAAGCAGTTGTACTTACCATCGGCTTTAAAATTCAGGTTCCCAAAAGCTTCCGGCCCAATGAACTTTTCTTTCAGTTGTCCTTCATAATAAATAAAAAGAGTTGGAAGATTTTTATCTGGATAATTAGCTATACAGGTGTCTGATACACTGCATAGGAATTTCACAGCAGGGAATTTTTTAGATAGGATATGCATGTAGTTATTGATCATCGTGCAAAGAGGAATCCTGAAACGATTGATAATATTACTATACACACATATACCCAAATATGCTCAAGAAACAAGATAAAATTCTTCCTCAGCTATTGATGAGCATAGATTGATCGAATTACAATATAAAATTTATCATAAAGAAATAAAAATCTGAGACATCATAAGCAAAATAAAATAAGTTTCAGTTTTTTTTTTTTTTGGTTCTATTTTAATCTTTTCAAAAATTTTAAATGAAACAATTAATTTGACTGGCATGGATTAAAATTCTAAATAAAGTAAAACTAGTCTCAAATTGATTATTTTACATTTGAAATTATATTATGAAACTTTAAAAGAATAAAAATCTATGTTCCAAAAAAGAGACAGTACTTTTCTTATGTACCAAATAATTTTTATTTCATCTTACAAAAAAAAAAAAAAAAAAAAAAAAAAAAAAAAATCTGTCTTCAACTTTCAATAAAAAGCCATGTTTTAAAAAAGGTGTTTCAAATTTTGTTACTGCCATTTTAAATATAATTTACTAATTGTCTTATTTTATAAAATAGAAAAGAAGAATAGTACAAAGTTAAAACAAGTACCAAAAGTACTACATCATGAGAAGCTTTTCAAGTACCAAACTGCATTTGTCTTTAGTCAAACACAAACTTATCTTTCCTTCAAATCAGCAGCATTCACCAACTTTCATGCAATTAATTACGTCCTCTGTTGACAGAATCAAGAATGCTTCTCTCCGGTAAGCATAGCATTGGTTGATAAAGTTAGAAATCTTTTTAACATTTTCAAAATCTATAGTTAGTGAAGTCTGCATAAGTTGTAATATGGCTGTGCTTTTTTTTTCAAATCTTACATCCCTTTTATGTTCCTTTACTCTTTCTTTTATGCATTTGCTTAAATGATTCCCTTCTCAGAGAAGAAATTAATTTTATTACTAACCTATGCAAAGCAGCCACTACCCAAATCATATCATCGCAAGAATTAAAAAAGAAATATTGAAAAAAGTAAATACAATAACAAATGGACAGAAAATGAAACTAACTTTTACCAATGCAATACCATACAGTCAAGGCATCAGTTTGAAAACTCCAAATATTACCATCAAGAAAGGAGTGCATATACTGATAAAACCAAATTCAAGCACTTTTGAAAGAATTAATTGAATAAAGGAAAACACTTACTCACAAGAAACAGTAGGAATCCATAAAACAAATTTAACCAAAATTATACTGGAAAAATGGGAAGTTATATACAGGATTATGAAAAGAAAAACAAAAGAAAGAAAAAGAAACATAAAAGATATGAAAAATTCAGAAAATTAAGCACAGCCCCATTAGAACTTGTGCAGACTACCAATAATAATAGATTTTGAAAAGATTAAAGTTTTCCAACTTTAACAACCAACATTATGCTTACCAGAGAGAAGAACTAAAGATTTTGCCAAGAGAGGGTGCAATTAGCGAGATGTCACATTTGCACAGTAGGAGAAGTGAATGAGATATCAGCTTACATTTGACTGAAGACAGATGCAGTTTGATACCTGAAAAGGATATCGTGGGCAGTATTTTTGGTACTTGTTTTAACTTTATACTATGGATTAAGCTCCATATTTTTAACTTAATAGAAAAAGAGAATTTTTTCCCCCCATGAAGTTAATGAGTTCACAAATGATTTATATTAGCTCTTCTGATAATCAGAGGATCGTCTGGAAGCTATTCCAGAGATGCAAGATCACAAACAATGAAGACTCATTTGCCTTGCTACGGACTTTTGCATCATAGTTTGTTTTTCTAATGCATTTTAAAACTGTGACATAAAAATGTTAATCTCACTAGCTATCAAAATCAACTGGATGATACCCAATAAAATTTAATAAAAACAACTAGATGGTTTGACAAAGTATAAAAGGTACTTATTACTTTTTCATAAGGTAATAAATACCTTTTAAAGGTACAAATTTTTAATAATAATTTTTAAAGGTACAAATTATTTTTTCATAAATTGTACTGGCAAACTGTTGTCTATCGTATTCGTAACTATCAATAACTTCATGTGTCTGGCATTTATATAGATGAAAAATTACTCATCTTGGCAGACTGCCAGGATAATACATAAGTACTCTTAGTATACTTACATAAGTAAGTATATTAAATAAGTAATCAAAATCTCAGTTTTGTAAAATATTAGTTAGTATCATTTAACTCTTTCCATCTTAAGCACTTTTTATACAGTTCCCAGATTTTATAGATGCCTGGAGTGATAGATAAATTTTGCATACATTTAATGAAACATCAATAACTTTTCTGTAAAATGTCTGTCACATTGCTGAAAAATGTGCATAAAACTTTGTCTTCCTTTATCATTTTGTGCAAATCTCATTACTATATGATGAATAACAATAGGAAAATTGACTAATGATCCTCAATTATTGAAATTGGCAGTGTAAGTGCCCTAATTATGTAGCTATAGAGTCTAGACATAGACCTCAAATAGCTTAAATGAAAATAACCCCTTCCCTTCTTTCAATATCTAAGCTTGGGATTGGCAACAACAGTTTCATTCACACATTTGATGTAACAATTTAGGGTAAAACAATTCTAGCAGTTTAAAAAATAAACAAACATTGGAAGACAATTTCTTTAAGATTTTCTGAAAAAAATTTTAATTGATAGAAAAGAAAAAAGTAATTGCATAGTTAAAAAAATATTTCTGACAATAATAAAAGTTTAGTGAAAAGAAATATTTACAAGACAATTTTGGAAAGTAATGATATTTCACCAATAGCAGCAAAGGGAAAGTTTCTACTAGCCTGTAAGCAATACAAGACTGTAACCCTAAACTTTTCATATTTTCATCTAGATCATTTGTTTTTTTTCACACAAGTCTTCTTTAAGCATCGCGTCTTTGTGTCATTTTAGAAGCCTGTCAAATGCGAAGTGCATTCCATAATATGTTTTCTTCATGCAAAATGTGAGCATCCAGTGGATTTTCATAATGAAATTCTGTCTACAGAAACATCACTCATCACAGCAAAATGTAGTGAAATAGTGTTGTGCTGTCTCTGAAGGTAGGACTGGTGTTCAGTTCATGACATAATCAGAACATGGAGACCATCTATGATCCAAGCCCCGCCTTGAGCTTGCAGCTCAAACTATGGTCTCTGGCTGAGCAACCCGTCGAAAGTCCGTCCCTAGTGGGCGGGGGAAGGCGGGTCGGCCATCTCACTCGACTTTCCATTTTAATTTCATGCAGCCTGGATCGGCTCTTGATTTCTCACTTTTCTTTACCATCGATTTTCCCGGCCCAATGTACTTCGAGCCTGAATCAAGTTATTGCCCCGGTCAGCTTTTGGGGTATTTTTAAATTCATGATATGCAAACAACACACTTTAAACTCCGCACTGGAGGTGAGCGCCTACGGCGCAGGTACTCCTGTAATCCCAACCTTCGGTTCGGTTCTATGATCACTGATGCCCTGCTTCAAAGAGCAGCAGAAGCAATTCAAGCTAACAGGCATCTCACACTAAAAGATTTGCATAAAACCATACTAGAAGTGACTATGACAGCTCTTTTTGAAGTTGTGAATGGTATTTTAAAGTTCTAGTTGTGTGCAAGCTGGGTTCCAAAAATATTAATGTAAGAGCACACACACACACACAAAAAGAAAAGAAAAAAGGATGGGCTACACATTTGACTTCCTCACACACTATGCAGAAGCAGGTAACAAGCTTCTTAATCACATTGTTACTGTTGATAGGACATGGGCTTATCACTACACACCAGAATTCAAACAAGAATCAATGCAATGACATCATACAAATTCCACAAGAGCCAAGAAATTCAAAATTTCAATTTCAGAAAAAAAAAATCAAAAAATCATGGCTTCTGTTCTCTGGGACAGACAAGGTTCACTGTCTGGTTCAATGCCTCCCAGCACTACAATTAATGCTGATGCACATTGTGAAACTTTCAGATATCTCAGATTGGCAACGACAACTCTCATTCTCACAAGGTATTTCAAACAAAAGCACTACTCAAAAGTTTCAAATAGAAAATTTTATATCATCTGCCATACAGCTTGGACCTTGCATCCAGCAACTTTTACTTATTTTTTCGCATAAAAAAAAAACATCTTGCAGGTCAAAATCCTCACAAAAATGATGAGATCAAAACAGAACTTTAAATGTGGTTCCAACAACAGGCAACAGAGTTCTTAATTGTGGAATACAAAAGCTTGTACTCAGACTTAACAAAACCTAAACAGTAACAGCAACTATTCGCAAAATAAGGCGAAGTAATTTGTAATGTACATTTAATCAGTTAAAAGTTTTTTAAGTAAGTATGTGGCATTGTATCCCTACTTTCCAAAATCACCTTAAAAATAAAAAATGTGAACGTGTCTTTGCAACAATGGAAACAAAGCGATTAACAATTGAAAATATTTAATTTGCAGGCTAAAAATGTCATAATACTTTACAGTATCATACCTAATATTACCAAACATCTTTTCAGAATCAATAATAGTACTGAAAAATTGTTTGAAAATAAGTATCATTTTCATTCTTTTGACCATTTGTTCTTCATTATCTTTCTGCTCAAATATAACTTTAGTGAGTGGAAAAGTATGGGCCTATGATGTATGCCACAATGCCTTATGAGAAACCTGTCATGAAATAGGTCTTGCAATACTATTAAACTACTATTCATTAGAAAATATTTAACTTTGGTAGAAGAAGTAGACTAGATAAACAGCTTTAGCACATTGCATCACTTATAACACAACTTAATAACACAAAAAATGTCAAATGGAAAGCTAATAGTCTTTTTTTCTATTATTAAGTAATGCATAAAATAAATATTAAATTGAACATACGCTGGCTTATAGAGATGTAAAACAACCCACACTCCTTCACCAGCTTTATTAACTTGTTCAACATAATCAGCTGCTGAGATTTCCCTGACATCTCCAAACTTATCCTTTGCAGCTAGTTCTTTCATTTCTGCAATACGTTTTTGCCTGTAACAATAAAACTTTTTAGTGCTGTTGTCTGTTTATATGAACACATACAAACAAGAGTGCTACAATTCAGTATTTTACTGATTTTAACAATTTTGTACGAATTAATGATTTTGAATACATAAATTTTTCATAAAATATACATCAGTCACATAAATAATACATTTACACAAGCAAATATAATGATTTTCAACTTAAAAATTTGATTTGAATTCAACAAACAAACTGAAGTTCAATAGTGAATTTGAATATAATACATAAATTTGAGTAACATTCAAATATGCATATGAATTTAATGATTGAATAAATAAAAAGTTGTATGGAATTATTATCATATGAAGCTTTTCACTACATTAACAGAATATTGACAGTTAATGTTTAATTAAAACATTTATTTAACACTTGAGAAGATCAAGTTCTAACATCAAGTTCTACTCTCAATTGGAGAGTTATGACAGAATTTGTCAGTGTTGCAATAAAATTTATTACTTTTTTATTGAAGTAACTAATAAGATGGCACAATTCTTTCCTTTCTTTACACACAAATTCTTGTTTATTTTATTTATTTATTTTACAAAGCGATGAAATTGTAAATTCTTCCAAACAGAACATGTAGTCACAACATATTTTAATACACCATAAGCAGAAACTAATTGTAATTGCACTGAATTAATTTCTGCTGTATAAAGCATTTTAAAATTAAACATTGAAAACAATTATAATAATTCTTTACCCATTAATTTGCATAAGAATTACTTTTTTAATGGCAGGCATTTCACCATCCAGGGATCCATACAGATAAAATTTCAGTTCATTTTGCAGACCCTACACAAAACTACAATGGATCAAAACAGCTTCACAAAATACAACTGAATAAAACAGTCCTTCATTGCTACACAACTCAGCATTTAAATTTGTTTTGTAGATTAATTTAAAAAAAATAGTGAATTTTACAAAAAATAGTATGAAAATTTGCAAAAATAGATGTTGAAATTCACAAAAATAGATACTGAATATCATAAAAATAAACAATTTTCACAAAAATGGGACCTTGGAAAAAATTCCTGGATCAATGCCTTCTATCAGATGTTTGCCACTACAGAGGCCCAAAGTGTTGGCCAATTTATTATGAAAGCCCCCAGTAGGTAGCAAAAATTACCCCCTATAAAGGGATAGACAAGTTAACACTCAAATCCAAGTCGCATAGTTGTATTTTCAAGGGTGAGGAGCCAGGGGGGCATGTGTTTCCACAACTTTCTCACAAAATCTTTTGATTTTCAAGATTTGTTTGGAAACTCAAAAGAAACTTCTCTTTTCTGCTCTTGATTTCGATATATGCCCACCCCCCCCCCCCACTCATAAAAATTTTTAGTCACACTACACCTATGTTGAGCTGGAATGGAACCCAGACCCAAAGTGTGATAGTTTGATTCATTTGCCATTCATTATTATTATTGCTTGAGTGTGTATGTAACGAATACAATCCTAACACTTTGTTAAGTAACAAAAAATTTGTGAAACAATTGGAATATGCAGCATTGTACCCATAAAGGGAAGAATATTCACTTATGAGGTAACAAATGGGCCTGTGCGTGGGGTGTCGCCCAAGGTAGGATGCTAAATCATTTATAGTTCCATGGAAGGGGGATAATTAAGATTTGCCCTGGGTGATAAGCAGCAGTTGCAAGGTTGAGAGTACCAAAATACTATATTTTTATTTTGGAGTCATTTAAATGAGACAAAAATTTAATTTTGTAATGATGGTGGCATGTTTTAAGCTGTAGTACACAACTACCTATATTCCAAAAGTACTCTCTCATCTTCTTCATCTTCAATTAAGTCAAGTTCATCAAGATTCATATCTTCAAGACTCTTCTTCCCATCTTCTGAGAGAGAAAAAAGAAGCACAGCTTGAGTTTTTAATGTAAATAAACTAAGATTACATTTCTACTCTTGATTTGTTAATCTAAAGAAAATGAAATAACAAAGTCAAGTTTAATTAATAAAAATGATTATTCATGAAAATAGTTGGTTAATCTTGAGAGCTCTTCACAAGAGTAACTAAATGGACTCAGGGGTGCAGTAGGGCCAGGGCGCACCAGGGAAGATCCCTCGTACTTTTTTCAAGGCAGAGCAGCACCCTGATTAATAAAAATATCAGATGTTTTGAAAAATCCGAAATTTCACATTTTAATGGATGAATTTAATCATTACTTCATTCGCTAAAAAAATTCAAAAACATGTGTCATTCTCAATGTTTCTTAAACTTAATGGTCCTCCACATGAACAATGGGATGCGATACTTTATGTCAAAATGTGGTAGCTCCGACACAAAAATGCTGAAGATAGCCAATCTTGTCATGTCAATTACAAGGTGTTCCACAGGAGCTGTGGTCATTCTAAATTAATTGTGTTTTCCTACTTTGTTGTTGTAAATAGATAAATTGTAATTTAATATAAACACTTTATTTAAAAAAAGAAAATATTAGCCATGCCAATTCTTAAATAAAATTGCATGCGACAGGCTTTTTTTACAGAGCCTCGTCACTTATTATATTAGGACTGCATCCCTGAACGGACTTCCACACAATTACAATATTGATAAAAGATATAATTATTTTCTGACCTAAATAATATTAACACAAATACTTTAATCTTAGAAATGGTAATGCTTTTAAAAGATAAGCAATATCAAAGAATATTGTGTTCATTACTAAGACCAGTTATCTATAATAAGAAAGAGTAGGAAGCTTTAGCAGAAGCCTTTCTGGTGAAGATTCATCCATCTTCATATTCCCTTATAAGGAAACAATCAAACATACAGCCTGACTGACTTCAGCAGATTTTAATCTTACAGTTACTGTTAGGGCTTCAAAAGTTTCAAAGTAGGGTTCTAAAGTGTCTTGAGATTGCATGAATTATTGTTTTTAAACATTTTGACAGCTTAGTTCTACTTGCAGAAGGCAGATGAGATTCAATTAAAATGAGAGTGGCTTTGCTTTCATTTTTTCAAGCACTTCTTTTAAAGTATCATTCAGAAATTAGTAAGAAGATTAGTATTAGCACAGTTTTAATCTAGATAAATTGTTCTTTTGTAAATAATATATTTAATTGGATGTAAAAATAAAAGAAAATGGAGTAAACTTTGCAGTATGTTTCCACATTCAAGATTCATTTTCACAAAGAAGACATTGAACACACTAGTTATCTATGGTTTTTGATAACTGGTGTTATCTTATTTAATTCAGTAAAGAATAAAATAATTATCATTTGGCATAACTTGCAATTTACTGAACTGAATTACGATTTACTCACAGTCAATCTTCCAGTTTAAACAGCATATGAAAGCTGCTACACTACCAGAGGACAGCCATATGCATGGATTAACTACTGACCAGTGGTGGCTCATGGGTTATTTAAATGTAGGTTCACAAAACAAATTTCGAAAATTAAACATGCAGATACGATGCACCTTACAAACTAAAATATATTTGCATTTGCAGCAGTTAAAGGATACAACTGAAAGAAAAAAAGTAATTTTGGTCTTACATATCGCCACCAAGATAAGTTTTAGCAAAGGTGTGGTCTTGATTCATTTCATTTCAATTTTTTTTTCAAAGGAAAATATTGATAAAATGTCATTGCTTTAGCTCTGAAACTCGTCTTTTACTCCCATCTTAATTATTGACACTAGTTTGTAAAAAAATTACTGTAGTGAAAAATGATAGAAATAAAGAAAATAATAAGAAAATGAAATAAAAATTAATAAACTAACCGAACATAACAAACCAATTGAAAAACTGTAAGAGATACCGCAAAAAAAAAGGCCCTATGTGCACAATGAAAATGTGTGAACGGAATGATATCAGCAACGCCCATACTTCTTTCTGGCTGCCTCCACTTGAATTAACAGGGAGCGGTTCAGAAGGAAAATTTTCCATTTGCATGTGCGATTGATCAAGACTGTGCCGTAGTAACCTACACTACAGTGCGTTAGCTATAATAAGTGTAAACATTTCACTGTCTCGCCCCCTCCTCTCACTACCATTAAAGGTAGTGAGGGAAGGAGGAGAGACAGTGAAACGTTTTAAAGTCAAAAATCTAGAAGTGTACTTAGTATTTGTTTTAAATTTAATTTGTTTATTCTTTAGTTTTTCCTTTGGGGGTTCACGCGATCAAGTGCTCAAATGGAGGAGCCGCCACTGCTACTGACCCATTTCTATGTTACCAGCATGGTCGTTAATTTTTTAAAACAATTTAATTTCATGTCTTAAAACTATAAAGCGCCCCCCCCCCCCCCAAAAAAAAAAAAAAAAAAAAATCCACTTTGACTAGGCTATTTATGCTTTAAAAAGTATATTAACCAAGGATGAACAGATTTCAATGATTCATGTATATATGTAAAATTTTTGTGGATAAACAGGAAGCAATGCTCAAATTTCTGAATGGACTGATGGCGGAGGTGTACGATGAAGGTATACAAAATTTTGTTTTATGATGTGATAAGTGGGTAAATGTATGGGCTGACTGTGTGGAAAAGCAGCTTAATGTATGTACAAGTAAACGCAAAATTTCTTAAATGAAATCCCTGGTTATTTTTTAATTATCAAACTGGTACTATTTTCTGGATGCATCTTCTAACTGTACAAAATGCAAATATTCTACAATGTATAGGCTAGTACACAATAATAAACAGACAAAAATTTAGAAAAGAAAAGAAAAGGAAAAAGAACTGCTTATATTTAAATGGAAGTATATGGATATTTTGACATAACTGTGAAATACAGTGTAACCCTGATTTAACATTTTTTTGCCAATAAAGACATTTTGGTCACAAGTATTTCCCTATTCTAGTAATGTAAAAAAATCCCATTAGTAACATTACATTCAATCATTTAATGCTTTTTTTGTTAATCAGACAGCTTGTCTTGTTATTGATATAGCAAAGAGGAAGGACATATTTTCCCTCAGTGATTGAAGCAATCCAAGCTGTGAATGCATTACTATCAAGCATTCCCGCTGAAGGGAAAATTAAAATAAAGAATCATACGTACTTCAAAAGAAATTTAGAATGCAAATAGTAAAAATCAAAATGCAAAGTAAAATAACTGACTCTAGAAAATTACTCTAGAAAATAATTTTCAAAACAAACATTTAAATTAATCTAGAGGAATAAATAAAAGGTATGTAACCTAAATTATACTATAATTCTTTGTCGGCACATTCTCTTCCCCCCACCTCCCCCACAATGGCACTTTTTAAAGCACACATACACATAAAAAGTAGATTATTTTAAGACTTTCAAAAATGCATTTTGTTACATACATAGTGGAATCTCATTATAATGAACATTTTTACAAATAATTGAGATTAACAAGTTAAATAATTCTATTAAAAAAGTCATTTTAGTACAAATTAAATGATAGCAATATTTTACTTTAATGAACTTTCAACAATTACAAATTTGATCTTCAATTCCTTTAACTTTGTTATACCAAGATTTTACTGTACATTAATATAATTCTTACACACTATAACCATTTTGTTACACTTATAATAATAACCAGTTAATATTAAAATCATAACATAAAAAAGTTCACAAGTATGAATCAATACATGTTTACTTTAGTAAAGATACAACAGCAAATGCAATACCTGGCATGCATAACATAGAACACAAAAATTGTTACCACGTAACCTTTCTTGCACAGTATTTTCTACAATATTTACAATTTCATCTTCTGTAAAAGCCTTCTCCTCTTTTTGAGGTAATATTCCATGACGACGAAGGGCATCATTCCACTCTGTGTCAGCATTAGGATCCTGTAAGTAAAATGTATATTAAAATTTTAGATTTGAAGTATTAAACTGAAAACTTTGTTAATTCTTACATTAAAGCCTTCACATTAAAAGATAAAAATTACTGTGCATTTGCAGTACTGAATAAATTGGCATTATTTTGAGGTTGTTATTAAATAAAAAATTTATTAAACTCTGTTTAATAACACAATAAAGAACTTGAAGAGCATATAGACTTAAAAATTACTCACTTGCATTTTCTTTTTCTTTTAAATTTTGGATTAGCAAGGAAAATTTGAATGCAATCTGAAAATACGACAAAAAAATTAGTAAATGAAAACAAATAAATACTTGTCACAACTGAGCTTTTTAAAAATGTTACACAGTTTTATAAAATCTGAGTAAACTATAGTTCTTTCGAAACCAGCATTTTTAAATCTATACTGGAGGCAATTATTGATGCAAAATTCCTCCTAACCCTAAAGTTTCTCATGTGTTGCCAAAGCAGTGTATGGTCTGGTGTTATTATGATATAGTATGCATGATACGCTTCCTCTTGAACAACACTAGCCTCTTTCATTTGAATGCTTTGTTAAATCAATTACAGACATACTGTTAGCAACAACCTATAAAAATTACAGTGTTTAATGATGCTGCTAAACTGACAAAAATGTGAATAATTTAAAACATAACATGAAAAAATCACAACAATAATAATATGTATTATACAGTCAACTATTTTTGCTAATATATTATCCCCCCTCCCCCAGTGTGATTAAACACCAATACCATAACACAACAAAATTCCCTTTTGCTAGCAGGGCCCAACTATAGCATTATTGTGCACAGGGCACAACTCAAATTTTTGGGCTATATAGCTGTATCACCATTTTTATAGGGATGTGTTGGTCTAAGCATGAGTTGTAAGTACCTGTACGACAATCAGAGAATGGTTACTAGTGTTGATAACCCTGTTTCATTATATTAGATAGCTGTTTAGTTATTTTATACATTTTATATTTTGCCAACTGTAAGTGTTTTGACTTTAAAAGATTAGGTTCAATCTGGCATAGTCGACGATATAATATGTAAGTACCAATAGCAATCAGTAACTGATAGTAATCCATTCATCGATTAACATCATTATCAAACACAATTTCTTATAAGATTTTGAGAAAAACAGATAACGTGTTATTATTTAGCCATACAGTACATATTAAAAATTCACTTCAAGAACAGTGAATGTAAGACTTTTAGTGAAATAGACTACTGAACAAGTTTAATCACTATTTAATTTATATAGAATTGAGAAGAAAACAACCATTGGACCAACATTTAACCTATTACATCCTGTACAAAACATTTTTGCACAATTACAGTAGCTTTTACTATAGACTTATAGAATTTTTATTATAAAGGGTGACACTGACACCCTAAGCCCTATTCTTGAAATTTGTTGCACAGCCATTCAAAAAACTTAAATGAGTGGTCCCAGACTTTCAACCAACCAACATCACAAGCTCACAGAAACACAAATAACTTTTATGATAAGAGCCACACACAACAGGAATTACCCAAATATTATTATAAATATCACAATCGTTTCCAGTAGTGGATTTAGGGGAGAACTAGGGGGTTTCAGCCCCACACAAAAGTGATTGCTAAAGCGTAATATTCTACTTTATTGTATATCTTAAATTGGTAAAATGATCTTTTATCATAACTTAACCCCTCTCAACTAAATATGTTTATATTGGTTTAGACTAAAATTTTGCTTTCTTGTTCATTTTGTTCTGGTGAAATAAGCTTTTTTCAAAATTTAGCCTCTCTCAAAAAACATTTCTGGATTCGCCACGGGCCGTTTCAATTTCAAAAGTAAAATATTTATCAAATTTAAGTGAGAGTTTTGATTAACAGATTTGTGAGCTCATATTTCATATCAGCATACCTGTTTAGGTACAATTTATTTTATCATTTGCAGTGAAAGAGTGTAAGGTAAATTGAACTGCAGAGAGAGCGGTGGTGATTTCGTAATTTTAGTGTATACTTAAATGCGCTGGTAATACTTGGCAACAAGCGACGAATTTATTAATTAAAATAAGTTAATAAAAATTAATCAATATAAATCTAGAATTTCTAACAAGAAGTTTTATTATTAACGAGCACAACACTATTTGGTCACACATCACTGAATTAAGTTTCGGTAGAAGGAATCGAATTTTCTCTGGCAGAAGCATATAGCAAAAAACATCGGAATCAAACATTTATTAGGAACTATAAACAAACTATCGATTATTTTCCTGGAATATATAATATGGAACAGAGAAATTTGCATCGCACTTACTCAGAAAAGATTGGAAAAAAGTGAAGACCAAATAAGGGATTATTTGTGTTTTGTGTCTTCGTCTGCTCAACTTACCACAGGGAAGGGATTTGCGATTGCGATCAGCAGACACCATCATCAACAACTAATCTGTACTATCTCCATGGTTACCTATCACTGAGTTTGAGGCTACGTGACGTTCCAATGACGTCATCTTAGTTACTGCGGCTATGGGTTTCCCCAGTAACTGCTCTGGACTGGAGAAGAATAAAACCACTGAATCAGGTGGTTTAGGTAAAACATTGTTGCTCGCCTGTTTAATTGCATTGTTCGGCATTACGTTGCGCCAAAAATTTTCTTTTAGAGCCATTCTTGTAGTAACGAGTTGTCCAAGTTGAACTTTTATCCAGGGATCCGTAACTTAACGTAACAATATTGTAACGTTATTCGGCCTTGTAACAAAATAATTCGTTATACAATTTTTATATGTACAAATAACTGCTTGATTTTCGTTATGTATTAGTTACGTTACATTTTGTATTTTGTTATCGTACCGTAACAAATCTACAGAACGCAAATGAATACGTTATTGCAATAACGTTATTCAGAATAACGTTATTCAATGGTATACTTATTATAACGTTATTCCGTTTTGTGCTATACTCAGAAACTGAACAAAAAGTAACAGAATGCATTCGGTTACTCATGCTAACCCTTAGTTTATAACGTTAAACTCACCTAACTATTTAATAACGATACAGTATCAATTAGTTACAGAATATAGCATTTCGCTGAATAACATTTTAAATACGGTATCAAACCATAACGTTAAAGGAACAGAACGATATTTTCATACCGTTATAGCTGCATAACTATATGCAATAATATTGGAATATTTCGTTACAAATTATAACAAATTGGTGTCAATATATTTAAATACGGTATAAGATCTAACGGTTCAAATAACTTAAAATATTTCTGATCCGAATCAACGGCTTTTCGGACTGAGAGGAGGGTGTAAGATAAGTGTTGCGTGAGAGCCACCCGGACGTATGTTTTGTATGTAGCACACACACGGTCATAGGGGCTGTCCAGGAGCAAGGGCTTCGGAAGCATGGGCCAAGGGGATCATTTGCCTCCCCCCTAGATTATTATATACCGTTCTTTCTCTGCTTTTTAGTTTTTTCAATAAGATAACCATATGTTGAAACAATCTTTGTCCTCCCCCCACCCCCGCATCGGAAAATTTTGTGCCGACGGACGCCCATGTCCAGGAGTCGCGAGTCAGACGGTATGATAGGGGTATATTGAATAATATAAGGGTATATAAAGGTTTACATACAAAGCCATTGCTAAGACTTTATTTAAGGAGGGGAGATATGTCGATAAACTGCCAAGTCAAATATCGGTTTTTACCAACTTATTTATTTTTTTATCAATTATATTACCAAATTTAAATTTTGCCAACTGGGTTTGTGTAATTTTGTCAAGCGTATCAGAAATGAATTATGGTTTTCGTTATTTTATTTATTTATTTATTTTTTACCAAGTTTGCAAATTAGGAGTCTAATTTTGCCAAGTTTAACAGAATTTTGCGAGTATTAGAGGGTAGACTCCCACTACCCCCCCCCCCTTTAGCAAGGGCCCTGTGTACATGATCTTGAAGAAAAACCTTTTTTTCTAATAGTGGGTGCATGAGCTAGATTACTTGAACTTCTAAAGTGGAGATTCCAAAAGGAGTCAATTAAGTTTTCAATGGGTCTATATTATTCCAGGGACGTATCGGGGATCGAAAATAACTTTTCGCACTTTTAACAGATTTCTTCTTCTATTTCTGCTTACTTTTTAAATAAAAAATTTAAACATCTCTGGGGCACAGTCAGCTGGGACATGCCACCTTTTTACGATTGTAAAAACTGTTCTGGATGAAGTGGAAAGTCTCAGCGTTTTGGCTTATCCCGCGGTTGTCAGTCTGACTCTGGAGTTTTGGATATTGAAGATAAATCGTTTTTTATTATCTGGGTTATTTAAACGTCTAAGCCGAGATTCCAAAGGGTGCCAATGAAAGTTTTAAATGAGCCGAGGTTTCAGGGACGTTTTGAAGGGTGAAGATTATTTTTTTTTGTGTTTTAACTGTTTCTTGTTTTCTTTTTCTTTTGTAAATGAAAAAATAAATTTGTTGGTCTATTAATAAAATGAAATTAAGGAATTCGAAATTAGAGGAGTAGCAAGGGATATATATCCCCCTCGACGCCGAAATTTTTAGATCAGTTACCATGAGCTTTTAGATTTTTATGTCTTGAAGAAATTACATTTATTTATTCCCGACACTAATGCATATTTTTACCCCGAATAAATTACCCTCTACATTTTTGGTCAAGGTAGTGAAAAGGTTGGGAATCTGAAGAGAATTTCGACAACATTAATACATTTTAAGACACATACTGGTTCACGTGTTTAATACCAAAAGTGATATCGTTCTTTTATAATTGCCGACATGAGCCGATCATTCTCGTTACTTTTTTTTCGGAAGGGGGGGGGATTGGTAATATGAAGTGCTCGAAAATGATACAGCTTGTTAATTAGAAATATGAATGTCTCACGTTTTAGTACCTCATGCGTGCTTAATCATGTGTACTATGATTCACGTTAACCACAACAGGGCAATAATTTGCTAGTGACAGTTCTGGAACCGCGAGTAAAGCTTCAATGAACAAAAGTGAGAAAATTCAGAGTCAAAATAATTTTATTTATGCTCATTCAGTACATATAAGTATTACACGATGCTATTTTCCATTTAAATGTTAAGAGTAATGTGTAATAGTGGTGTGTCGTTCCGACCGGAACGGGTCTGGAGGAACGGATCCGAGCATGGACCGGGTCCGGAGCGGATCCATCTCTAAAAATGGACCCGGTCCGGTTCCGGATCCGGATCCGCTCCTTTCGGTCATTTGGATCCGGACCCGTTCGTTTCGTTCATCTGGCTCTGAAATCAGTCATTTGGGTCCGGACCCGGTCCTTTCGTTCATCTGGTTCCGAAATCAGTCATTTCTGTCCGGATCCATTCATTTCGGTCATTCGGTTTCGAAGTCGGTCTCGGTCCTTTCTGTCCGAACCCGCTTCCATTGATCGAGTGAAGAACATAGGCTTTCTGAGAATTACAGGGGGTGGGGGGATATAAAGAGGTACCTGTTTCACTTCCTGTGGAAAGATAGTCTTGTACTAGTTGATGCCGGGGGACGGTTGACATTCCAAAGGAGACTGAAAGGTCATTCATTATTAGTGAGATGAGATGAAAGCTTATAGGAAGAAATCTGGGGATAAATTGCTTTTGAGAATGTCGTCATTGGATGTAGGACTGGAGAAAAAATACGATATCTCTTAATTTATTGATTTGTGAGTGGAATTCAGTGTTGTTACGGGAGGTTATTTTT